>NTPY01000672.1:1495115-1527923 GCA_002922825.1 Brachionus calyciflorus | reverse complement strand
TTTAATTTGTACTGTACTACGAAAAGATATAAAAGATATTCCCTTTATTCTGAAAAAGAATGTCCTTTTTATCGTTTTTCACTTAGATACTCTTAACCCTGAAAAAGAATGTACTTTTTATCCTTTTTCATTTTATTTGATTTTCAAAAAATTTTTCTTAGCTAACCCTCTCCTTTACTCTACGCTAAATTCTAATGACTCACTTATTTGCATTTTATTAAAACAGTCCTAACCCTGCTTTTTCAGCTAAGGGTATCTATTAGTTTCGAAAAAGAGCAAAAAATACGTACTTTTTCAGCTATGGTTATCTTTTTAAACTTTTTATTGATTGTCTAAAGATGTAATATGACCACTAAATTCTTAAACATAAAAATAGCTTTATTCAAAGTTTGTCATTTAATTCACGTACAAAGAATAAAAATATCAACATAAATGTGCTGAGATACAACTTCAAAGAATTAGTCATTAAATAGTAAAGCAGCTATAATGAAAAAGAAGCGTGAGCGTTGCCGTACCTTTACCATAGCGTTACCATTACAATTGCCATTACCCAAAATTTTATTTTTCGAAAAATATATATTCGTATCCAAATAAAAAAAATTTTTTCACTGTAACGGTAACGCTCACGTTAGTTGGTAATAGTAATGGTAACCGTGACGGTAACGCTCACGCTTCTTTTTCATTATAACTGCTGTATGTTGCAAAAGTTTACTAATTATTTAAAATTTAATATTTAAAATGAAGGCTTTTGGCTTTGTTACATCAAAAACTTTTTTTGGCACAAATTCTATTAGCTCTTGTATATTCTTTTAACCAGTCGCTTACTGAATGAACTAAATGTGAGCGCCATCTTGTTGCAAAAATAGCTTAGCTTATCGCAAAAAATTGTTGATTTATCTCTTTAAAAATTTAATTTTCAATTCTAAAAATCAGCTTCTGATGTTTTTGGAGATACACCTAGAACCTGGGCTTTTTTATTTTGCTTATTAACTCCATAATTTAAACAGGAAAATTTTCGATTTTAAACCGTTTTTTTTTTTCGAATTTTAGAACGGTATTAATGTAAGTTTAGTTATAAGTTTAAAGAAATCTTCGCAATTTGAAGTCTGAAACAATGAAGCAAGAGCAATTTTTCAGAAACGTTTTAAAATGCGTTCCAAAAGTACTTTAAAAAAATACAGAGTCAATCTGATTTGTCCGTGACAGGCTTGATGATTAGACTAAACTGTTTTCCAGAGAATATTTTATATACAGTATGAATTTTTATTTACAGCACTTCTATCGAATTTGCGACGTCGCCGGACGCGAACGTATGGCGAACGTACCGTATCGTATGCCGGACGGACTCCATCGTACTACCGTACCGTACCGTACGTCGCAAATTCGAAAGAAGTACTGTATGTTAATGTACCGATTTTTAAAATTTTTGGCAAAGTTTTAACGGATTATGGAAAAGCCTAAAAATATTTCAGTTAATAAAAATGATGCATTGCGAAAATTATTTGTTTGTGGTATTAAAATTTGGAAGCATGTTAAGACCGTAAAACAAATCAAAAGTTGAATTCTGTAAAAATTGTGTAAACTAATTGCGCATTTATATTCTAATTATATATGAGAACGTGTAAATTTTTGAGAAAACTCAGGGTTGTGTTTCAAAAGATTATTAAATCTTGAAATCTGTGAAATTGGTTTAACGACTTTTTAATATATATATTTGAAAAAAATTATGATAATAAGTTTTATTTAAGAAAAAAATGACTTCTCAATTTAGCCGACAAAACCAATTTACTAATATTAATCAAGACCTAATCGCGTTTAAGAAAGTATTAAAATGGGCACAGAACATTCGTGAACGTTTATCTAAAAACATTGGACAAATCGATCCAAGTGAACTAGATGAAAAATACAAGAATAAATTCATCAAATTAAACGATTTTTATGAATCGAACTTTAATGTCCTTTCGAACTTCGAATCAAAATCTAAACAAAATATTAACGATACAGTGATAAGAGAGGTGATAAATCCAAATAAACCGGCAGAAATCCAAAAAACTCAGAATTCAAATTTAATTAGGAACACATCAAAAGAACGAATTCTTATTACTAAATTGGATTATCTAACTTGTAAACCGAAAAAAAAGATAGCACCTTACTTATGTAGAGAACCTAAGATCGAAAAAGAAATCAGCCTAGAAAACGTAAGTTATGATATTTCATTATTTGAAAAATTTAAGATCGAAATGAAGAAAGAGGTGACATCGCAAAACATGAGAATTGAAGAGCTTGAAGAAAAATCGATTTTTATAACCGAATTCAAAATACCGGTTTTTGAATTTAATTTTGAAAAAAGATTAATAGTTTATGGTACTATAATAGAGAGTTTTATTCTCTAAAATTTGATATATTTTTCCAGAATTCTTAAAGGGTTTTTAGGTGGAAAATTTTGGTCAAACCGCTTTTATAAAAAAAACCGATTGGCCGTCACTTATTATATTATACTAATTTTCTCATAGAGAATTTTGTGCAGATTAATTTGCGAAACTTTCCGGTAATACTTTGAGTGTTTATCTTCAAAAAGCTCAAAAAATAGACAATTTTTTAAATATCTGAAAAATTGCGTTTTAAGAAATTCTGCTAAATATCTAATCTAAAAAAATATAACCCATTCAACAGACAACTTGGACAAATAATTTTCTTTATTTCATTTTTCTCATGTTTCATAGATGAATAACTCGTCGTCGAGGGACTAAAAAATTTGAAAAATAGTTGACCATGAGACATTTATTAATTTAAATTTTTAAAATAGAAAAAAAAATCAGGTAAGTCAATTAAAACATTTTTTTTAATTAAATTTTATTAACTAATCAAAATAAAAAAAAACATTTTTATTTTATTTTTTGACAAATTATTTTTCTCAACTAAAAACTCATTGATTCGAATCAAAAGTCTCCTGCTAGGGACTACGTGGAATATTATTTTCATAAAATAACAGTAAATATTGTTTTTTGTTATGAGTAATTTAATTTTTGACAAATATGATCTCTCTCTCTCTTAAGTTATACCCCTGTCACAACATGATGCTTTTTGTTTTTTTGATCAAAACCAATTTTTTCAAATTTGATATAAAACTTAATTACTTGTTTATATTAAGAATCCTATATATAAAAAAAAAATAATAAACTGAAATTAAATTTTCAAATTATTCGAGATAATCTAAGAGAATAAAAAGCGATTAAAATTCTTGGCATAAAAAAATTATCTTTATTTTTATGGCCTTTATAAAAAAGTGAATTATTTGGTATACAATTTTTTTTATGATTTGTCTGAGAATTTTTGTGAGAATCATGAATAATTCTCATTCTTTTTTTTCTCTTAGAAAAAATTAAAAATTGGTTAAAAATTATTTTAAATTTTCTCTAAAAAAATAATGGTACCGAACAAACTTTTAAAAGAATTTCTTAAGTAGACAATAAAATTTGATATGGAATCAAAGTTATTTTTTTTTCTAGCCCTTTTTTTGTTTTAGCAATCAATCTAAGTCAAATATATTTTTTGAAAGTAAATTTGACGAGTGAAAAGACCAAACTATGTGTAAAAGTAAATTAAAATCGACGGCAAAAATATAAAGTATTCCTTTTTTTTTACTGTTACATTAACAGACAACGTTATGCCCATAATGTTTCCGTTTAAAATCAAATAATCCACGATTAAAATTTACTTATGCATCTGAAATCAATAAATTGTAATTTTTAATCGATTACCTAGATCAATTACATTTTGTAATTCGAAACTAAAATCAAAAGACAGGGACAAATAGTATAAAATGTGTTTATATTTGATTTCATTAGATTAAGGTCTACTTAATTTTTATTTTTTTTTTTCTAAAAGAAAGATCGATTAAATAAACAATTTTCTATAAAAAAAAATTGTATTTATTCCTGAGGTTTATTCTTAATAATTTAATGGTATTTCAATAAATCGGCAAACTTCTTTTTTTTTTGTTCTTAGTGATTAATAAAAATATTTTTTACCTTATTTTAAAAAAAAATTTTTTATCACTAGCTGGTGATTCATTCATTACTTTCTTTTGATCGAACAATAACAACTTAACGATTTAAATGTTTTCATAAGGCTATAAATAATTGACTAATTACTTGTTTACCTAAGGGTTTTTATATTGATCTACATTATTAAACATGTTTTTTTTTTCGTTGTGTTCCAACCATTCAGATACACGAAGCGAATCATTAAATAACTTATACTTTCTACCCTCAATTTTTTTTAATGATTTAATTATTTAATATTTTAAGGGCAACATTTCATAGGTAGCATTTGTTTGAGGAGTCTAAAAAATACTAGTTTGATAAAATCATAAATGAAATAACAAGTATAAATCAAGACATTTGGTCACTGATGTACTTTGCTACTTGTTCGATTAAAAAAATATGCTATTTTAAAAATCCAATTAAGTAAAGATAAGGTAAGTATGGTCAGACAAATTCAAATTTAAAAATACCATGTATATAAGAAAGATCAAAACTAAGTTTTATAATTTTTGGTATAAAAAATTTATTTTTCAAAAGATTAAAATTGTTTTTTAGTAACTTCTTTTATCAACTATTTTTGATCTAAATAAGTCTTGGTAAATAGAAAGTTTGGATTGAAACTTGGTTCTAAATTCTGAGTAACTTTATTTCTTTTTTCAAGATTCATTTAAGTAGTTTTATATTGAGTTCAAAAATAGTTATTTTTTATTGGGAAAATTTCTTATAGCTTATTTTAAGACGCAAACCTATTAGCTTTGCAAAGTAAGTTTTTCTCTATGAAAATTGGTAAAGTTTTTTACAATAATAAGTAAATTTTGAAATCGCAAGATTTCTGAAGTATCGATTTTATTAAATTTTCAAGTTTAAATTCTAAAATTTTAAAAATTGTTTGTATAAAAGGAACTGATTGGTTAAATGACAAACTCCTTACCTATATTTATGGAGATTTATGAAGGAAAGATGCTAATACATCTTATACTTGTAGTGTTTTAGGGGAGGAATAGAATTTAAAGCTAATAATAATTTTTAGGTCGAAAAAACAAAAAAAATTTTTTTCAAAATTTATCGTAAATTTTGGGTAAAAATGGTTTTTGAAATTACGATATTTTACATTATATTACGAAAAAGTTAACTACCGTAAACTCTTGCCTATAACTCTAATGGAAAGTGATTGGGAAATCCAATATGTTTCCATTAGAGTTATAGGCAAGAGTTTACGGTATTAGTCTGGAACCAGGACTTAAGATCTATCCTACTGAGTCGAAATTTCTCCGAACTCTGTTTAATTTATTTTCTGAAAATTCGGCCTTTATAAAATTTACAAAAAAAAAAAGAATTTTTACCGTTTTGGTAAAGCTATCAAAAATTAGTTTTGTTGCAAATTCGACTATGTATTTTTATTTTGAATTAATTTTTTAATTTTAAATCGCATTTTCCAAGAATAAAATATTAATCTTATTTTTATTGATTTTAAAATTTCAAGGATTTTTTTAGTTTTCGATTTTTAGATGGAATTTCAAAATTACATATTATCTTATCCTATAGGCTTTCATAAGAAACCTGGACTAAACATTTCAAAAGCAAAAAACATAAGGAAAAGAGATAAAATTTTTAAATATTTTGTTGGAAAAAAAATTATATAATTTAGTCGTTATGAGAATATAAAAAAATACGTCATAAAAAATCAGGCTTCAGATTGAGGAAGCAACATTAAAGTTTAAAAAAAAAATTCTCAGAAGGTAATTACATAAGAGTTATAAAATTCAAGTAGAAAAAATAAAAGCGATAGTTTTGAATTGAATATTCATATTTTTATTTGATTGATTCAAAAGCGATTCAAAAAAATGAATTTGTCATTAAAAACTCATTAGAACTCAACAACAAAAAAATTTTAAAAGAAATTAGAGACAGTAACTAAAAAAATCGATTAATCTTGAGTAACTATAGGTACAAATCGACAAGACAAGATCCTTGAAAGCCAATTTATTTTATTTATCAACAACAAAAAAAATTAAAATTTGACATTTACAAAACACTTATTTCACAGCATGTAAATTTTAAATCTATTTTATTTTTTTTGTAACTGTCAAAGTACGAATACAAGTAACAACAAAAAAAAAATCGCTCAATCAAATTTTATTTATATTTTCTTTTTTAACCACTTAAAAATTTTCAAAATATAAAACTTTCGTCGTGTGTGGTAAGAAGAAATTACGAAAAAAAAAAACTATTATCGCTCTTAAACACACGCCTATTTCTTGTATTTTTTTTTCTTCAAATTAATCTTACCTATTTAAATTCACTGTCCATTGAACTGTATCAAAATTGATCTTAATATATTTATCTAAAGATATAATTAAATTCTTTACGAAACAAAAAATAAAAATAACATCCGTATGTGCACATGGCTAGCATAGTTTAAATCATGATAAGACTCTATTAGGGCCAAATGAAATTAAACAAAAAAAAAAGAGCAAAATTTAAAGAAAATACGTAAATCACCTGTCTAGAAATGATTAGCTATATATATGTTTTTTTTTCGTTAGTAAGGCAAGTGTTCATCATTAGGTTAGATAATTTGAAATTTATTAAATTCTAATTTTCATAAAAATGCTTCGAGACACTTTTTTGTATTAAATTCAGTGCTAAGCTACTTGGTTTATTTAAGCAAAAACAAAACACATCGTTATCATCTTTACTTCTTTCATACTTAATTTACAATTTCTTTTTAATCTTTATGTCACTTTTTTTTAAGATTTAAAAAAGAAAAAAATTTATTTTTTAAATTTAATAATTTGAGAGCTTACAATGTCATTTGAGAACAAGCTTAAAAGTAAATCTGACAAAGGTATCAAGCGTAAATCAATTCAATTGAAAATCGATTTACCACTTGACGATTCCGATTCGGATTTTGAGCAAAATATTAATTGTACGCCTCGTATTCATTTAAAAATAAGTATTGATAGAAACTCGGCTAAAAAGTTACACAGTGCTCAAAGTAATCGAGTTAGAAAGCAAATTAATTTTTCGGATAAATCAACTAGTGGTTATTCGTCATCATCAGCTTCGTCAAGTCTTATAGAGTCAATTAATGAATACAGTTATCTCAATGATTTTGAAGAGAATTTAATTTTTGAAGATTTGTGTTCAACATCGACACTCAAGAGAAAAAGAGACTCAAATTCCAATGAAAATATCTATGATAAATTAATACATAGCAATGGAAAAATTAGCAAAAATAGACCAAGTATCACTAGGAGTACATTATCGCCAAAAATATCAAAATATGAATTTTTAAATGAGAATAGTTGTGAATATGACGAGAATATTTACGAAGAAATTTCCAATTTTATTGAATCAAATCCGAAAGCTAAAAAGTTTTTAAGTCCTAAAAAATTTCATAATTATGAAAATTTAAAAGATGGTAAGACTAGTCTATATTATAATGACACTGGTGTCATTAGTCTAGAAGATAATTCAAAAAAATTCACTTATAAACGAGAATATACAGTTAATGAAATATTTGATAATTTGAAAAAATTTAAAAAACAAGCCAAAGAGCAAGAGATTTTGAGTAATTCAACAAAGAAATCAAATAAAGTGATGTATGAGAATAACACAATTTATAAGCCAATTTATGTATAGGCACGATTCCACTATTTCTTTGCTATCTTATTTAATAAAAACGTTTAATTATCGAAAAGAATATATTTGCGTTTCGTTTTTTTTTTATTTAATAGTTTATTTTGTTTAAAATTTTAATTTTTTGTAAATTAATTATAATGTAAATTAATAAATATTGATATAAAATAAAAAAATTTCAAAAAATTTTTCCTTTGTTATTTCCTTTTAGAAATTAATAAATTGTCTCTTGTAATTCAGGCAAAAAATACTTAAATTTTCCAATTTTTTCTCCCTAATTTAAAATAATATCCAAAAATTAAACTATTTAGAACTGTTTGTAGGACGTTTTTCTCTTTATAAAAAAATATGTTTTTTTAGTCTTTTAATAATTTATTGTAAGGTACATAAGAGTTGATACATAAGAGTTGATTTAAGTTTTAGCTAATAAGAAATTTTCTGACGAAGATGAATGACTAAGTTTCTTGACTATTTGGAAGGTAGCTTCAATGTTTCTTAAGAGTCACTTTGACATCCGAGGTTAATCAATATAGTTTAATTAATTAATTTATAATCTTAAAGGGGATACCTCTGCAAGCTTGTCTGAGCGGTTAAAATTAATTTAGCTAAGAGATACAAGATGAAAGGTATTTTTTAAAACCTTTCACGAGTATTTTTTCATTCTTTAAAATTGGGTCATTTCTGGGGTAACAAATTTTGAATCATTTTTAGTCAAATCCTGAGCTGCAAATAATAATAATTTTAAAATGCTTTAAAAAAAATGTTTCGGCGCATGAAATATTTTAATAGTATAAAAAATTACTTTTACTAGCCTAAAAAAAATGTACTTTTAACAGAAAATTAACAAAAGAATAATATCTTGTTTTCTTTCAAGAATTTTTTTTTTAACTAGAAGTCGCCCTGATGATAAAAAATATTATAAACTTTTGCGTCAAAATTTTCGGATTGAGCGGATAGACCAAAAGTTGAATTACAATCTTAGTACTAAGTTAGTTCCACGTAATTTGTAAATAGAGATCCTAGTCGCTGTTAAAAAAGATACATAGTATTAATTTTATGATCTAAAGAAACAAAAGAGACCTGTAAAAGTCTTATTTGCCGATCAGTTTCTTTTGCTTTTTTGTACAATATTTGGTTTTAAAAAGGATTTTGAATATTGACTACGTTTGGTTAGGTTAGGACTTAATGACTTAAAAACAAGGAGATTAAGAGGTGATATGATACAAATGTTTAAGAAAGTAAATTTTTTAAATGAATTAAATTATAGGTTTTATTCTGGTTCAAAATGTGCTTACAACTTAAGAAAGCATAATAAGATAATTCACAAAGAGAATTTAACAAAACTGTCTCATACAACTTCTTTGCGAAAATCGCTAACAATTGGAATAAGTTGCCGAAAGACGTGATTTAAGCAACAAGTTTAGTATAGTTTTCTGAATAGTTTTAAGTCGAAGCTTGATGACTGGATGGCAAAGAATAGTTATTAATTAAGCTTTTTAAAAAATGACTCAGGTTTTTCATTTTGTTCTGAAAAAAGCTCTAAAAAGGCTACTTGAAACTTTATTAAGCAAGAAAAAATTAGCTTTTGGGAGCCTTAATGACTAATGATATTATGTCCTCTCAGCTTTTTGTATTGAAAGATTCAAACTTCAACATAAAGTATTTGGATATTTTGGAGATCAATTTAGATTAGATTAACAAGCAATATTTGAAAGAATAAAGCAGAAAATACAACCAAGACTTTAGGTCTGATGGATTTTTAAGGATTTAATAAGTTTCTTTAGAATAATTTTAAAGTTTTAAAAGTAGTTAAGTTTTATAATTAAACCAATTTTTAAGAAAATTTTTCTTTAGTTAGAGCTCAAGTTAAAATCGAATAAAAATATTTTAAAGATATGATCAATATTTTATGTTGATCAAAAAGATAAGTTTTTTCGGTGAAATACAAAAACAAAAATAAAGTTAATAATACTTGGATCAAATCTCTTCATTGCTAATCCAGATTATAATTTTAATGGTATATAAGAGAGCATGTCATGGTTAATAATGCAAAGATAATTTTAAATAAGAAAAGACAAGCAGACGTAAAGATAAACATATATCTTGATCAAAACGAAAAAAAAAGAGAACATGTTCGAAATGTGTGTCTAGAGTCGCTTCATAGTCTTTTTATTTTTGTTACTTTTTTTTTTCTTGAAATCAAATATTTATTTTTTCAATAATTGCGAAATAAATGCTAAATTTTTTGTCGGTCAAAATGAAATGAATAAGTAATTTCTAAATATTTAAATGTGAAATAAACTTTTTATTTTAAATCAAATTGTAATAAAGGGTTGTTAAAATTGTCAGTTCTTTAAATTCGACAAATCTGTCTATTTAAAAAGCTGACTAAATTAGCTCAAGAAAGAAAAAATATTTACTCAATTAATTTTCATAATTTGATAACATTTTAAAGGCTTTCTTAGTTTGAAATTATTTGAAACTACTGAAAAAGTCAAGGACAAGTTAGATGTTAGGTTTTTAAAAACTAAGCTCTTAAAAGAAACATATTTTATGCCTTGACTAAACTGAACGTTCATGAACTTTCAGTAAGTGCACCTGTGACGTGAGTAAGCCCGTTGACAATTTGAAGTTGCTCGGAATCATTGGTAAATAAGAAATGGGATCCTGTCAACTTCAAGGTGGTCTGACTGATTTGTATAAAAGAGGAAATGGTCTACTGAACTTAACTTGTTAAAATGCAAATCTATTTAGGGGAAAACAGACAAAAAATGGGTAACTCTGTTTTAGGACCATGTAGAGTTAATTTTAAAAGAAAGGACCATGGTGAGTTAATTTTAAAAGAAAAGAGTGAAGAGAACGATCTTTTTTTTTTGATTTATAATTTTAAGGAATGATATCGAAAATTTTGATTGATAGAGATTTTGTAACTCTAAATTATTTTAATTTCTTTGAAGAAAATTTTATGAAAGGGAATATTATTTCAGCACACTTAAAAATCTGACACACACACTTCAAAGTATAGTACCCACACTCAGTGTATCTTCTTAACACATTTGCTGTAAATAACACTAGAAAGCTGAAAAAAAGACAAGAACAGGAATAAATGATTATAAAATTTAATTTCAACTATTTAACACACTTTAAGCGTAAATTAAGGTCGAAAATTTAGGGAAAGCGGAGACGAAATATTATTCGAATCAATTTCGTTACTATTATTTGATTAGAATTTAAAAATATTTAATAATGCTTATATTTACAATCATTATTTAATAAATTAATAAATTTTTATTCAAAATACATGATTTTTTTACATGAAGTGTTTTTACAGCTTTCTTGTGTGATTTACAGCAAAGAAGATTCACTGAGTGTGTACCAGATTTTTAAGTGTGCTGAAACCATAGACCCTTTCATGAAACTTCAAAAGATAACTTTTTTGATTTTTAGCAATCCTACTCGAAACCATCAAGTTATCTTAGCCACTTATTAGAATATTTCTGTTACTCCAATTTTTAATTTAAAAGCTCATTGATTTAAAAGATCTTTCATGAACAAACTTTTTTCGTTTATCACTTTTCATTTCATCAAAATTCATTAAAATTCATGAAGCTTCAAGTAAGATCATGAAAACGTTAAAATTCATGAAAGTTCATGAGCTTTCACAAATGGAAGTTGTGTATGATCAATATTGTAAAAGTTAAAATGAGGTAAATGCAAAAAATTGCGGATATTTTTATTTAATTTAAAAATCGGTCTTATTTAACATTCAAAAATTATAGATTGCTTTTATTATATACCAATCGATTCAGCGAAGTCGCAGTTCCTACCCTAATAGACCTTTTTAAGATTGAAAATATAAAGGCTTTTTAAGCTAAAACAACTTACAGTGATTCGTATTAAAGTGTAACGTCAACCGTCACCCGTATTAATTCGATTTTATTTTCAATTTTAAGATGTTTGAGCTATGGTTACGGTTACGGTCAAAAGTTACAGTTGACGGTTGACGTTACACTTTAATAAGAACCACTGTAAATAACAATTTTTAAAAATAAGTTCGATATAAATAATTTTAGATAATAATTTTCAGGAAAAATTCAGTTTAAAAATAACTAATTAACAGAGTAGTTTAGTATAGACAAAAAATACGAAAATTCGTCCAAGGTCTTATCACTTGGGAAATTTCTATCATTTAGATTTTTATTTCGATTTTTTATAAAAATCAATATTATATAAAGTCTTTAATTTGTTAATTATTTCCCGACACATATGACCATATGTAAAATTATAGTCCCGTATATTTGTATCATTAAATTCTTTAATCGGAGATTTTTCATCTAAATAGCTACGATGATTAATTAATAAATGAATTGTGTCTAGGTTTTTCCATTCATCCCAAACACTTTTATACAATTCATTAACTAACATTTGAGTTCCTAATCTATATTTGACTACATGTGCCAAATATCTGTGTTTTAACATTATTTTTGCAGGAACCATTCCTTTTTAAGACAAAATTTTTAAGTCTGAAAAAATCATATAATTTATTTTTTATTTTACCACCAGTATAATACCATATAGAATTATTGTAATCAGTTCTTAAGATGTCGAAATTTTAGCAAAAATATTTCATGATTTTAAAAGAAAACTATTTACCTGTAACTATCATAATGAGCTTTTAACAATCTTGCATTTCGATGAGCTATCAAAACTTGAATACCCAGACCTTCCTGATCACCATCCCAACTAATCGTCATCTCATATCTTCGATATTTATCTAGAGATTTAACCACATAAACATCATTGTCAAAATACATACCACCGTAGTTCATTAAAACTAATAAACGAAGCGTATCTGATCTATTAGAAAATTATTAATTAAAAAGTTTCTTGCCATTCGGTTTTCACAAATCACGAAAAAATTTTAAAATAAAAAAAAAAGGTACGTTCTCAATCTAAAGACTTTTTTTTTTGTACATTTATTACGAGAAATTTATAAGCTTGAACCCGATAAACTATAGGAAATGGTTAATCTTGAAATTAATTTCATAAATGAGGCAACATATAATAGAAGCCAGACCGTACTGGTACTCAAAAACGGGTCTGATATTTACAAAAAATTTTTTATTTGAGTTCTGCTATGGTCCGACTAGGCCATCAATACGTAAAGATATGACGTTAATTCAGGAGAAATTAAGTATTTGTAATTTTACGCAATTCACGCTATTAAATTGGCAATTAAAAATTACAGAATCGACCATATTTTCAATTTTTAACTTGGGCTTTTATGTTTGCCTATAAAGATATTTACAGATTATATTTTTAAGGTATCGAATTATAAGAAATTTAATTTTAAAAAAAGTCTAAAAAGTTTTTTGAAATCTTTTCTCAAAAAAAGTTATCAACAATAAAAGATTTTAATATTTTTTAAATTGATAATAAATCAAAATAAAGCCAAAAATGTTTATTAAGATTGAAGATTTTAACTAAAAATTGGTCAAATTATACTAACTTTGAAATAATCTGAAAGTTTTTTATTAAACTACTGCATTTAAATGCTTGCTTAGATCAATAATAATTAAACAAATTTTTCGATTTAAATCTTCTCAAAATCTTAAAAAATTTAAATTTTGCAAAAGCTTTATTGCTTTTTTCAGCTTAAAATCTTATGCATAATTGAGTTAATTTTGTGCCAAAAATTGAGAGGAAAATTGTGAAAAAATTGCGATAAAATTGCAAAATATAGCGATAGTTAAATTTTCGATGTTCTCATAAGGCTTATCATTATGAGAATCTCTAAAGGCTTATCTTTAATTTACCTATTGGAAAATACTGTACTTCTATTAAAATTGTGTACTGGTAAAGCTAACCGCAACGTCCCGTATTCTTTCGAAAAGAGTTCTTTTTTTTGTAGCGATAAGATGTTCAGTTTTTATTTTTTTTAATGGAGAAAATTTTTTTTTTCATGTAAATTTCCGAAAAAAAAATTAAAAAAAATTTTAAAAAATTACGCATGCTCAAGCCATCCATATTTTTGACCAAAAATTTTATCATTAAGTTTCACTTTATGCAATTTAATTTTATTTCTAAACTCAGATATTGAATTTATTTGATTCCAATAATGACCTTTAAAAGAACAATCATCACAATGAATCATTAAATAATCCGGATTTTGATTTAAAAAAATTGAGTAAATATTAATAGCTTGGTAAAATTTGATTTCGTTTGCTTTTAAATAAATCAAATGTACAACATTTGGAACAATATATTTTGTTGCTCCTTTAATATTATCAAAATTTTCAAAATCTAGAATTTCATAATCCGGGTTTAGAAAAATATTTTTTTCTTCGTTATACGAGGTATTTTTTTGACCTAGTTGAGTAGTTGATTTTAAAAGGACTCCACTATATTTTATAATTAAGTAAGCAAATATGAATAAACATAAAACTTTGAAGTATACTGAAAATTTTGACTTAAATTTCATATTTCCAAATTGGACAATTTTAGAACTAAACATTCTATTATGACAATAAAAACGAATAATTTAATGTACTTATTCCACGTCAGATATTTCATAAAACACAATTTCGTCGTTTAAACTCTATTGAATAATTTTTTTATTATCAAATTCATTTGAATCTTTTCAAAAACTCATTGTCAAAAATTAGTTCAAACTATTTTTTAAAAGGAAAAACGAATTTTTAATATTTATAATTTTGTTTATTATTCGTAAAAAAATTTTTAAAATAATTTCAAGTCTGAAAGCAAGCTTACCTTTAAATTTAAAGAATTCAAAGGTAAAATAAAAAAACTTTAAGAATTTACTAAATTTAAAGAAGATTCTATCAGAAATTAAAATACTGTTTTTAAAAGAGTTTATCTGCAATAAGAAATTTGAAAATAAGTATCTTTTCGATATTTATAAATGAATTTTTTTGCTAATTAAATCATCTTTTGATTTATTGCTTTGCGACAAAAATAAAGAAAAAGTAATGGGAAAATACTCAAAATTTTATACTATCTTAACTATTTAATATCCTTGACATAATACTTTTATTTATTTTAACTTTAATCTGTTTAGAAATAAAATCGAAATAAAGAGAATTTTTTATTTAGGTTCTGGAAATTCAAACCTTTAAATCTTTTTGAAAATTAAAGTTTCTACCTATAAATCAAACTCTTTGACTCAAAAAGCCTTAATAAATATTTTATTCTAGTGAAAAAATTTAAAGATTTTTTGAAATTTCTGTATTATTTAGGGTTTTCTAGTGAAAGAAATCTAATATCAACAAATTAGAAACTCTTCTGGAAAACAAATCAAGCATTCCTTATTTAAATATTTATGAATTTTATTTTTTATTTCAAAAATAAAATTTAAAAAATTTTTAAGATTTATTTATTTATTTATTAAGTAAACTAATCGAGCCATGGCTCCTTCAGAACAGTTTTTAAAAAATAAAAAAAACAAAAAATTTGCCTAAAGAAATTTTTACTGAACCCTATAGCTTGTTCATCTGAACGTTCAGAAATGTTCAAATCCTTTCAAATATTTCAAATGTATTTAGAAATTTTGCAAAACATTCAAAATTATTTTTAAAATTATCAAAATATTTTTCCTTTTAAAAAATATTTTTAAAATTATTTTGTCTTTTTCCAGCCTTAGATCATTCAAAATTGCAATTGATTATTTCAAAATTTCAAAAACTGGAGAAAATAAAATTAAAGAATTTCCTTACTCATAGAAAAAAATAAAGAGTCGAGTACGACTTGGTCTGAACCTTATAAAATTTAAAAAATGACTGTAGCAGAATAAGGTTTTAAATCTAGCAAAATTAGTGAAAATTTTTGATTTATTTTTTAAATTCGGAAAAAAAATTAGAAAAAATATTTAAAATTTTAATCGTTAAAATAACTGGCCAATTAATGTTGCCAAAATTTTTAAAATGGCTTTGAAAATATTTGAAATAGTCAAGAAAACTTATGAAAACTTCTGAAAAGATTTGAAAAGGTTCCAAATGATTTAAAAATTTCTGAACGTTTAGATGAATTCGGATGAAAAGTTAATGAAAGGATTGGAAAGTTTATTTTTGGAACATGTGTACGCCCAGGATAGTAAAATTATTAGTTAATAACTATTACAACACATCTATTTAAAAAATAAGGAACCGAATTCAAAAGAATCATACCGAATTCTGTACTTCAGTTATGTGATTACTTTCTTTTAATCGAAAATCTATAGAAAAGCAAGAGGTTCGGTAGACAGTAATATCGAATTTTTAAGTAACACACATTAAGACTATAGCATTCGCTACAACATTATTAAATATCTGCCTGAAATATAAAACGTAATATATTTGGAAAAAATTTTAAATATCTTTTTTTCTTATTTCTTTTTTGGAAATTATTTGGATTAAAACTTAAATTTCGGCTTGAAAAACAAAGTGCCCTGTTTGAAAAAAGGTTATAAATTTTTTTAAGTATTGCCTACTCTAAGATTCATTTTTTTTTTCTTTGCATAAACAAACACTCTACAACCTTTAGGTTGACAATAGTAAGTTCTTAAAATCTAATTTTCAACCTTTTATATTGAGAGCGAATGAATAAGAAATCCGTGTTATGTATCTAAATATTTTAATAGAGTCACGCGGTTTTCTAGTGAATTATTAATAAAACTGTTAATTGTTATAGCGACAAAAGTTGAAAGATAGCAAAAAAATAGGCTAAAAGTAATTTTTTAAGATATATCCAATATTTTAACGCTTACTCTATCAGTACCTCTATGTATCTCCCATAACCTCTTAAACAAGAAAAATATTAGTTTCTTCGATTTATCAACGGGTTGTTCTTTTATTATTCCAAAAATGTGAGTTAAAAAACAATTTAAAAATTTAAAAAAAAAATCAAGCATTAGAAGAAGAAAATATTTCAAATATTTCAATAATTGTCAAATTTTTATTTTCAAGGTTTCTTTGGTCGAAATATAAACTTATTTGTGAATTTTCATTTTTCTGTAAAAAAATCTCTTTTCGGCATTTTTTCTCGAATTTTCATCCAAAAAATTGAATTTAAAGCATACAGTGTTTATACAAAAAGATACTTAGTTAAAAAATGTAAAAATTAAAATTGGGAAGTATTGATTTCATATTTTATATTTAAATTTTTTCCTAAAAGCTTATAGAATTTCACTGTAAAAAATTATAATTTTACCTAATTTTTTCGTATTTCGGTCTAAAATACTGGCATGTAATTAATTTTAAGCAATTTTTTTTTTCTTTTATAAAAGTTTTTAAAAAAATTTTTGTTTTTTAAAGTTTTATTTTCATATTTTGTGCTGAATACATCAATAACCAGTAGATTTTTCTACGAATTTAAATTTTTTTTTTTGATTTGTCCAATGCTCTGAATCATTTATACAAAAATTATAAAATTGAACAAGATTTGAATTCGCTTGTTGCCAATAAACCTCTTGAAATATTTGAATCAGAATAGGGAGGATATCGGAAGCTAAAAAGAAAAAAAATTTTTAAATTTAAAAATATCCAAATTTTTTCTAAACTTTTTTACCTAGATAACGAATCAGCAAAAAACCCGCCTTTTAAAATAGCTCTTTGATGACTGAAAGTTTCAAATGAATAAATTCCATGATAGCGCCCCAAGCCTGATTCACCTACACCACCGAAAGGTAAACATTCCACTTATTTTTCAATTAAACTTAATTTTTTTTAGTAGATTATTTTTAAAATTTTGGTTACATGCTAGTTGGACCATTAAGTCATTGTAGCAAAATGATCCACTCGATGTTCTGTTCTTAAAATCGTTATAAACTTCTTCTTTATTTGAAAATACATATAGCGCAAGTGGTTTATCTCTGAAGTTTTATTATTTTTTAATTTTAAAAATTATAAAATTTTGTTTTTTAAATTGATTAAAACCTCGAATTTATAAATTTAATTGCTTCGTTGCGATCAGTAATTGTGATAAAAGGCAAAACAGGTCCAAAAATCTCTTCATTCATTACTTTGTCATCGACAGTCACATTAAACATTATTGTTGGAGCTATGTATTTTTCATTTCTGTCACTTATTCCTCCAACAACAACCTTTGTTTCATCAATAAGCTTAATTATACGACTTAACAAAAATTAAAAATAAAAGAAAGATTTTAAATAGATCTCGTTAAAACTCACTCAAAATGTCTTTCATTTATAATTCTTGCAAATGAGTTTGAGTCTTTAGGAGATCCGCCATAAAATTCTTGTAAAATTTGTTTTAAAAATGGAATAATATTTTCCTTTTTTACAAAAGATGAAAATTTAATTGAAGTAAAAATTTAAGAGTTCTTTAAATTCAAAAATAAAATACTTGAGTTTCTTTAGTGCAAAGTACATAATCAGGCGCCACACAAGTTTGACCAGAATTGGTGAACTTAGCCCAAAGTATTCGTCTAGCTGTCACTAATAAATCAGCAGTTTCATCAATATATACTGGTGATTTGCCTCCGCATTCAAGTACGACTGGTGTCATGTGTTTAGCAGCAGCTTGCATCACAATTCTGCCTACAGTTCCATTACCAGTATAAAAAATATGGTCAAATCTTTTGAAAAATATTAAACAAATTTAGAAATTTAGACACTAATATTTTTGTTCTTTATAATTCCAATAATTTTTTAATTTATTGAAAATTTTAAATTTATGAAGTCTGCTTTGGGAAAAACAAAAATAAACCACAGACTTTTTTTGTTAAATTTTGTATAATTTGTGAATTTAAAAAAAGAATTAATTTATTTTAAAGTCTCACTTTTGTTCAAGTAATTGAGTTGTTTCTGTAACTCCTCCATTCACAACACGAATGAAATTCGTATCTAAATATTTTGGAAATAAATTTTCCAAAAGCTCAGCGATTTTCGGTGCCATTTCACTAGGTTTAAGAATAGCACAATTTCCAGATGATATGGCACCAATTAAAGGTGTTAAAGTTAAATAAATGGGATAATTCCATGCTCCTATAATTAAGCATACTCCGAATGGTTGATATTGAACATATGTTGAATAGACAGCTCTAGCTTGAATAATAGGTTTGACTTTTTGTGGCTCAATATAAGTTTTTAGATGGTTTAAACAAAAATTAATTGAACTTTTAACAGTTCCTATTTCATAAACTATAGTTTCATAATTTGGTTTATTCAAGTCTAGCTTTAATGCCTCAACAAATTGTTCCTTATTTTCATCAAGTAGTTTTTCTATAGCTAATAATTGAGTCTTTCGCCATTCGTAGCTTTTCGTTGTATCAGTATTAAATGATTTTCTAAGGGTGTTTACAATATCTTCCATTTCTGGGATATAAAATAGTTAATAATATAAAAGGATTTTTTTGTAGATTTTGAAAGTATAAAGTTTTTTTTAAAGATAAAATATTATTGAAAACATGTTTATTTTCGTTGACATTCATATTTATTTTTACTTATTCAGTGAGACGAAAAAATTAAACGAAGTTGACCATTAAAATGACTTTGAGAATATTTTGGAGATTTTCTATTTATGCATTTTTTAGAAAAAACTCACAAATTATACTTCGTAGAAATTTTATTTTATTGAGTCCACTAAAAAAAATGATGTGATGAAAATGTAACACTAATGTTCAGTCGATAATCTTTAATGTTAATGTCTGACCGGGTCCTTTTAGCTATTTAAGGTATGACCAGGACCTGAGATGACATATAAATTTAAGTTTTATGGAATAAAATCGAATCAAAAATTTTTAAGATTTTGATTTATGATTCATGCAAAATTTGACTTAAGTGACTCTTTTTGTGACTAGAAGCGTTCGTAAAAATGGAGACACTCGATTTTTGTCGCTCGTAAAAAAAAACTAGTTTTAGACAAATTTTCCAATAAATGAGACATCGTTTGTCGCATAATTTTAGTTAAAGATTGAATAAAAGTAAAAAAAAAAAACAATCATTCTTTTACTACACTACCTAATCATTTTAGCTTAATAAATTAAAAAAATAATTTAAAATTTTTTATTAAGAATTTTAAGTTGATTAGTCATATGTTTTTCCAAAAATTAACTCTTATCAGTACAGATATTTCTTAAAAAAATTAGAGATTAATATTTTATTATGTAAAGCAACATATAATAAACAAGCCCCCATAGCGCAGTGGATAGCGCGATGGACTTCTAATCCATAGGTCGAGGGTTCGATCCCCTCTGGGGGTGGAATTTTTTTTTTCAATTTTAATCAGTTTAACTAAATGCTAATTCTGTTTTAATGATTGACTCCTTATCTAATCGTCCAAATTTACTTATATTTGAAAATTAGACTCTTTTATGTTTTTTTTTTATTTTGAGAAAGTATTTAATCTTCATTTAGATAAATTTGAATTTTATCTTTTAAAATAAATCACAACTTTTTAATACATAGAAGTGAACATCGGTGCTAAAAATAGTAACATCTAATTTCTTCGGGTTAAACCGAGACTGGCGCAAAAGATACTTCGCCATTTGGGCTAATTAAAAAAACAAATTGAAAGTAATGAGGTATTTTAGGTTCTTTCTTCTAAGTTTCTTGGTTTGCTAGCTTATAAAAACTAAAACGATTAATTAAATTTTTTTTTATATTTTATGTTCTTTTACATTCTGATGACAAAAAAGAATTTATTGATAAAAAATTATTTTTAGTTGAACTCACTTTTTTAATAAATCTTTTAAATGATGGTCTTTTTAATATACTAAAGTCTGATCACTCCAGTTTTTTGTTTTGTTTCCAATTTTCTGACCAAATCTATAGAATTGTATATTTAGATTTAAGGTGCATTTTTTTTCCTAATATTTTTAATAAGATTAAAAAAACATTAAAAAAAGAAGCACCGTTCAAGTTAAATTATTTTAGATTTCTAAGAATTAGGTTTTTTTCTAATTGCGTATCAATTTTATTAAAAAAAAACAATTAAAAAAATAAATTTCAATTATTTTATTATTTTGAAAAACATCTAAAATACTATCTGACTAAAATCTCATAAAATATTACATGATTTGAATTCGCTACTAGCCCAAATAGCTTTATTAGTCTTCGACTCAGAATATGGTGGATAACGGAAGCTTTATTTTAATGAAAATTAATTTCTAATTTTGCTTTATATTTTTTTCTCTAAAATTACTATGATAATGAATCGCCAAAAAATGAAGTTTTTAAAACTGCTCTTTGATGACTAAATGTATCAATCGAAAATTTACCATGATAATTACCAATACCAGATTCACCAACTCCACCAAATGGAACACATTCAACTAAAGAAAAAATAAAACATTTTTATTTTAATTAATTTCAAACGATAAAATTAGATGTGAATTTACATCCGACTTGGACTAAAACATCATTATAGCCAAACGAACCACTTGTTGTATTATTTTGAAAATCTTCATAAATTTTATCATCGTTAGCAAATACGTATAAAGCTAGTGGTTTATCTCTGTTTGAAAAAAAAATAATTTAACTTGATTTTACGTTTTCCTAAATCACTCTTGAAAGTATACCTTGAATTAATAAAGTCAATGGCTTCTTGTCTATTATTTACTGTGATAAAAGGCAATACAGGTCCAAAAATTTCCTCGCTCATAACTTTATCTTCTGGAGTTACATTAAACATTACAGTAGGAGCTATGAATTTTTGGCTTTTGTCACTTTCGCCTCCAACTACAACTTTGGATTGATCTATCAAATTAAGTATTCGGCTTTTAAATTTGATAAAAATTTAAATAAAAAAAATTAAAAATTTTATTGTTTTGAGCTCTTACTCAAAATGTCTTTCATTGACAATCCTAGCATACGAATCTGATTTTTTGACTGAATCGCCATAAAATTCTTCAAAAACTTGTTTCAAAAATGGTAAAATTTTTTCTTGAGTTTCTTTGGTACATAAAATGTAATCTGGAGCTATGCATGTTTGACCAGAATTGGCAAATTTTCCCCAAGCTAAACGTTTAGCTGTCACTAATAAATCAGCAGTTTCATCAATATATACTGGTGATTTGCCTCCGCATTCAAGTACGACTGGTGTCATGTGTTTGGCAGCAGCTTGCATCACAATTCTGCCTACAGTTCCATTACCAGTATAAAAAATATGGTCAAATCTTTTGAAAAAATTACATATTAGTGCAAACTTATTAGTTTAAACCAGTCAAGTTTAATTCTCTGTGGCATACATGTCAGATTTCTTATTATAGAAATTTTACATGTTTGCAAATTTTGATTCAGATATTGACATGTTCTCAACATTAGCTATTCCTATGGTTAGATTATTTAAAATTAAACAAGCATTTATCATTTTACTAACGGGAAAATTGATTTATCTATGACATAAAGTTGACAGAATGGATCATGTCTGACTCAGAAAATTAAAATTGACTGAGAAAATAATATATATATTCCGAAGACTATCGATAAGTGATACAATAAACAAACAAAAATAGCATTTTATTTTTTTAAGATTAATTTAGAAAAAAATTTTTGAAGATTTTTTTTTATTTTTAGTTTATGTGTAAATCAGTGTTGTGAGTCCACTACGAAATCATCAAGTCGACTCTAATCGACTATTTTTTTTTACAAACATTTTGGATTATAGCCAATTTTGATTCGGATGTTGACACGTGCTCGCCATTAGCTATTCATATAATTCGAATATTTGACATCACCCAAGCGAGGGGGGAATTTAGTATTTATAATACAATTTTTTTTAAAGTGCACCTGTGAATGTCCCCTACTAAAAATGTCGAACTGTACCGTATTTAAATTTCGTAATTTTATCACAATTTTTTCTTTATAATTAAATTTTAAGTACTGTGTCCGGCACGGTGTACGATTCGGCTACGCCATTTTTTTATTGTGAATTAAAAAATACAATAAGAAAATTTATGCTTAAATATTTATTAAGGTCTTTTTCGATTATATTTTTTCCAGCACTTTTTGAATTTTTTGTTTTAGTTAAATTAAAGTCATTTGCAAAAAAAATTAATTATCCTGTTAAAAGTTTACATCAATTTACAATTTAAACTTTTAATCGAATGTAACTAGCTTGCTGATATAAAAACATTTCAAGATCGCTTTTTGATTTAAAAAAAAGAATAAAAATGAAAGATTGTTATAATTAGACTTTCCTTTTATAAAGAAATGTGTTTTTTTTATAAGTTTTTTCCTATAAACAGTAAGAAATTAAATATAAATTTTAAAAAATTCCTTCTTCTACTTCCATAAAATAAAAACACTTTATTATATTCAGAATTTTCATTAGGAGGGGGTGAGCATTTCAGAGGCAAAATTTCTAAGCTGAGAAAACGGCTTCAGAAAAAATGGGATATTTCCTATAAATTTTATCAAAGTGTTTACTTTTGTTCAAGCAATTTTGTGGTCTCCGGAACACCGCCATTTACAACACGAACAAAATCAGAATCTATATATTTAGGTAGAAGTTTTTCCAAAACTTTAGCTGTATTTGGAGATAGCTCACTCGGCTTAACAACGGCACAATTACCAGACGCAAGAGCTCCGACTAAAGGTACCAATGTTAACATAAGTGGATAGTTCCATGCTCCGATAATTAAGCAAACACCCAATGGTTGATATTGAATATAAGTTGAATAAACAGCTCTAGCTTGAAATATTGGATTTACTTTTTGTGGTTGAACCCATGTTTTTAAGTTTTTTAAGCAATGGACAATTCCGTTTTTGATTAAACTAATTTCCAAAACGATTGATTCTTGATTTGGTTTGTTCAAGTCTTGTTTCAAAGCATCCAATAGTTCAGTTTGATTTTCATCTAATAATTTCTCGATGGCTAAAAGTTGAGCACTTCGCCATTCATAACTTTTCGTTAAATTTGTTGCGAACGATTTTCTCAATGTATTAACTATTACTTCCATTTGTTATTTAATTTATTATCTTTAAAAAAATTATCTTAAATGAATAGCGAAAAATTTAGGAAAATGGTTTAAACTTTTTTTTTAGCATTAAACAAGTATTAATAGTATTTGGAAAAATAAATTTAGTTCATTCAACATAATTTTTGATAATTTAAAAAATTTGGAGGGGTAAAGAAACTTATAAAAGTAAATTTTTTATTTTCAAAAATGGCTTCAAAAAAAATATTAAAAATTAAATATTTTTCAAAGTAATTCGTCAAAAACACGGGGGTTTTAGAAATGCCATTTTTAATATAGATAGCTTAAATTTTTTGAGGACTTTATACTTAAATAAAAATAAATTTTGATATACTGCTTGTATGATAATATTGAAAAAGGAGCTGATTAAATTTTAATTTATTTTTATTAATAATAAAAATCATGGTCTAAAATAACAGAACCTAAATTTTATAAGGATTTTATTTTCGATATCTTAAATTGAAAACTAGCAAGGTGGAGGTGTTGGTCTCCTAATTAGAAATAATTTAAAAGTAAAGTTAATAGAATCTGAATCCAATGAAAACTTTGAGTTAATTGCAGTGGAAGTCCAAAATTTTGAAGAAAAAACCTTAATTGTCCCAGCATACACACCTCCAAGTAGCAAAACTAATTTCGAGTTTTTAAATACCTTTTCTGCAAAGTTTAAAAATATTATTATTCTAGCTGATTTTAATGCAATTCATACATCCTGGGGTTGTAATTTTGACAACTCAAAAGGAAGGAAATTAAGGGAAATTTTAGATGACAACAATCTAATATTATTAAATGACAACCAACCAACCTTCACAAGAAGCAAAAATGTTCTAGACCTTGCGATAGTTAGCAGTAATTTGTTTCCAAAAGCCAGTAATTTTGAAGTCTTAACAGATTTTAAAATTTCAGACGATTGGCCAATTTTTTTTCAATTAGAAAATAATGTGAACCAAAAAGAGATCAGTAAAATAGATTTCAATCAACTAAATTTAAACCTCGATAACATCACTTTTTCAGAGCAAGGAGAAATTTTCGATATTCAAAATATAGATAAAGGACTATTAGAATTTAATCATAAAATAAAAACTGCCATAGATAATTAAAAAAAAAACAATCGAAATTAGTAAAATGAATTTAAAAATACCGAAATACCTAGCAAGTGATATAAAGTTAAAGAAAAACTAATGCGAATTTACACAAAAACTCACGATCCAGCTGTTAAAAACCAAAAAAACAATCTTAATAACTCAATTCACACTAAAATAAAAAAAATAAATACTGAAAAATGGAACACAGTATTTGAGAACCTTATTGAACTTAAACCAAATGAAAAAAAATTTTGGAAGTGCCTAAAAACAGATACCAATGAGAAAACTTTATTAGAAGGAACAAATCTAAACGAATCAGAAAAATTAGAAACATTCGCAAACCACTTCGAATCAACATTTAGTAATAAAGAACCCATACGACATGCAAAGTTTTTTAAATACCATAAAACGAAAAAATTCAATAATGAAATAACCCTTAACGAATTCGAACTTAACCTAAATAAGTTAAAACCCAAAGAATCTTCAGGTTTCGTACTTATGAGTAACAAAGTAATAAAAATCTTATTTTAAAAATCAAAAAAGAGCTTTTAAATATTTTTAACGCTTCCTTAAAATTTGGATATGTTCCTAAAATCTGGAAAATAGCTAAAATTATACTTATTTTAAAAAAAGATTTAGATCCAAAATTACAATCATCATATAGACCTATATCCCTCCTAAGCTGTGTTGGAAAGCTATTAGAAAGAATAATTAATACAAGACTAACCAAATGGGCCGAATCAAAAAATATCCTTGTTGACGAAAAAAGTGGTTTTAGAAAAGGGCGTTCTACCCAAAATGCGATCTTTAAGTTGATAGAAAATGTATCAAAAAAATTCAAAAAGAAACAAAAAACTGGACTGGTGCTTTATGATTTTGCAAAAATTTTCGATACTATATCACACTCAGGTATTCTTCCGATACTTAATGAACACAGGATTAACTTTATGTAGGAATTTTTTAAGTATTTCCAGTTTTTTGGCTTATAAAAATAAAACCAAAGTACATGGGCAGCAGGTTAAACAACAATTATATTAAATTTTTATTTATTGGAAAAAAGTTTGGAAAAATTTTGTCTTAATTAAAAGTTAAAAGTTAAATTTTAAATTAATAATCAATGATTTTATAGATGACTTGGTTTACAAAAATGAAATTTACTTTTTGAGCGAAAATCAGTTCGCTTAAAAAAATGAGAAAAATCAATAGTTATAGTTCTTGTTTAATCTTTAATAAAATAATTTGAATCATTTTTTTAAACAGTTTTTTATTTAAGACCAGAAATTAATACTTGTTTTAGTTTTAAAGAACCACGGTTTTATAATTTATTAAAGAGTGTACTTTTTTAAGGTTTACTTCAGGGTAAAGTGATTTCGCAGATAAATGAAAAAAATGTGCTTGATCAAAAATGTGTTTTTCTTTAAAATAATTGTCGTAAAACCGGCATTGTGAATTTTTTTACATTTTACAATTACAAAATATTCGAACTCTAATAAAAGCTAGAAAAATGATGTGTGCAATGAAAAAATTATGCAACTTTGTGAAACTTCGGAAGTTACACCTTATAGATTGGTCTGCAATGTTTCTGCAATTTTTGCAAAATTCGAAAATTCGATTTTAGTTAATTTAATTTTCTTTAAAAATGAATTTTGGATAATTGAACTTGTCTGATTTTTTGATATTAAATTTAAATAAAAATATTTATATCTTAATAGCTTATGTCCTTAAATTTAAATATTCGTAGAGCAAAAATAATGAAAAAATTTTAATTCATTTAAGAATAATTTACAAAAGAAAATTCTATAAAATCGAATAATGGAAAACAGAATTATATTTAATCGAATTTTCGAATTTTGCACAAATTGCAGAAACATTGCAGACTAATCTATAAGGTGTAACTTCCGAAGTTTCACAAAGTTGCATAATTTTTTCGTTGCACACATCATTTTTCTAGATTTTATTAGAGTTCGAATATTTTGTAATAGTAAAATGTAAAAAAATTCACAATGCCCGTAAAACCGATATATTTTTCTTTTTGATTTTTATGGTTAAAAATTTGGCTTCAATGTTTCCGAGAGTCCGAGTTCAAATGCTCACTCCTGACACAAAAAAAAAACAGTATCCAAAATAAGAAACAATTTAAAATGTTGTTTATCGTATAAATGATTTTAAATATTTTTAAAAGTTCATGGGCGTTGAAAAATGAAAGACTAGTGTTGTATGATAGAAAATCTTTTTATAAAAATCGTAGACCAAGAATCAATGGAGTGCGGTTCTGTTAAAAATCTTTTTTCTTTTTGTAAATCATGGCTGTTCTTGTCAGAGCTGACACCAAGCGATCATCAATTTAATGTTCACGACAATACAAACGAAGGCAACGTGACGGACACACATTTCTCTATTGTCAACAAACAAAATTTACTAAAAATCAATTCCAAAAACAAAAAAAAAGTAAAAAATCTATCAAAAAATAAATTTTTTCTTTCAAAAAGCAAAATGTTATTTTTTTCCAATTTTCAAGTTTTGTCTCAATTGAAAACGAAATACCTGACTATTATTCTACCTGTTCAATTAAAAATAAAAATTTTCTTTTTTTTTAAGTTTAACTAAATATTATGTAAATAATTAAAAGATTTTAAGTTAAAACCTGAAAAATAATAGCAGTTTTAAAAAAAAAATGTAAGTGTAAAAAACCTGTAAATATTTCTTTAAAAAAACAAGATCTGAAGTGAAAATTTTTTGATTTAAGAAAAAGTTTATTTAATCGCAACAGTTTTTGCTCTTCAATTGATAAATATGGGAAAAAGTATTTCAAAAGACCTTCCAAAAAATACTTTTGTAGCAGTTTTCGACTATGATAAGAAATCTAGAGATGAGCTAAGCTTTACTAAAGATGATTACATTGTCAAAATTTATGACATGTATTAAAAATAAAATCTAAGTTAAGAATAATTCTTAAATCTTTGTTTTTAAAAGAGATCATACCTTTATGTTTGCAAAAAACACACGAACACAGCGAAATGGTATCGTCAATTGTGATATGGTTCTACCCATTGATAGTTATGAACTACAACCGTAAGCAACACATTTATATTAACCTATTGCCAAAGAAATATGAATGTAAATTGAATTAAAAAAAGCTATCGTCAGAAAACTCTATTAGATATGAAATTTATTAAATGATTTAAAACATTATCAAAAATTTTTTGTTTCCTGAATTTTTTTTCCCCTGTTTTTTTTATTGCTTTGGAAACCAAGAAACTGAAATCAAAATCTCATTTTTCTGTCATCAATCTTATTAAATCGATCTGTAATAAGAAAGGCATCAACGGGACTATCGTCAATCGGAGCAAAATGTATTTTTAATTGACATCTTCCTCTTTTTTTTGACCCTTTAACTTTTGGACTTTTTTAATGCAAATCAATTCTTAAGCAAAATAGATTCTGCTTAAGGCCTTTAAAGATAGTCAAAAATTGTTATAAATCAAATTAATACCGTAAACCTCTGATTAAATCTTTTTGAAATTAACTCTACAATTATTTTAATTATAATTGGAATAAAACTTAATTTTGTGCTAGAAAAAAGGCTAAAGTTGGGCTTTAATATTGGAAAAAAGATTCAATTTGACATATACTCTAAAAAAAAATTAAAAATTTTACTCTCTTGAGAGTAACATCTGAAGGCGATTTTTTTTCGCTTTTTAAAACTTTTCATAAATTTTCAAGCGTTCAAAATTTTTGATTTATTTTAAAAAAAAAATTATTATTTTTGAAATTTTTTTTTAAAAGATGGTATTTCGGTAAATATTGTCGAGCAGCAGCAGAAATACAACTGCTATCTACACTAAGCGACAGTGGATGTTTCTTGATAAGGGAAAGTGAAATAACTGGTAAATTATTTTTAATTTAAAATTAAAATCTGGTGAATTAACCATATCTAGGTCAAAAAGGTTAAATTCATCGTATTTTGACAGTTATGTATAAAAAAATTGAATTTCTCTTTTAGATAAGAACTACACACTTTCAATTTTGTACAACGAGCAAAGCTCAAGATTTGTAAAACACTACAAAATTAATTATTCAAAAAAACGTTTTTTTCTATCACCAAAACACAAATTTAGAAATTTAAACGACCTTGTTACATTTTATTCAAGTAAAGTATCTGTTCATACTAGTGTTGGGAGTCGACTGGGTCGACTAGAGTCGACTCATTTTTTTTGGGAGTCGACTCGATTCAGTGGTCAAAAATCCTAAAAAAATTGAGTCGACTCAAAAAAAAAAAGTCGAGTCGAATCGACTCAAAAAAACGGCGAGTCGAGTCGACTCAAAAAAAAAAATTCCCAACACTAGTTCATACCTTTCATTCAAAAATTAAAAACATGTTTTTTTTTTAGAGAATAAAAAAGATGGTCGATTTTACTTAACAAAACCATGCGAAAAAATAATAAAAAGACCAGTGGATAATTTTGATTTAACCCTAAATGATGTCTTGGTGGATGACAGTCGAATAAATCCAAAATTTTGTGAACCTTTTAAAGGTTAATAAAAGAAAAAAATACCAAAATTTTCAAATTAAATAATTTTTCTTTTTAAAGGCTATTTAAAAAATGAAACCGAAGTACTTTTAAAATTGACAAAATATTGTACTTCTAAACGATTATTGAACGAAATAGAATTCTTAAAAAAGTTAGACAATCGAAACGTTATAAAATTAATAGGAGCTTCAGTTACTTTTCCATTTGTTTTTGGGTGCCTTGAAAATATGCCTTTTAATGACTTGGAAACTCACATTAAAACAAATAAAATAAACAAGTTTATAATTGTGAAAATAGCGAAACAAATATGCTCGGCTATGATTTATTTACTCGATAACTTTATTATACATAGAAATATTAGAGCTAGAAATATATTAGTTGGTAATAATTATTTTGTCAAGCTTGCTAATTTTTGTTTTGCTCAACATCTTGATTTAAATCGACAGCATATTGTTGACGCTCCTCCTAAAGGTTTATTTTCTATATAATTTTTTATAAAATCTAATTATTTTCTTATTAGTTTTTTTTTAAAGAAATATCACCTAGATGGAGTGCTTATGAGATTATAAAATGTTGTGAAGTTACAGGTTATAGAATTTATAGCGAAAAAAGTGAAGTTTGGTCGTTTGGAATTATGCTTTATGAACTGTTTTCAAGACAGGAGCCATATGAAGGTATAATCTAAACGAAAATAAGCTTATGTTTTTAACTTTTTTCCAATATAATAATTTTCTACCATTAGCAAATTAGAACTTAGTTAAGATATGTACAGAATGTAAAATATTTAGGCCAAATTCGAGGACCTTTAAAAAACTTAATTAGGACCTTAATTTTTAACGAAACCAGGATGTAAAGAAGAATTTTTAGGAATAAAATTTTATTTGGGAACAAAAATTAGAACCTAGGATAAAAAATTTTTTTTGATTTTTTTCATAGTTTTATCAGTTCTTTTATTGATGACGTGACAATTAAGCGTCGCCACGAAGTATTCACTAAAAAAGGTATCGTTTCGTCCATTTATTGACCAAAACTGATTATATTTTTGTGACCATTGAATTTAAAATTTTTTTAAAAATAAATAGCAAAGTTAATAAAAAAATGACATGGTCTTACCAAACCGTATTGAATCGAACCCGTACCAAACTCAATACTTAAAAATCGTTAAAAAAAGGATTTTCGAAATTCATTATAAGAAAAAAAATAGTGAAAATAAAATTTAGGTCATTTTAAATCTCTTAATTTTTGGCAAAATTTCAGAAATTATTTTAAAATTTTTTTAGGAAGAATAAGAGTGTTCACTCGAAGGATGAATGGTATGAGTAAAGGCATTCGATTTAAAATTCTTTATAAAATATGATTCATTTAGCTTTTGTATTAATTTTGATTATATTTAATTCAATTTTTATTTAGGCATTAGTGATGCAGAATTAGTGAATAAAATATGTGACGAAAATTATCGAATGGCTGATCCTCAACAATATTTTGAAGAGAAAACAAGTGTTTTTTATGAAAATATAATAGTTAAATGTTGGCCAAAGTGTTATGTTATGAGACCGACTTTTAAAGACTTGAGAGAAACATTTTTTAATTATTTCGATCAAATGGAACCAGATTACATATTTCCACACGATTCTAATCTTAAAAGTTCAAATAAAGAAACATCCTATGAAGAGACCTCTGATACAATTAATCTTGGTGTTTTATTAGAATCAGGAAATTTCTCCGAAATATGGAAAGCTAGCTATGGTATTGACAATGAAATAGTAATTGTCAAAAAATTTAAAAAAATTACACTCAATCAAAAATATTTTGATTTAAATATGAATAAATTTTTGCATGAGAGCAAAATTTTAAAACAACTTAGACATCCAAATATTATAAAATTGATAAGCGTTAGTTCATTTTATGAGCATTATATAGTTCTAGAATTTATGAGAAATGGAAGTTTGGATAAGTTTCTTCTGTCAAAAGACGGTAAAATGTTAAACTTTCCTCAAATTGTTAATTTTGCCGAGCAAATTTCAAATGGCATGATGTTTCTTGATTGCAATAGAATTATTCATGGTGATCTAGCAGCACGAAATATTTTAGTTGGAAAATTTGATAAAATAACTGGACGTTATCCAATAAAAATAGCTGATTTCGAACTGTCTCATGTTCTTAATGATCAAAATCAAATTAAGATACCAATAAAAAAAAGTGACAAATTAAAAAAAAAATCTAAAAATAATTTTTTTTTAAAATTTTTTATTAAAGAAATTGAATTCGCAACACGTTGGTCTGCTCCTGAGGTTGTCATAGGTATAGATAATTTCAGAATTTTCTCAACTAAAAGTGATGTTTATTCATTTGGGATTGTTCTCTTTGAGCTTATAACTAAAGGAGAGCTTCCATTCAAAGGTTTTATTTTTTTTCATATAAACAAATTAAATACGAAATTTAAAAAAAAGAATTTAAATTTTAGAAATAGATCAAGAAGATTTAGAAGAAAAAGTATTTCGTGAAAATTACATTATTCAAAGACAAGACTTATCATGTCCTGAAGAGTATTATAATATTATGAGAAATTGTTTGAATTTCGATGCTGATAAAAGACCTTATTTTTCAACTCTTTATGAATGGTTTTTTAGTTATTTTCAATATCCTAATTTGAGGAGAAAAAATCAGAAAATCGAACAAAAGAAAAAAGCTTCTGTTGAGAGTATGAGTAATATCAAGGATAGTTATGGTCTTCTTATTGAAGTTGATAGACTTTAAATTTCTTTTAATTTAAAAATACCACTATTTTGTCAATATTCAAATAAAAATATTTTAATGGATGTGAATTTTGGTATAAATGAGAAGTACAATTTTAAACAAATTCAAATACTTTGCAAAATTATTTCTTGGTTGTGCATTTTGCCGAAAGTTCTCAGAACAAAAAAAAAAAGTTGAATTTGGATGAAATTTTGTACCAAGCGTTTGATTAAGCAGAGCTAATTATATATAAAAGTTTTTTTTAATTTGTTTTTAATTTTACCGTTATTTTGTACCAAAATCCACATTCATAATATTTAATATGTTCATACTCGAATATTTTTTTTATTAAGCACTTTATTCCGGTTTTTGTAGCATAGCATTTTTTTATTGTATTCTTTAATTTTAATCAGTATTATAATAAAGCTTTAAAAAATTTAAGTAATTAATTAAAATTTAATTATAGATTTACAAACAACTTTTTTAGAAAATTTAAATTTATTTATGTCACATCTTATTTTATTTGACTAGATATCTCACGGCTAAAAGCAAATAATGGGATTTTAAAAAAGAATGCTCAAAACATTGGATTTAACAAAAATATGTTCCCATTGACCAAAATTTATAAAAATCGTCAAATGTTCCTAAAGTTGTTTGGCTTAACTTCCTAAAAAAGCTAGTAGTTCCGAATTTTTTTATGGAAGATGTACAGTACAAATTAAAACTAACTTGTACGTTTCTTTTCCTTTCCTTTTCCTCAACTCTTCCTCGACTCTTCTTCAACTCTTCCTTTCCTCTTCCTCGACTCTTCTTCGACTCTTCCTCTTCTTTTCCTTT
>NTPY01000672.1:1460137-1495070 GCA_002922825.1 Brachionus calyciflorus | reverse complement strand
GAGTTGAAGAAGAGTCGAGGAAGAGTTGAGGAAGAGTCGAAGAAGAGTCGAGGAAGAGGAAAGGAAGAGTTGAAGAAGAGTCGAAGAACAAAATGCGTACAAGTTAGTTTTAATTTGTACTGTACATCGAAACATACCCTATTAATCTAAAATGTCGCCGAAGATTTTTACCATAAAATATTGTGTTTCATGGCTCATTTTCAAGAATAGAAAAAAATGATTAAAATGAGTCATGGATGATTTCTTTATGACGTTTAGTGTCAAAAATAATAATATCATATTAGAGAGACTTGATTTAAATACTAATATCTTGATTTTCAAATTTTTCGCAAAATTTACCGCAAAAACGTGATCTCTGACCCCAAAAAAAACCCAAAAATTATTAATTTTAGTAGAATTAAAATTAAAAACTAAAAAATAACCAATCCCAAAGCTCTTCTAAAACCATTTTTTGGATTTTTATTCAGCTTTCTTCAATCAAGGGCTGTAAGAATATATTTCCTAAACATAATTTGAGCTTCTCTTTTCGGAATCAAAAGAGTCTTATATACAATTTGATAGAGTGTTTCAGGGTGTGTCATTCGTAAAAACCTTTGGTTTCACTTTTCTCGTTTAAATAAATTTTCCGTGATAAAAAATAAAAAGATCCTAGAGGTTTTAGACTATAAAGAATATTTTAAAAGAATAAAAATATCTATGAGACTTATTTCCGTTTTTATCATTTTTTCTTAAATAATTAATAAAAATTTTAAAATTTAATTTTTTTCGTAAATTTTTTTTTTAATTTTATTTTTTATGTTTTCGAAAGTTTCGAAGCTGATTTTTTATTCAAAAATTTGAAATATGTTTTTCTAATTGCTTTTAATCTTATTTTTATATCATTTAAAAAATTTTAATATCCTAAAATATTTTTAGACCATGTATTATCCTTGCCCCTCGTATGTTCCGTTTTAAATGAATGTTTATGATTTAATTTGAACATAAATGAATTTACATTTTTGGAACATATGAATGGCTAAGATAGTACAATCTTATGCAACGATACGCTACTTTGGTACGGGACGCTAAGTTTTAGTACGGCTAAGACATAAAAGTAATTATTAAATCAACTGAAGTAAATAGGTTTTAAAAATATATTATTAGGACTTACACAATTATAGATCTAGTCTAGCATATAAAAAAGTATTCTCCTATTTTAGTGAATCGTGCTATGAGCTTAGTAACCAAAAGTGGCAAAAATCTCTATCTTATAAAATACGATTTTTCAATAATAAAATTCAATAAGTGGATCAAAAAAACATAATTTATTGACCGAATAAGTGAAAATCTGTTCATAAAATCGACTAGATCCTTTTGTTGGGTTCTTGCAACAACAACAACAACATAAAAACCAAAATATGATCGACACTCGCTAATTTAAAAAAAAAGCTTTCTAAACTAAATTTCTAACAGAGAGATAAATGGAAGTAACACAGCTTATATTTATAAGAGTTCTATCAGTAAACGAGTTTTTAGAAGTTAGAAACAAGTTTAGGATTCTTTGAAAATTTATGGCAAAAATTTTTTGATAATAGATAATTCATGATACTCTTACTAAAATATTTTTTTCCAAATTGCTTTATTTAGCTTCAGCTTTAACTATTTTTAAAGTAAAATTAACATTTTCAAGTCAAAATATTATAATTTGCAAAAACTTTCAAAGAGAAAAAAAAGTCAGACAAAATAAAGACACCTTTTTAAATCTAAATAATCATCTAAAAAAAGAAAAAATAATACCTAGATTTCATTTTTATAAAAACAAACTTAACAAACTTAATCACAAAAATTTCGAATTTTGTCTAACACCTAAAACCCCCGTGTCTTTAAACTCTCAAAATTTTTTTTTCTATTTTCGCCAACGACGGATTTCTAAAAATTATAATAAATTTTTTTTATTTTAAATATGCATTTTTTACTTATAATTTTATTTTCTCTCTCTTTCTCTTTTTTTTTGAACGAGCAAATGAATTCGAATTATTTCTTAGTTTGTTTTTATTTTATTCTTTCTTTCAATAAACGATTTTCGTTTCAACTTATTTTTCTTTTTTTTTTTTAATAAATATTTCGGTTCAAATTATTAAAGGCTTTTTTTTTTGTTATAAAGATTTAAATTTGAAAAAACAAAAAGAAGTTGAATGACTGAAACAAGTTGTGTTAAAAAGAACAAGACTTTTAAGAAGCGTGATTTACTTAAAATGTCCCAAAATGCATCAACTAGTTCGACAAAGCGTTCAACAAATACAACAGAACAAACACTTTCGGACACAACTCTCATCAAATTAAATCCATTTTTTGAAGATTTTGTCGATTGTATTGAAAATTTGCCCAGTCGACTGCAATTATTACTTACCGAATTGAGAAACGTGGACGTTTTAGTCAAAGCTAGACATAGAAAAATGCAAATTTTGAAACAAGAGATACTAGCTAGGAGTGAGAGTAATGAAAATGAAGAGAGTAAAAAATCCGAATTGGATTTATTATTGAATAAATTACACCAATTATTAATTCAATGTCAAACTTTAGGGGATCAAAAAGTACGTCTTTCAGGTCAAATAATCGAAGCTATAGGAACTAAGACTCGTCAGCTTGGTTTCGATGCTAGAACTAATGAAACCAAGTTTAATATTGAAATAGACGAAGAGAAAATATTGTCGGAGTTTAAACTAGCTTGTAAAAAAAACCGTCCTATACACCATCATTACAATGCACCGGGTTCTAGTTCGACTTCAAGGACTAGTACTCGTCAAGTACAACAAAATTTATCAACTAAACCTAAAGCTAATTTGACTGATTTGAACAAAAAGTGCTTGAATAAAAAGAGTTTGGTCAATTTTCCTAAAGAAAAAGATTTGTATTCGTTTGACGAATCGTCTAATTTGAGTAATTCACCATTTTTAAATGGAGTTAATCACAATTTAATGAATAGCAAGAGTGATTGTTTGAGTAAAAAGAAACCGTTGAATCAACGTGTTAACAATCATCAGCTGAGCGGTTTCAAATCGAATTTAGAATTGAAAAGGTCTGGAAAAAAAGTTAAAATTGAATGTGAAAATAATGAAACTAAGGTAAGTTATGAAAAAAAAAATTTTTTTTTTGCTCGAAAAATTTTTGTCGATGAAAAAATGTGGAAAAAAAAGAGTTGTTCATATCGTGGTATCGCGGTCTGGAAAAGCATTATTTGTTTAATTTCTGTGTGCGATTATTTTTGATGGTTGTTGTTGCTGAATATTTTTTAGCTTTTGATAAAAATTATTCAATTTTATGTTGTTGAGATTTCTGAGTCACGTGATTTAGCTTGAAAGAAATTAAAACAAAAAAATAAAACAGCGATTTTTATAATTTTTAAAAATTATTCACATGAAAAAAAAATGAAAAAATGAAATGAAAAAAAAAATTTTACAAGTTTTTTTCTTTCAAGATGGAAATTTTAAATAGTCTTATTTTGAGCAAAATTTCTAAGCTTTTTTTTTTTTTGATCCAGTATCACTGGTAATAGCGTTCACTACATCCAGAGACTTTTTTTTCTTCTTGTAAAGTTTTCTATTCATAAATTAAAGCGTTTCTTTTAACTTAGGCAGTATAAAAGCTTAATAAATATTAATTAACTACTATCGAGGGATTACGGTATTATTTTATTCTTGAGCAAAGGCCAACTGTTGGGCCACATTTATCAACAAAATAAAAAGACAATTATAAGAAAAATTAATTTTACAAAATTAGTTTTTACGAATGTAATTAAATAAAATGCTGAAAGAAGGGCGTTAAACCTTCAAGTAGCTGACCTAACGGTTATTTTTGTAAATAAATAAGTACGCTTTATTTACGGACGTACTGTTAACGGACCAACAGGTGGTCCTTGCTCAAGAATAAAAAAATAAACAAAAAGAATCAAAAAGGTAACAAAATAAAGTCGATTAAAAGTTGATTATTTACAGTTTGAGTTTATAGTTGGCTCAGCATCATACATGATTTGATATTTAATTTTTTTTTGTTCTTAATACCTCGTATTTAATGTTAAGCAGGAGAAGATTTTGATTTTACTCTCTTTTAACTTATCTTTGAAATCAGTGTTGTTACACATGTATATATTGCACGCTTGGTACGTTTTCAAATCGATGTCCATCGTAAAGATTCCAATTTTTTCATAAATTTTATTAAAAGTCATTTTTTCTTATAAACAAAAATGTATTTTTTAGATTAGAATAAGATACTAAACAAGGACGATTTTTCGCTTTTTTGATTATTCTAATTAAACATAAGACTTCTTCATAAGTCTTAGAATTGAAGAAAATGACTTAAACAACCATCCTTGTTAGCGGTAGTGTGCTGCATCATCCTAATCAAGCTGTAAATGCCTTAAAGTTGATTGGACAGCAGCGCAGTATTGACATAAAAACGATAGATCTCGATGATTTGATTTCAAAAAAAAATTAGATTTATTGAAAATATCTTCAAATTCAAAAAAAATGTTTAAAAGTTAGATCGAAATTAAGCGAGGTCAAGTTTTTACCAGCTTAGCGAGTAACATTAGCTAATGAAGCTGAAGTCAGTCGTTTAGAAGAATTAACTATAAAAAGGTGCTTTAGTTCAATTTGAAATTTTCTAAATTAAATTTTAAAAAAACGACAATTTTGGTAAATTCGTAGACAATCAGAAATATTTTTTGAGGATTGGTTTTGAAGATTTTAACTGGTTGTATTTTGGATGATAAATTGATTGAATTTTTCTTGTTAAGATTGACGTGGTATGACTCTATTTAAGTGAAGCATGAACTCTAATTCAATTCAAGAAAAGAAAAAAATTAATTTTTGAAATTAATATTTTTAACATTTTAGAATCATAGTGATAGTTCAACACAATTAACATCGACACGATCAAAACGTCAATTAAATTTTGCAGCATCACCAACTGAACCACCAAAGAAAACCCTAAATCAAAGTCTAAAACTAAATAAAAAACGTCGAATTAGTCTGTCAACTAAAAGTACACATCAATCACCCATATCATCATCATCAAGTAATCAATGCAAATCTCCATCATCTCTCTCATCGTCCTCATCAACATCTTCATCATACAACAAAAATAAATATCTTACTAATAACAATACAAATATCACTTCAAATAAAACAACAACAACAACAACTATAGAACCAACAGTAACAAATCAACCAAAACAAAATGATCCGCCCACGTTCAATTTACCCAAAAGTCAAAAAGAAAATATTAAAATCAATTCTAAACAGACAGCTAAAAATCAAAAAACAATCAAACGTCTCAACACAAAAAAAAAGAAAAAAACAAAAATTAAACAAAACGAGAATGAAAATGAGGTTAATAATGACGAATTGATGTCTGATGTGGAAAGTGAATATGAGACAGACGATGAAGTAAGTCAAGAATCACATCATTCGGATGAACAGAGTGATCATGAAAAAGACCTGAATAAGACTGATATAAAAAAAGAAATTAAAACTGAGGACAATTGTAATAAAGAGGATAACAATAGCGACCGAAATAGTAATGAAACTGAATCGATTAAAAATTTAGACGAAGATGATGAAAATCAAGGTGAAAACGAGCCAAAAACAGAAGAAAAATTAGGACCAAAAAATAAAAAAATAAAACAAGAAATTGACGACGAGGAACATGTTGAAAAAAATCGAAAAAAATCAACTAGAAATTCTAGAAATAATTTAACTGATTTAGTCCCTACTCCAACGACAACTATGACAACTAATACAAATAAAATTATAAAATCATCTCATGATGAGCCTTTGTACTGTCTATGTAGAGAAATAAGCTACGGACAAATGATTATGTGCGACAATGATGCATGTAATATTGAATGGTTTCATTTTAATTGTGTTAAATTGGCTAGTAAACCTAAAGGTAAATGGTTTTGTCCACAGTGTCGAGGTGATACTCATAAAGTTATGAAAAAGTCTCTACTGAACCCATCCACATCTTCAAATCTTTCGTCTCCAAATCACTATAGGACAAAATAAATTAAAAAAATTTTTTTTTTATTTTTGATTTTTTTGTCGAATCGTCGCCGTTTGTAACTATATTTCCAGTTTTTTTTTTGTTAAATAAAAAAATATATTTTTGTTTAATATTTCGACGAAAATTAATTAATCTTTGTGGTAAATAATCTATTTTTTTTGTTGCTTGGTAAAAATAAAAAAAAAAACAGTGAAAAGATTCGACTATTTTTTTAAGAGTAGAATTTACACAGTATTTTTGAGACCAGGGTATTTTTTTTCGAACATTAAAAAATATGTGATTAATTAAAAAAAAAAAAGATTTTTTTTATCATAAAATTTTGTAATAATTGTAAGACATTAAGATAAAAAAGAGTATACTACAAAAACAAAACAAAATAGAGGACCTTGTGAATACATATAATTTTTATTTTATTTTTTTTGTTTGGGTCTCCTTTTTGATTGTTATATTAACTTTATTTGAAGAAATAAAAAAAAACAAAAAATTTATTTTTTAAAAGATTTTTTTTTGTTCTTATTGTTTCGATATTTTTAATTCAAGTTTAATATTTCAAATTAGTTCTTATTAAAATTTTGAAAGATTAATAAAGAAATTAATTTGGTAACTTATTTTGTTTATTTTTCTATTCAATCAAATTTAATTTAAAAAAAGCGATCAAATTTGAAATTTTCAAAAAATTAAAAATAATTGTATTGATGCTCTAAAACTATACAAAAAAATGAATAATATCGTTTTTTTTCTGGCAAACACAAAAATTTAAAATATTTCATAATGACTTCCTTTTTACATTTTGGTAATCAATGCTTAGGTTAATTATTAAAGTTTGTATCAAGAAAGAATACAAAAACCCCATAAAAAATGGATTTTTTACGAATTAATTTCTAGTAACCAAAATTTCACTCGTAAGGAAGATAATTTTCGTAATAACTGCCCATTGTTATTTAATTAATTTACTTACTGGTAAAAAGTAAAATACCGTAAAAACCTGACAAACTAGACCAGGACTAAACATGAGTATTAGCCTATAAACTTAGAGAGTATAGATCATGTTAGATCACGCTCCTTGTCACTTAACTGATGGCTTGATGTAAATATCAATTTTAATATACATATAATTCCAGGGCTTATACGCATAATATTTATAACGATATTTATAAGCTTGATTTTTTTTGGTCCCGAATTATACTAGTTTGTCAGGTTTTACGGTAAGAATTTACTTTTTTAAATTAAATTGAAATAAAAAAATAAAATTCCTTGAAGTAGGACAAGTATAAGTACTTTTAACTCTACAAAATTTACTTGGGATTACCAAAGCTACTTCGAAAACTAAATATTTGCAATTGTTCTTACAATTCCTTTTAAAAAAGTAAATTTTTTACTAAAAAATTCTAAAGCTAATCAAAAGCGGTTATTTCGATTTCTTTAAGTCTGATTTAATAGATCATATACAGTACAAAGCTAAAATAAGTTAACAAACAGAAACAAACACTTTTCGAACATTGTTCGAAAGCATGTTTGTAAATGTTCGAACACGCCGTTAAGTTATTTTAGTTTTTTACTGTATGTTTAAAAAAAATATTGTTGACTTATTTTTTGAATAAATTCTGAGGCTTGAAAATATTTTTTGTAATGAAGAGATATTTATATTGGTAATTCAAGGCGTTCATTTTGATAATTTCATACAGTGGTTCCGGAAAGTTTAAAACATTAGTCTTTTTTTGCATTATTTAATTAAAATGAACAAAAATTTGTGGTATAATAACGTTATTGGGCTCCCCAAAATTTTTTTTATTTTACCTCAGACTATTTCTGATAATTTCAACTGTTAATTTCGCCAGTCGGTCTAAACCTTTAAAAAAATCAAGGCATCAAAAATATACCCCAAAATTTATGTTTATTTTGCTTGTCCAAAAAGTTTAAGACATCTGGTATTTATCACCAAAATAGGCACGATTTAACTAGAAATCTAATTTTTTTTTGGATTAGACATAAAATTGATTAATTTTGAGCATTTAATAATTTTACTTTTCCCATTTTTTTGCAGGATTTGGTGGTTATTTTTTAAAAACGCCTTTATTCTAAAAATTAACGTTTATAGCCAGAATTATGGTATAAAATTGAGATAACTTATTTAATCTTGGTTTTTTATTAAATTTGATTCATTTTTTTATCGTTTCTAACGAATTTCCTCATTATATTTTTTTTTTCAATATTTTTTTACCAAATTATTCTGTCTCCAATTAATCTATGAAAAATCAAATCACTAAATATTAAGCCAAAACCTTGATTACTACGCTCTTTTTTCGAAAAAAACTTTCCAGAAACTTACAAATTACTAATTTTAGTTAGTTTAAGAAGAATTTGTCAGATTTTAGCTTTAAATCGTAAAACAAAAGTAAAAATTATATAACTAAAATTCAAATATTCAAAATTAATCTAAATAATTAAAATGTTAACAAAAACTTCTTGCCAAATTAAAATTTTTTGGAATTCCTTAATTAATATGAAAGACAAGAAACGATTTTTAGCCAATATAAAATAATTTGGACTCCTCTACCAAGCACTTAAAAGTATTTTTTGATTCGATTATTTTATTTTTAATGAATTTAAGACATTTTTCTAACTTGTTGTCCGTGTAAAAAGATGAATAAGAATAATTTACTGAAAGTTTTTGAAATTTAAATGTATATAAATAAATATATGTCAATAAAACACTTCGGAAAATTTTTTTCGACCGATAAATCTGCAAAAGTTAGAGAATTCTAAAAGAAAATTAGAATATTACATATCTTTTTTGTTTATTATTTTCAAAAAAAACATCGGAGAAAATAAAAAAATGATTCTTATTTTAAGTTGATCTACATTTTAATAAAAAAAACCAAGATTAAATAAGTTATCTCAATTTTATACCATAATTCTGGCTATAAACGTTAATTTTTAGAATAAAGACGTTTTTAAAAAATAACCACCAAATCCTGCAAAAAAATGGGAAAAGTAAAATTATTAAATGCTCAGAATTAATCAATTTTATGTCTAATCCAAAAAAAAATTAGATTTCTAGTTTAATCGTGCCTATTTTGGTGATAAATACCAGATGTCTTAAACTTTTTGGACAAGCAAAATAAACATAAATTTTGGGGTATATTTTTGATGCCTTGATTTTTTTAAAGGTTTAGACCGACTGGCGAAATTAACAGTTGAAATTATCAGAAATAGTCTGAGGTAAAATAAAAAAAATTTTGGGGAGCCCAATAACGTTATTATACCACAAATTTTTGTTCATTTTAATTAAATAATGCAAAAAAAGACTAATGTTTTAAACTTTCCGGAACCACTGTATATTGGTTAACTTTATTTCCATAAGCTCCATTTTATAAGCTAAAAAATTTGATAAAAAAAAACTAATTGTTTTTTCTAGTGTCAGAACAAAGTGGAAATTATTATTTTTATGTAGTAAATAGATTCGATTGTTTAATATATGAAAAAGATCTAATTAAGCAATCACCAACTGGAGAGAAAAAAGTAATTTTAAATTTCATTTTAAAAACGAAGGTTATTAAAAGCAAACTTTATCAAGAAAGATGATACGCCATACTTTTACCAATTTATAGCTCATGCATCACTAGATTGTTTAGATGAAAAACTAAATGCCAAATCATCATCGAGTTTATATTATCCGAATATAGATCGTTTTAATCAATGGAACATATCGGCTTATGTAACACCAAGTTTTTTGAGATTTTTAATTTTACACGAAGGTAAAAATGACGATGGTATCAAAGGCTTTTTTCAAGACGTCTACGAGACTTACATTAAATTTTTACTCAATCCATTTTACGATCACAACGAGTCAATTAAGTCAGAAGCGTTTGATCGAAAAGTAAATATGGCTAGTAAAAAATTCCTCGGTGTTTAAAAAAGAGACACAACCAACAACTACAAAAACATTAGAAATAATTCCGTTTTTCTTTTTAAATGATCATTTGTTAAATTTTAAAATTTTCTAATAATAAAAAATAATTTTTATTTAGACAAAAAATTTTAATTATTGGTTAAATTACATTACAAACAAATTTAAAAAATTACCTGAGATTAAATTAATAATGAATGGAATACTTTAAAATTTTAGAAAATTAAATAAAAAAAAAAGCTCATGCTTTCGAGTCTTTTAAAGTTGACTAATTAAAAAAATATTCGACAAAAAAATTTTTTTTTTTTAGTAAAAATTATTATTTCCTTTGTTTAATTCTGAATAAGAACCAAAAGGGCTTTGGTTAGAGTTGTTTCGAGTAATTGCTGTTTTAAGTGATTTGTACGCCTTTTTATATCGATTATTCGATTTACTAATTGATTGGCGACCAAAATTGAGTTCTTCAGCTCTGATTTTGTCTACATCATAAGTTGTATTTTCATTTATATCAACAATATCTTCTTTATTAAGACTGGATCCAGTCGAAGAATAACCATCTAGTGAATTAAAATCAATACTGTTGAATTCGATACCTTTAGGAGATTTGGATTTTTTTCCCATAAATTTTGACGCTAATTTGTTAAATTTAATTTTCGATGTTCTTCCCATATTGCTTAATTTAGCCAATAGTTCAGCGTTACTCAAAGTTTTTGTTGTATAATCAGGAAATTGTCTACTATAATCATATTCATTAAATGAATTCGATTCTAAAAGAATGATGAATTATTTAGAAATTTGATAAATAATTATATTTTGGTAAATTTTACCGTCATTTAGAGTATTTAAAAAATCTTGATCTGTTCTAATTTCATTTAGAAATTCTTCATTTTGTAAGAGCTTAGCCAAGTATTCATCTTGCATTATTTGTAATCTCTTATTTTCGAATGATTTCAATAAATTTTTGTATTTTTCTTGCCAATCGTCTAAATCTGTTGCATTTTCTTCTAATTGTGACATTAGGTTATCGAGTTGTCTTTTTAATTCAAATGATAACTCGGGATTTTTTGGAGTTTTCTTAAGAAAAAAAAAAAATTTTTAGACAATATTTATATTTTCAAAGTAAATAGAAATTTCTATAAAGAAAATTACCCTATACATTTGTAATTACCCTTTTTTAATGAATCTGTATCTAAACCCCAACCTAAGCAATGTATTAGAGAGTCAAAAGTGTTTGAATAAGTTTCAGAGGTATTAAAATATGTTTTAGGGTATATAAGACAAGTTTTAGGTGAGTTTATACAACTATTCGTTTTCAAATTTTTCGCTCTAGTACCGTATAACCTTGCACGGTATTGCATGCAGTTCAACTCAAATCCCAGCGTTAATTAAAAATAAAATTTAAGAAATTAAAAAATTAATTTTAAATAATTTTTTTAAATTATGCTCGTCCTTAATAATAGATACGCCATCAACAAATATTTTTTAATTAAACGTGAAACATCAGATTATAGTTCTTTGATTTTAAAATCCGCGCTTAAAAGTAAAGAGACTGGATAAATCCATGTGTTAATCAATAGGGTTGGGTTACCATGGGCGAGAGGGCATTCGATGCAAATTTTAGTTTAACTGCATGCAATACCGCACAGGTATGTAGTTTTACCAATACAGTTAGTCTATCATATATTTTTTCAACGCTTAGCTTGTATTTTAAGTAGCCTAAAAGAAGGAAGTTTTCCATTTCCATCAAAAACGTATTAATTTTATTATCCTTACTTCAACAATTAAAAGCTCTTTTAATTTTACATACTTACTAAGAACAATTAAGAACGCTTTTTTGAATAAAGTAAAGAAATCATTAAACTATTTTTTTCAAGTTTGTTATGAAGTCTAATATGTATATGGCTAATAAATTTGATACAAAAACCTTTTCAATTTTGACGAATTGCTTCCATAATTGAAATCTTCTGACAATTTTACTAAAAATCCACTTAGAATGAGATTTTTTAGTTAAAATTTAACAAAAATTAAACAATCCAACAACCTCTTTCCCTTCTTTAGAGGAACGATTACAAATAAATGTAGGCACATCAAGAATAAATGCAGATACATATAAAAACGACAATAAATGGTCTTAGTATTGTGAATAAAATACAGTACAAATTAAAACTAACTTGTACGCATTTTGTTCTTCAAATCTTCCTTTCCTCTTCCTTTGAAGAAAACAATCAATAAAAACGAATATTTTATAACGTTCTTTCTCAGGAAAGGAAAGGAAAAGAAGAGGAAGAGTTGAAGAAGAGTCGAAGAAGAGTCGAGGAAGAGGAAAGGTTTAATTTGTACTGTAGTAAAACCTTCAAGTTAAAACTCGCTAATTTTATTGGTTAAGAGAAAACCATTCGTGATTCCCCATGTCAAAATCTCATTTGAGATTCTCACGACCATATTCTCATGAAATCATAGTCCTCATTACAATACATTTACATGTAACTCAATTTGAGATCTCATGAGATTATGGTCCCCAATAATTTCTCATGAGATCTCATTGAGATTCTTACAGGGGTCGACTTAGCATCATGATTTAGAGTTAATTAAATAAGAAAAACCAGAAATTAATGTCTAATTTGTCTTAGAAAGTCTTTTTTCCTATCAATTGTATAACAGTTTTAGTTTTCAAGTAAAAAAGTTTGAGAAAAATTTTTAAAATTTCAATTTTTTTGAAAAATTTTTCTATTTTCTTGTTGGCGAAAGGTGTGTTTAAATTTTAAAGTTAACTACTGCATAAAAATTTATCCTTTTAAAATTATTAGTTAATTATTTAATTAAAAGTTTACATTATTAAGTAGAGCGGTGATCTCATCACGTTTAGCCACTTTTATTGAATTTTTATAACAATTAACTTGATCCTTAGTTAGCTTGACTCTCAGAAAATCTCTTGATAAATCGCCAATAACAATTTGATTATAATTGGAAATAAACGCTGGACTTGAATGATATGTTGATTTTAGTGTAGATCTTTGTTCATTTTTTCTACTAGTACTTGCCGAAATTACACTTTTAGAGTCTGATTGAAGTGAATTTAAACTTGATTTTGTTCGATAAATATCATTATTGTTCAAATCAATTAAATCATCATTTTTCGATGATTTATCACTGCACGTGCTTAAACTAGATGACGACATAATTTCATTGTAAGAAGGTGGTAAATCATGTGAATAATTATGTGTTTGTGTTGAACTCATTTCTGATGTAAGTAGACAAGAACTTTGTTGCTGATCTGATGGTGAATTTAAATCAGGTGATTGAATATTTTCATTATCTACAGACATGGTTAATAATTGATCCAATGTCTTATCCACTGAGCCTTGATTTGATCGTAAAATAGCTTCGATAACATCTGAATCAAATTTCGGAAACATTTTTTTAAAATGATACATTGACTCGTAAAAATCGAGTTTACTTTTATTGGAACCATTTATTTTAGAATTTCCGTCTCGATCCGTATTAAACGCATAATCTATTGAAGTGGATGCTACAGCCATTAAGAATATCTAAAGCTAATAAATTTTGAGTTCAAAATTTAAAAAAAAAAGATTCAGAAAATTAAATTAAATTAGTTTTTCCTTAGACCCTAAATGTTTAAAAACCGTTGTTTTACAAAAATTAGCATAAAGTTTAATTAATTTAAAAATTTAAACAAACAAAAAATTGTACAAGTAGTTAAATAGTTTATTTTTAGAGAAATAAATAGTTTCTAGATCGAGTCGAGCCTATATTACCAATTTAAATGAGTTAGAATTGTTTAAAATTAGCCATAAAATTGCAAAAAGAAAATAAGTTAAGTAATATTCTATTAATTAGAAAAATATCTAATATCAGGTTCTACACTGTCAATTGAAATAGATCAAAACGATACATATAAAGAGTGATTACGCTTTTATTTTAGAAATTTTTCTATGTTCCATAAGTCAATCAAATATATTTTATTTTTTGAACTAAAGAGCGCTCTCGGCCAAACTAAATAGCACACTATTAATAGAGTATGGGAAGGATATTTAAAAATTTAAATTAAGTTTGTATCATAAGTTTACCACATAACGAGAAACAAATTACTCAAAAATTGGAAAAATTCATGAGTTTTTACTTGCTTAAAAAAAGAGAAAAGAGCTTTTTTTTTACCCAATATCTGGTTAATTTTTGATATATGCTCAATTTATAAATTTAATATCCTTACCGTAGAAATATACTCATAATCAACTAGAAATCAATCGATAAAATCATTATCTTCTAAATATTTTTTAGTTGAGTTTATTGTGGTATTTTTATAAATAGAAAAATTTTCTTTATTTGCTTTCGTCTAAGAAGGGTTTATGAAAAACGATTTAAAAAAATAAATTTAAATTTTATTTAAGATGTTTTTTAATCATAATTGAATTTTACTCAAATTATAAATAAATATTGATCTTTTTACAAAATAAAATTCTTTAGATGATTGATCTTTTATTATTGATGCCTCTTAGTACACTTCAAACTAGGAATAAATCTGTCATATAAAAATTCGTAAAATTTAAGAAATTATATTTTGTGTAAATTTGATGGACGCTAAGATCCTCAAAAAACTGTATTCAATTTGATTTCGTCAGTAAAAGAGTCACGAAAATTCGGAACAACGGACATTATTAATTAAAGAAGTTTGAACAGTTTCAAAACAAATCTGGACGTGTGTATGAAGGCCAATTTTTTTTGAAACAACTTCTATAGCCTTTTAGGACTCTACTTTAACTTTTTTAAAGTCGAATTTCTATCTACTCCTAAAACTATCTTTACTTTTAAATTTAAAAAATTAATGGCTTAAAATTTGATTTGGAAAATAAATTTAACAATTTTTTTTCTCATATTAAAATAAGTCTATAGTCCAGCGTAGACTTAGTGTAGAATATTAAATGAAACAATCAATTTCATAAATGTTTTGAAAAAAGAGAAATTTTTCATAAAACTTAAAAAATAAATTTTTGAAATTTTTATGACAAAGTTAACCCTAACCCTAATTTTCGGAAATTTCAAGTTTTTTTTTTCTGTTCTGGAAAATCTAGATTCAGTTTTTTTTGTCAGAAAAATGAACCATTAGCGTTGGCCTCCAAAATGAATAATTGTCTGATTATTCATTTTCAATTTTTATTTAATCTTAATTTTAATCATTAAGATTTTTAATTTAACCAATTGAATCTTACTGACCGAATCTAAAACTCTATTTTCCTTTATCACAGCCTAAACTGTATATTACAAAAAATCAAATTAAAAATATATATTTAAAATTAATTACAATTGAAATTTTATGCACCCTTTAACTTCATACTATATGCTACGTTCTTTAATGGAAAAAAGTCGGTAAAAATTATTAGTATTATACCAAATAATTAAATTAGAGAAGTTTTTTTAAAAAAGATTTTTATCTTATCTTTTAATATTATAAATTCATTAATTAAAAATGCAAAAAAAAAAAAACGAAAAAATCTTATAATTTTAATTAAGATTGGAGAAATAATTTAAATACAAATATTAATTGATTATTTTAAGGATAATATTAGGCAACATTAAAAACATCTTTTCTAGTTTAAGATCTATTAAAAATAGAGATAAAAACAGTAATAATTTCGAAATAATAATCTAATAGAAAGGAAGCTAATATTTCAACAACAAAAAAAAACCTAGAAAAAAAGTGCATATTAAAAAATATTTATTTTTGAAATTTTATTGTAAATTAAAAACAATATTTTGAAGGGAGAAATTTCAAAAAAATAAAATACAACAAAAAAAATTATAATTTTTATATAATAATAAGAAAAAAGTAGAGTTCTATGAAATATAGACCATGATAGCTAGTCCATTGAGAAAGAAAAAAAAATTATTTCATAAAAATTTGCAATATTTATGAAATAGTTTTTTTCTTGAATTTTTTTTTGTTGTGTTCTAGTCTCCAGTTTAAACACAAATAATTATGAAAAACGCAAAAATAAAAAAAAGAGAGAAAAAATTTGAATTATCAATTTGGCTAATACAATTATGTCTTAATCGCACCAATCAAAAAATCGACTAGCGATAGTATAGGATTTAATTCATAAATTTATTATTTTTTGCATTATGATTCTTATAATATTATAGGTTTTTTATTTTCCATCTTCTACAAATACTTTCAGAGATTTTCTTTTTCTTGCACGCTTAAATTTTGCTCTTCGAACAACAACAACAAAAAAGCTTATTAGATAATATGCCAAATAACTAACTTTGTAAAAATAATTTTTTTTTCACGAAGTTTGAAATTTCTTATTTTTTAAATGTGTCAAATAAATCTTCGAAAAACAAAAATGTCATTTACGATTTTTAGGTTGCGCTGGTGTTAAAACGAAAAAAAAATAAAGAGATTTGAAAAAAATTTATAAATATCATTTGCTTGAAAAATTTTGCTTTTAAAACTTGAAGTTAAAGTAACCTTTTATGTCAAAATGTTGATCATAAACTTGATTAAAGAAACAATGTAAAAATGATGTGATTTTGTAAAACCCAGCTTAACATATACCGTAAACCTTTGCCTACTACTCTTAGAAATAAGGTTGAATTTTGGGTTAACTCTATGTGGAAAACTTCCCATCGATACCATGTTATAACAATTTTTTTAATTTTTTTTAGAAGATATGTCAATTTGAACCTTTTTTCCAATAGTAAAGCCAAACATTGGACTTTTTTCTAATATGAAATTAAGTTTTATTCTAATTTAATTTAAAAAAATTGGAGAGTTAACTTCAAAAAGGTTTTATCTAAAATTTTGACTTTTTTCCAATTTTTAAAGTTAAGTCTAAGAGCTAAAATTAAAAAAAAATGCCATTTTAAAGATAAAATTTATTAAAAAAATTACTTTTAAGTGATGATTTTATTTTTTATCTGACAATTTACCCATTTTCATCACGTGGAAGTCTCTTTCTTCCTCTCTTTCTCTTATTTCCCACTTTAAGGGTTCTCGGTTATTTTGAAAAGGAAAACTTTGATTCAACACATCATTTGATCCAAAGAAAGCAATAAACTGTTTTTCAATTTTTTTTTCATTAAAAATGGGAAAGTACTCATCGTCGGTAAAAAATTATTTTTTGTATTTCAAAATAAGCCAAAGTTTAAAAAATTAATTTTTTGAACAACTAAGAAAAAAGGCAATTTTTTATCTTTAAAATGGCATTTTTTTTTAATTTTAGCTCTTAGACTTAACTTTAAAAATTGGAAAAAAGTCAAAATTTTAGATAAAACCTTTTTGAAGTTAACTCTCCAATTTTTTTAAATTAAATTAGAATAAAACTTAATTTCATATTAGAAAAAAGTCCAATGTTTGGCTTTACTATTGGAAAAAAGGTTCAAATTGACATATCTTCTAAAAAAAATTAAAAAAATTGTTATAACATGGTATCGATGGGAAGTTTTCCACATAGAGTTAACCCAAAATTCAACCTTATTTCTAAGAGTAGTAGGCAAAGGTTTACGGTATTTGTTTTTTTTTTCTGCTTAGTGATAAAATGCTTTAAACTTTGATTTTTAGCAACTAAAACTATTTCGTATTATAAAAAAAAAAATCAAAAATCGTAAAAAATATAATTTTTTATCATTCTTAACTCAACGGTAAATTTGTTTTTATAAAAGTTCAAGTTGAAAAAATGCAGCTTATTTTAAGAAAGTAAATGGTAAATTTATAATTAAGCCTAATAAAAGGCTCACTAGTATAAACAACGATATTTCTTAATCAGAATCTGGTTTAATTAATGATTCGTAGAAAAAAGATTGATCATTAATTGCATGAATTTTTGCTAAATACTCCTTCTTCACATCTATTTGGAACATCATTAAAAAAACAAGCTCAAATAAAATAGATGTATTTATTTGAAATTTTGAGTTATTAATTGCGAATGCTAAAAAATTGTTCTAATTTTTAAACAAATTTTAAAAGAGATTGTTGAAGCAATAAGTATGAATATTCTATTTTTTAGAGAAAAATTATGATAAAACTAAGCGTCATAACTTAAGCACCCTTACCAAAAGATTTCTATTAAAAATATTCCTATAGAATATAAATTATTGAAAAATAATTTTTAGAGAAAAAATTCGACAAAATTTTTGGATCTTGTAAAAGCTTTGTATCCTAAGATCATATTCTTAACATTAAAATTTTGATTGAGAAAAATTTAGAGACTCTTTTAGATCGGCATTCTGGGTCAAAATAAAATGTAAATTCTAGCAATCCTCTTTAACCCCTAAAGCTTTTTTCAGTTCTTTTCGAAAAGTACGCCATACTGTTATAACGCTTTTGGTAACATAACAATATAAACTAAAACTTTTTTAAAATTATGAATTTGATATTTTATTGCTAAAAAATATTAGAAAAATTTAAAAAATAAAATTTACACTAAAAATCAGAATTCTTAAATAGGAAAAAATTGTTCATTTTACATCAATTTGAATAATTGTTTGATCGCTTGTATTATTTAACAAAGTCGCTGTATTGGCCTCTGCTGGTTGATTAGAATTGGAAACAGAAGGATTCGATTGTAAATTATTCGGATATAAATCATGATATTTTGGTGGTGATATTTGAGGTCTATCTGGATTCATAAAATTCAAATTTGAGATTGAATCCAATGGCAAATAAGTAGAAAATTGTGAATGTTCAATAGGAGCTAATTGATTCGGAATATCGCTTGATATTGTACTTATTTGATTCGAAATAGTTTTACTCTGATTATTAGTCGGTATATTATTAAGTGGTAATGTATCACTATTAGTTTCAACTGGTTCTAAATAACCAGGATATTCTGGTGGAATATCATTATAAGATCTTATATTCATATAATCTAAATTATTATTATTATTATTACTATTATTGTTATTGTCGTTACGACTTACTAAAATATTTAAATTTGATAAAATACCAGGTTGAGACGTTAAGTTATTATATAAAGTAGGATTAATATTTATTATTCGACTACTTCGATTTGTCATAATTTGTCGGTGATTTGAATTTTTTTTAATGTAAAAACGATCGAATAAAATTGCTGCTATCATTAAAATGACTAGAATTGAAATATTTATAAGAACAGCAATAACATAATACCATTTGTCCTGAGTCTTAGCTGTGAATATAGCATACAACAAAGCACCTGTAATTATAATACTTAAAGCACCGAATAATCCACCAATACTAGCAAGTCTTTCGTTAAGCGTTATTGATCGAATAAAATCCATACTTGTCGCCGAGTTGTTAAGTCTTCGGCGACGCGTTAATGTGGGCTCATTGCTCAAGTTACTAAGATCAAGTTGAATAGGTCGATTATTTCGGTGATTACGATGGTGTCGATTTTGATTTCGGGGTCTACCATAAGGTTTTTGACGAAGAAAAATCATTTTTATTTCAAGAAAACAGAGCTCAAATAAAAAAAAGAATAATAAAAAAAATTCAAAATTAATCCATTTCTTTTAAATTTTATTTATCGATAACCTTTGAATTGTGAATGATATTATTCTTTAGTCTAAAAAAATACCAAAAAAAAAATTTGAATTTTAAAATTTGTTTATTTTTTCAAAATAAGACCTGAGATTTAGATTAACGATAAAAATCGATTTAGAGTTTTCAAATTATTGAGAAAACGAGCAAATATCCAGACCTTTTTTTTTTTTAAAGATTTTGCTCGGAGATAACGAGAGAAATTAATTTATTTACTCAAGTTAATTTGTTTTATTGGATTTTATTTTTATTATTATTTAAAATAGATTCAGCTACCTGGCTCTAAATAAAGCTGTCAACTTAAACCAATGTTTAATTACCCAAATAAAATTTTTTCAAGTAGATTTTTTATGAATTATTGAAATCTCAATGACAAATATTTGAACATAATCTAATGATAAGAAAAATATTTTGAGCTTAAATTTGAATTGATAAAAAACTGTGGTTTATTTTTGTTTGGTTTAAATGGCAGGCGACTTAATCGTTTTTCAAGACGAAAAAATAGTAAATTTCTTTAAAATTAATAAAAAACTAAGTCTATGAAAAATATCATTCCTATAGAATTTCAATTTTGAAATTTTATTTTATTTTCAAATTTCACTTTGAAAAAATTTAAATTTGATTTTTATATAATTTTATTTTCAAATTTCACTTTGAAAAAATTTAAATTTGATTTTTATATAATTTTATTTTCAAATTTCACTTTGAAAAAATTTAAATTTGATTTTTATTTAATTTCTTTTTTTAAATTTTTTTGACAGTTTTGCCACACCCTTAAAAAGGAATCTAGAGGATGTTTGTATTTTCGCCAAATTTGTCAACCACTTAAAAAGCTTCTGTATACACTTTGCAAAAGTTATTTGTATTTACATTTATTGAAATGAAATTTACTAAACCACAAAACTGGTAACGCTCGACTGATATACATTTCATTTTTTTTTTGAAAAAAAAATCTAAAATCCTTTTATTTTATTGATTTTTCCTTTAAAAAGATTTATGTTTTAAAAAATAAATATTATGTATGAATTTCAACAATTTTCAAAACAATCGTTAAGTTCGAGAAATCGTAAAAAATCTGAAACTATACCATCAAAAAATTTTAAAAAAATATTTTTTTGGATGTAAAATAATAATTAGTCATGTCTTTTTTTTTACCATCACCTTCTATCTTTTAGTGTATTAAGTAATACAAATTCTAAATTTTGAAAAAAGATTTCTTAGTTTTTTCTCAATCTTTTTGTTGTATTCTTTTTGACTATGAAGTTTAACTATAAAAAATTTCGGTTCTCACAAAATTCGGTACCAAAAAAAATGAATAATAAAAAATGAAAAATAATTAAAAAAGGCAAATTCAATGAATTGAAACAAATTTTGAGCTAAACTTATTGATTTTCAGTTGGTTTGATTGACACTTTTAATATCTTTAATTTCAGTATAAATATGTGTGTTTTATATTTTTAAATTCGTCTTATTCGAATATTTCCAAAACTAAATAACTTTAAACCTCTACGTTAGGCCTTAACTGTTAGCTTAAATTTAAAAAAAAAATAAAAATATTTAGAAAAAATAGAGAATTATTTTTATTAAGTTTTCTCAACCCATAAATTGAGTTAACAAAACTGGTCTTGTCCAAAATTTGATCAAGTGTTCATTTGACCTTTTTTAAAGATGCTGGTTTGGTGAACAGGTCTGGTTCCAAAATCAATGATCAGTGAACATCTATGTGATCACAAGCTGATCTGAGTATATCACACAATTACATCCTGATCACAAAAATTTATCTTATTTAAAATTTAAATTGTCTAAAATAAAAGCTAAATTTTCTAAGAAATTATCATATCTTTTATACAAAATGTTATCCGAAAACTTTTATTAAATTAGAATTTACTTAACGGCCTAATTTTATTGTATCATAAACCAATTGAAGTTACAAATGACAAATGAACAACTTTTTAAAATAGTGATCCAGAGACCAAGCACAGAAGAATTAAAGAAAGAGCAATTAAAGTTTATTGGAAACTGTCTAAGATACATCCAAACATGTTCACCAAATCACCATCCTTAATAAGGTCACATTTTTTGTGTACACTTTTAAGCAATAAAGTAATAAATTATTCAATTCTACTTAATACAACAAAAGGGTAGAAGATAAAAGTTAAATAAAAAAATAAAACATAAACATCTTAGACCAATTGAAAAAACTGAAACAGAGAAAAAAGAACATAAGTTAGGCCTTTTAGTCTAAAAAATTTTAAAAAACATTAAACACAATATTTTCTTGCTTAAACTGTGAAAAAAAAAACATAAATTTTAGCTTTAAAAACTTTATATAGTCTATTAAAGAACTTCCAGTTAGAAAATTACATAATATACTAAAAGTATATTCTGACTAAGACTCTAGTAAAGAAATAATGTTTTATTATTCACGAACCTTAATGAGCATTCATGAATATTCATTTTTGGAACATAGGAATGACCAGGATATCATTTACGAAATTAACGGAATACCTTTTTTTCCACACATTTTCATTAATTTTTCTAAAAAATCAAAAAAAAAACGTCGAGATTTATTTTCTAGTATTATCAATCGATATACTAGCTCTAAAATCGATTTTTTGATTTATCGATTCCGTTAATTAGCATCTTTATTCTTTGATTTTTTAAAATTGATTAGTCATTATGTTCTTTAATAAGAAAAACAATTTGCGAATTTTAACTATTCCAAGTAAAATTGAATTTAAGAAATTTACACAAAATTAAATATAATGTGACCAGTGGACACCTAATACAATATACTCGTCGATTTAATGATAAAAAAAATAAAGAAAAAGAGTTTTTTTTTATGTTCAGAGAAACGAATACAGAGGCCGACGTATGACTAGTCGCCCAAATGCGCTAGAAAAGCCTCAAAATATGCAGCTTTTAGTGCTATTATTGATTTTATATTACAATTAAATGTTTTAGTACGGTTCACCAAAACAATTTTTAAGGAAAAAATTTCTCTTTTACGGAGAAGGTAATAGTACCGGTAATGACTAATGGTAACGAAATTCTTAGACAAATTAATAAAAATGTATCGAAAAAAAGGTATTCCGTTAATTCCGTAAATAATATTCCGCAGTCTAAAAATAATCTACTAAACTACGGAAATTCCGCATTTTAGTAGCCTTCATGCGGAAAAAAAATCGAAAAAATTCCGTGATATTGGGTCAAGGGAATTCCGTATTCCGCAATTCCGTTTCCGTAATTTAGGGACAACCGAGACTTAATTGAACTACTAAATAAATTGGTTTGACTTAAATTCTCTTATTACTTAGAGGAGTTGTTAGTTGTTACGTGCCTCAAATAATAAACACCAAAAGTCTTAATAGGGTTTATTATTTGAGGCGCCTTTAGTAAATGTGAAATTCAACCTCATTCCAAATTTTTAATATATATATTGTAAAGTTAATTAAAAGAGCTTTATTTTGAATTAGTTAGAATGATTTCTAACTAATTCAAAATAAAGCTTTCAAGTTTATTTTTTAGTTCAAGAAATGCATCTCAAAAAAAAATACTCACTCTTAATTTAAAGTTAATACTGGTAGACTGAATAATAAAAATATTTTTGTCTATTGAAAAATCTATTAAAAATAAGTCTTGAAAAACAAAATTTTCTTATTTATTTAAAAAACTAAATCCAAAATTTCAACATTTATAGATAACTTTTGAACTAAATTTTTATTTATTAAAAAAAAATAAAAAATTTCAATTTTTTTCAAAGCAGCCGGATCAGATTAAAATAGTTAAATAATGAGAAAAGAATTACTAATGATAATGAAATGATATTTCACTTCCTTCTTTAACAAAAAACCAATTTAAATACTATCGTTTCTGAAACGAGATTTTGAATTTAAATTTTTAAATTCCAAATCTCGTTTTATCACATCAGCACTCTGATATTTTTATGACTATGCGACATTCTAGGGTTCTAAGATTTTTATCAGAGAAAAAAATTGCCATTTAATTTCTAGTCTAGGAATTAATTATGACGCAAAATGAAAACACTGCTTTTAAATTTTTTTTGTGAATTTAAAAAAAAAATCAAAGAAAAAAAATTAATTTTTTTTAGAAAATTAAAAATATTGGAAACAAAGAGGAAACCTTTAATCTAAATTGAAATATCACTAATTACAAAAAGCTTATATTTTTGAGCCGGAATTTCAGGTTTTATCAATTTCCAAATATTAAAAAAAAATTAATCAATTTTTGATTTTTTTGGAAAAATTTAAAGGCGAAATCAACAAAAAATCATTTTTTTATTGATTTAATACCTCTCTGACTGATGTTTATTAATAAAGAACTTTGATTTATAATACATCACATCAAAAATTTTATCTAAATCTCTATGATTATTCTTTTTGTTCTGAACTCCTTGAGTTCTTTCTATCTATATCTTCAACAAATAACAACAAAAAACTAATTAAATCATCCTTTTTCAAATATTACTTTATTAATAATAAATTTAATTAGAATTGCTGAATTTTGATGGAATTAAAATTATTTTAAAAAAATATATTTTATGATAATTTGCAATATTATCTCATTCAAAGAATCTATTCGCTTGGAGAAAATCACTTAGCTAACACTAGGTTACTCTTCATTTAGAAAATGCTAATATAATATCTACTACTCACGAAATTCGTTTCTATTTCTAGTCTCTATCTTAGATAATATTTACCCTCAAAATTAAAGGCTATAAAGGATAATAGATAATCACAGAAAAGAAAATTCAAATTATCCTTATCAATAAAAATTGTTAACTATTAATAAAATAAATTGAAAAAAAAAATTCGATTTTTTATTTCAAAAATATTTTCAAACGAGAATTACTCAATTTTTTAAAATATATTTCTATTAGGAATTATTGTTAAATTTTTGAAATATTTAAAAGAGAAGGCTACAGTGAATTAATTTTGATATTAAACGGTCCTAAACCATATAGTCTTAATTTTCTAAAGCTTGAAAATTGACCGTATTTTTTCAAATAATATTCTAAATTCAAATATAAATAATTTTTCATTTTTTTTAGATAAAATTTTTCAAATCATTAAAAAATGACCCTATTTCAATTATCACTATTTAAGTCTTACGATAAGAAAAATTTAAATAAACAGGTTAAATACCGTGATTTACTGAAATTTTAATTTTCTAAAAAAATTATCATTTTTTAAAAAAAAATTAAGAATTTATAAAACTTGGATCTTTACTTATATCAGAACAAAAGATCGTTTACAATACTACAAGAAAAAAAAATTAATATTTGGTGATAAAGTGAAGTATCACCGCATTTTAAAGGCAAGCAAGCGGAAAGAAAATAACAAAAAAATTGATTTTGTTCAGAAATGTAATCAGTGGTGTTCCACAAATTTCTGTTTTGAGAACTTCTCTTTTACTTTCTTTATCAGCGACTTCATAGGAATTTTTGAGTCCAACTCTAAAGCTTATGGAGATAATTCAAAAATTGCATCAGTCATAAAAAATTTTCAATTAAAAATTAGTGATGTTGGTTAACCAAACGTTTGGTCGACCAAGTCTGCCAATTCTGGTTATAAAAAATTGGTTAACCAAAATTTTTTTTTTGTTAAATTTATAGAACCATATCCAATTTTTAATTGTTTATATCTATAAACCGAATCGACCAAATTTTTGTTTAACCAATTTTTTGGCAACCAATTTTGGCTAACCGCCTAAACAGCACTAACCAACATCACTATAAAAAATAGAACATTAATATCATTACAGTAGTTTACTCAACTCAATAAAAGAAATGTTAAATGGCTCATTTTGACTTTTCTATTACAAAGTTCAGAAAAATTAAATCTTTCTGACAAGATAAAACAACCAGTTACTAAATCGGCTTTTTAAAAGGACTTTGGTATATTCTAAAAGATTTACTTTGGGTACAAATAATCATTTCGAAAAGATTTTTTTTTGAAAATTTATGAAATAATGAATATGATAATTTTTTTTATAATCACGGTTTTTACAGTTCAAAAGTCATTTTCGGGAAAAAGAAAAATGTTTGTGAAAAAATATTATAAAGCTCGTGGTGTCCTTATCTCGAAAGAGATATTGTCGAGCTTGAAAAAATACAGAATGTTAAGGACTTTTATTTAAGATTCGGTTCAAGTTCTCCTCCTAAAAGATAATTTAAAAATTGTCACCTAGATACTCTCGTTAAGCCGAACTTTGAATCGCCGAGATTTTAAAACAAATAACTTCGTTAAATCGAAAAAAAAAATTCATAAAAAGGTTAAAAATTTCAATCTTCAGCTTATATTTATTAAAAGAAAAAACTTTTAAACAAAAAGCAAAGAAAGCCATTTTTGAACGAGAAAATCGTTTTTTAATCTCGGAATAATCTTGTACGAAACAAATGCCATTCAAAAAACATTAATTTAATCAATTAATAAATTTGGTTAAGTAAAACTAGATTACTCAAAATGATGATTTAAAAATCTTGAAGTTGTTAGAAAAATAATTATTAAACTATAATATTAAATAATGTTTTTTTTTTCTTTTATTTAGATACAATTTGTTTATATAAAACAAAAAAAAAAGCAATACTAATTGAAACTAAACTGATAAAAATTATTAGAATACAATTTTAAAAAAAATTATAAATAAAACTTTATAAAAGATCTTTTTCTTCAAAAAATTTTTTTATTAAGATTATCTAATCAATTTAGATTTTAGCTTTTCTTCCTTCGTACTTTTTGAGCTTTAAATGAGCCAAGTTAATATCCTAAAAAAATCAACTTTAAAGCTATAAAAATGTCTGGTTCAAATTTGAAATAAAAATTATGGTAAAAACATATGTTTTTAATGTTTTATATACAAGAAAATGTAAATCATACTTTAACCTTATATAAATGGTTGGCTAAGAAGGAGTCTATTTGATATTTAATTTCTAGATAAATTTTTCAATTTTAAGTAACAATTAAAAGATTTAACTGCTTCTAAAATTTTGTGATTATCAGGAATACACGGAGAATTCATTAAGAATGCATTGAGAATATTGATTTTTAGCCTGTAGTCAGATTTATTATAAATAAATATATAAAAATTTCTTAAGTGTTTTTTTCATTACCCTTACCATTAGCCATTACCGCGGTAATGGTAATGGGTAACTATGTTGTCATCGACCTATGGATTGAAATATTTGACTTTTCGTACAGAATTTTGGGGTCTTGTTGCTTTGGCGGCCAATTGGCCAGACCAATTAACTATTTGGTAATTAATGGCCAATTAGTTGAAAAGAAAAAAACAAAAAAATTGCTGGCCAGATAAATCGTTTTAATTGACGACAATTAAATGAAAACGCTGGCCGATTCTATTCATATAATCATAGTTATAAAAAATATAATAACGCAATTCGAATTTTCAAAGAAAAGCTGATAACTAATAAAAGTATTTTCAGTAAATCTAAAACTAAGATTATTATATTTCTAACTTCGATTACAAAATTATTGAGTATTTTTGAAATATGTACAAGTTAAAAAAGAAACTGTATGCTAAAGAACAATTACAATTACACAGTTTACCTTAGGCCCCTTCTAAAGAAAAAATATTAACCATTCTTTATTTTATAGGAAGGTCAATTTTTTCACGTAAATAAATCAAATTTCAGTTTATTGATTGTCTTTGGAATCAATCATGTCAATTAATAAATAATAATTTTTATTTTGATGGCCAGGTAAGACAACCGGGGGTCAGGTAATTAAAAAGCTGGCAAGGTAAAAAGTGTCCTCGTAAAAATAAAAATATACTAAATTTTTTTTTCATGCATGGGTTAATGGTAATGGATCGTGGTAACGCTCACGGTAATAGTAACACTCACGGTAATAGGTAACGAGATCCGGAAAAAAACTCAATTTAATTTATTTTATATGGAATGAATCAAAAAAAAATTTTTTTTTAAAGCTTTTCAAATTTTTTCCAGTTTTTATCCAAAAAAATTAAAAATTCTATAATTAACCCAGGAAAAAAACTCAAAACTGAGTTTTAATCCCGGATAAAATCAAAAATCTTTGGTTTTTTCCTAAAAAATTAAAAAGAATTTTTTAACATGGTGTCGATGGGAAGTTTTCCAGTGGAATAAACCTGAATATTTTGGTTTATTCCTGGAGTAGTGCGCAAGCGTTTACGGTATGTTCCAAAAATGAATTTTTATGAATATTCACAAGTCTTCATTTGTATTCACGTGAATTCTTTTGAATTTTCATGAAAGTTAATGAGTGTTTATGAACAGAAATGAATTTTCATTTTTGGAACAAATGAATGACCAGTATAGTACATTAAAAAAGCTAATGAAGTTCATGAATGTTCATTAAAGCCAGGAACGTTCATGAAAGTTGATGAATTTTCAGAAATGAACAATTTGAAAGAGCGGAATTGTAATTCTTCAAAAGAGCACTTTGTAATGAATAAACCAGAAACCTGTCTCTAAATATAAAGTCAAAAGGGTCAATATGCAGTGATTTTGACTTTTCCAACTACTCAAGATTAATTTAAAAATTCATTTAAGTTAAACTGATCTGACAATTTAGTTTTATTTAAATATTTAAATTCAAAACCAATTGAAAAATAATTCGAGTTATTCTTAATTTCGAGTAAATACGTTAATTAAAATTTTTATCGAAAATTAAATATTTGTAAAAATTTGATTGTATTATTTTTTAATCAAAATGTTCAGCCGTCACTCGACTAGTTTACACGGCATTTTTTATTTCACAGCGTGCCGTATAAAGTTGAGAACCGGAGTTATCTTTGATTTTTGATAAGTACAAATTTTTGGATATTCTCCAAATAATTCAAAGAAATCAATATAATTATTTTAAAAATTTTCGAGTATTTGACCAGATTTTTAGAGGTTCAATAAAATATATGAATATGGGTATCTGAGAAAAGACTTTTTAACTTCTAAAGATAAAGAATTAAATTTTGATGGAATTAAATTTCTTTAAGTGTTTTAATGGTTCCCTAGAAAAAATTAAATTTTTTTTTTCGGGCAAAGACTGTAGCGAGGTTATAGGATCTTGATGCTTAAAATAAATTTAATTTAAAAGGAATGAAAAATTAAAATCATTTTAAAAAATTGAGTTGCAAAAATAAATTTTATTAAACAAAGATAAATCGAGGATTAATGGTAAAAAATTTTTTTCGTCTCATTTTAGAAAAAAATTAAATTTTTACATTTGATTTCCGACATTAAAATCTAAAATCTTTTCAATTTTTTCAATTAGACAAAAGAATTCAATTTATTATACATTAGTATTTATTTAATGATACACTTAAAATCTCACCGTAGACAATTTAAAAAAAAATTATTTGAAAAACAATTTAATTTTAGCTTTCATTTTCATCTGTGAGAACATGTTCATAATTTTTTTTCGCTTTTATTCGTTTAATAAGAAGCGCCGTCAAAAATATACCAACACTTTGAAATAAAAATGAGCTTAATCCAACAACACCCAGCAATATTATATGATTGCTTATATAATTTTCTAATGCACTGACGCACCCCTTGAAAAAAAAAATAAATAATAAAATTCTTTCCTTTTTTAAATATTCAATGGTAATACAATACCGTCAACTTTTGCTTAGTAATTTAGAATAATTCTATAAATTTTAAATGAAACAATTCCTTTCAATACAGTTAAATTTTTTTTTAGAATATCATTATCTTGAACAGGTATCTATGAAAAGGTTTCAAAACAAAAACCTTATAAATCACTGTTAGAAAACCTTAGAAAATGGATCCTTGAAAAAAACACCACTAACACCCTAATATTTAGAAACAACGCATCTGATTGCGATTTCTAAAATTTTTTAATAATTTTAAACTCTCAGCTCCATGTAAACAATACACATCTAATTGCCGTCAAAACATATTATTTTTTATAAATCTTAATTTTTTTGAGAACAAAACTATAGCTTAATTTTCCTTTTTTTCCAGTATAATTAAAGAAATTCAGTCAAGAATTATGACGAAATTCAAATCAATTAAGATTTTAAAAAAAATGAAATTTTTTATTTTAACGTAAAAAATATTAATTTTTTTTAAAGCAAAATAATCACATGAAAACTAATAAACTCTCATTTTCGAAATTCGTGAATGACCAGTATTCTTTAACAAAAAAATTCAATGAAATAAAAAAGACCATCAGTGTTAATGAACGATCATGAATGAACTTCTTAAAACCACACTGTAAATATTTTGAGTGTATTAAATTACACTTAAATGTGTATTTTAGCCTATTTTGCAGTTAAATGTCTAAAAAAGTATTTCCCACTTTAATGTGTAGCGTTTTACTGCATTTCTCGCGAATTAACGGCGTACGCGTACCCGTACCGTACAAAAAAAAAAATTTTTTTATTTTTTCTAAAAAAATTTTTTTTTAGTTCGCTGTTAATTCGCGAGAAATGCAGTACAATATTGATTGGTTGATTTCAAATATTTTACAGATTTAAGTGTATCTATTTACACATAAAAATGGGAAATGTCTTTACACTCAAAATATTAACAGTAAATAAATCGGATTGAAAATAAAACTTATGTAAATCTACAATATGCATACCTTTAAGTTCCAAATAAAAGAAACAACGATTTTTAAATACTAAATGGATGCAAATGCTCGAAATCATTTTTTAACTTTATAGAATTTATTTGAGTATCCCTTTAAGAAATGCCAATTACGAACGATGTTTTTAAGTTTTAAAATGATTTAAGAATTGGTTAATAAATTCAATGCAACAAGCACTGCTTTGATAAAATGAAGAAGCTGATAATATTGATATTTCTAAAGGGGTAAACATTTTTGCTTAAAAAAACAGAAGACTGAAATTTGTCTTAAAATTAATTTTTTGTTTTCAATTCGACTAAGACATCCATTTTAGAAAAAAATATTTTGTGCCCGTCCATCTGTAAATTTCTGGGTACGCCCCTGAAGAGGGAAACATCTGAATTATTTTCTATCAAAAATTCTACTAATCGGTTATCGATACACGTGTAACTAAGAATTCGGAGATAAATCCCAAATAGGAAATAAGTGGTGTAGGATATAACCAAGGAACTACTCTTTATCTGAACTACTTTTTCGACTATTCTTAAAAAAATTAAGTTGATGGGAATTGTAACACAAAGAAGAATAGAGATTTAATATTATAGAATTAATCTAAGATTATTAGGACAATGTTTTAGGTGCAGATATTTTACCTTGTGGTAAATATTGGATGGATGAATTCGCTTAGCGCATAAATTTGACGGTGTTTTACAGCACGACTCTGATACTAAATTATAACGAGTATTTTCTAGCTGAAATTCAGTTATATTATTTGCTAGTACATATTTGCTATCAAACCAATCTCGGAAATCATTTGCACCACAACACTTAAACTAAAATTTAAAAAATCAATAAAATAGTTAATTTAAATAAATTTCATTTAAAAAAAATGTTAATACTTTGATTTGAAGATTATCTAATAATTTACTTTGTTTATCGTAACCAGGTTCTTCATAATGAAATTTAATATTATTTTCAAGGTCTCTTTTTAAACTTTCTTTAAGCTTAAAAATCATAAAATCCAAAATGTTTGATATATTTTAGGATATAAATTTATTGATTAAAATTACTTTGACTCTATAGACAAATGCTAAGACCCCAGCGGTTATTTCAGTCAAAAAAATAAAAATTAACAAAGCAATAAACTTAAAAAAATAAATAAATAAAAAATAAAAATATCAAGATTTTTTAATTAAACTTACAATTATGAGGAGATTTTTCTTTTCGATCCATGCGCTTACTATTCCTAATAAACTGGTCAAAATTGTAATTGCACCAGCTATTATTAATATATATGTTGAGCTTAAATATAAATTTGAGGAAAGCAAATCAGCGTAGTCATTCTTGCTTGTCAATGTCCAAATTCCAAAGAATATCAATAAAATTCCCGATATCTTTTAAAATAAATCTGGTTATTTTTATAGTCACATGAATGGCAAAAAGCTTTCAAATAAAATAAAAAGTATTTTTAGCCCTTGGATAAATAAGTTTCCAAACGTTTGAGTAGTGATCGATGTGAAATATTCAAAAAAATCATCGCTAATTTATCTAATCTTTTGTTTCGTTATAAACAAATTAAAAATATAAGACCTTTATATTTAATCTAACTATTTTTTTTTGATTAGGAACATTTTTTCACCGGTTTGATGCATTTTGCATCGAACCTTAACTTTGAAATCAAAAATTTAAAACAAATTTTATAGGATTTGTTAACAATGCATTTAAGACGGATGAGCTTATTGTACTATTTGAAGCCAGAAACATTTTTCAATGAATTAATATCTTTTTCATAATAATTTATAAGAACTCGGCGTTTTTCGCATCTTGGCTATAAGCTCTTCTTCTGTAATATAAATCGAAAGGATTTGCCGATTATTTAAAACATACATATCTCAAAATCAATAAGATCTTTAAAGAGATTTAAAAAAAAAACACTCAAATCTTTTAAAAGTTTTATTTAATTCGATTTTTGAGTTTCAGTAATAATATTTTTCGATTAAAATGTATATAAGTGTTTTTGTGTATAGAAGTTATTAAATGGTTGTAAACAGTCCCAAAAATTAACTTTCATGAACTTTCGCGTTCATATGAATTCATCTGAACGTTCAAGAGTGTTCATACTTTTCAAAAGTTTTCAGATCTATTCATGGCCTTTCAAATCCTTTCATGATTTTTCATAAGCTTTCATAAAGATTTGAGGCTCATGTCGCCACTTTAACTACATAAAACAAAAATATTTTTTTTGTGCTTGGTAATTTTGAAAGTGTCACGAAAACTTGTGAAACGCTCCGGAAATTTATGAAAGCTTATGAAAAGTCTTGAAAGGATTTGAAAGGCCATGAAAAGGTCTGAAAACTTTTGAATGTTCATCAAAAGATATGAACGTGTGAATCTTAGCCAGAGGGAAAAGTCTCATATTCAGGAATTACAAACTTATTTTTTGGAACAAAGTGTTAAATATAAAACAATTCCATGCAAGCAAAGATACAAGACCTTTAAGGGATTGGATTTACTTAAGCAATAAAATAAACAAGTACCAAAAAAAGTATATTATATATGATGACTAATGATTTAGCCACTGATGGTCCACATAGTAAATATTGTTTTTCATCGTCATCATCATTATCCTTTTCATATTTTGATTTATTCTTTTTAAATCCCATTATTTTTTATTTTTTTTTATTAAATCTAAAAATAAATGGTCAAATAAGTAGATATTTAAAAAAAAAACTAAAAGGTAGTTATTCAAAACAACAAAAAAATATAAGAGAAAAAGATTAAAATATAGTCGAACTTAGTTTAGACTTAAATCTAGAATAAAGAAATTTAATTCTAAGACTGGCAGTAAATTTTTTAAGTAATTAGATGAAAATTAAGGTCTTTTAAATATTTTTTTAATTTCAATTAAATGGATTTTAAGTGGTGAATTCAAAATTTTTATTGCAATTTTTGTTGTTGTTTTTTTTTTGTTTCTCCTTTGAATTGTCAAGAGGGAACGAATACAAAAAAAAGTTAGTTTCAAAGAAAAATAAACAATCTCAAGTGCGTTTTTTAAAGTTTTCTACGCGGAGTTAGTTAGGAATCGATTCAAATTAAGATAAGAAATTTTTTTTTTCTATTTTAAAATTTGAATTTCTGTTTTATTTGAAAAAAAAAATTTGACTTCTTAATTTTTTTAAAATTTATTTTGATAAGAAAAATGTGAGGCTTTTTAAGAAGAAAAACAATTTGAATCGTTCAAACAGAAATCATTTTAGATTTAATCTAATCTCTTGAAAAAATAATAAAAAAAAAATAGAAGGCTAAATAAATAAACTTCCTTAATGACATGAGATTTTAATTTATTGATTTGAGACCTATTAACTTAGAAAATTTTTTGAAATCGTTTAATTTGCTTAATTTTAATTTTGAATCAAAAAAATATTCTTTATTGAAAGTTCGCTTATTTAATTAAAAATTATGTAACAAAATTTATTAAATATTTCAAAGCTCAAATTTAAAAATGATTTTTTTATTTAAAATTTTAAAAAATAAAAGTTAACTCAAATAATTCTAATAAACCCCACGTTGATTACATAAAACTCTATAATTTGATTTTGAAATACAGCTTAAATTTTAAGCAAATAAATATGATTTCGATTCAAACAGGACTTTAACTAAAAAAACTTGATTTTACCATTTTCAATTAGTAATTAATTTATCATCATAATTTTTTGAGTAAAAATTTCTAAACAAAATCGTAAAAACAGATAATTGAAAAAATATAAACTTTATAGTTTAATAAGCTTAGAGAAAAAAATCCAATATCTATTGATACGCTACCAAGTTTAGCAAGTACAGACAGACAGGTTTACCAATTTTCTACCCATTTTATTATCTTTGGCAATTATTTCCTATCATAAAATTCCTTTTAGAAAAAAATAAATATATCCCTTATGTATTTTCCCAGAACCTATTTTCGAAATTTATTTATGTCTGAAATAATCATTTAAAAAATAGAAGTAATATTACAGCATTTCTACCGAATTAACAGCGTCTTTTATAAGTGATTACAACTCTATAATTTTATCATGGTACAATTTCATAGTATAACCCGTAATCAGGGATATATTAGACGAATATAATTGCAGAGTTTTATTAGGATAAATTTGTTTTTTACCTATCTAGAAGATTATTAAAACCATGAAAAAATTTAATAACTTATTTAAAAAAAACGAAATAAAATTCGTTATTTTTTTTGACTTTTATCGTATGGCAATACTTTTTTTTAAAGAATTTTATTAGATAGATAGTTACCGTATTTCCTGTATTATTTAAAGCGTGGATTTATACCCGACGTTGCATATAAGGTGCATGCAACCGAATAGACCTCTCCCAAGCAAAAATTTTTTTTATTAAAGGTGCAATTTTTTTATGCGGGATACATTCGCGATTGTAACACTGAGTTTCAAACTAAGTTTTAATTAATACCAATGGGTAATTAACCGAAGAATATAATTAAACCCAGGGTTTATTTTCAAAATTAAAATAAAATAAATTAAAAATATATGAATAAATTTAAACCAAGCCTTAATTATAAACGCGGGGTCTACAATCAAAATGAAATTAATATTAAATGAATTTTGGAATTAAGGAAGAGAAAATTGAATAATACCTACATGGAATTGTTATTCTACTTTATGGAAAAGAAGCATTTTTTGAGTAATGTAATTAGTTACCGTATTACCTTGCAAAGAAATGCGGCAATTGAATTCGAAATTTTGGGTTTTGCCATACGCATTAAACATGTAAAAATGCATTATTTTTTTAAAGGATAAATGCGGCATTTAAAACTGAAAT
>NTPY01000672.1:1399522-1459950 GCA_002922825.1 Brachionus calyciflorus | reverse complement strand
AAAGATATTTCGAATTGCGCTTTTAATGCCGCATTTATTTTTAAAAAAAAAATTCATTTTTACGTGTTTGAAGCTGCATTTAAATTCGAAATTTTGGATTTTAATGCAATGCATCGCAGTACAAGGTAATACGGTACATTCCATCTCTTTAAAAAAAAATTGATGTAAGGTTTACTTAAAATATTAAACTTATTTTTCTTCTAAAATTAAATCACTACGAGAATAATTTATAAATTATTAATAAAAATTGTAATAAAGCCGAAGGCTCAAAATTGATTGACAAATCAATAAAAATTCATACGTTTTTAATAAAATACGTGCTTTTAACACGTTCTAAATAATAATACTTTCTGAAAATAATTGGAAAAGGAATTGGAGCTTTTCCAGTAGACATTCCGGTATATCGAACATTCAAATTTTTTTGGATAGCCAATTTAATTCTTAAAAGCTTGTTAAAAGCATACGAAATTTCAAATTAATGATGCAAAGTGATGATAAAAGCTTATAAACAAATTTAGAGCATTTTTATATCAATTCTTTAAGTATGGTAAATTATGTCATCATCATGTTTTTCCATAAAAATTTTTTTTTTTCTAAACAGATCTAAATCCTTTATTGTAAACTATATTTTCCTTTGAATACTTGAGTTAAAAAAGATTTTATTTTTTAAATTTCTAAAAGATAAAAAAGCTTTTTGGTCTTATCGTATTAGCTCTTTGTCTTATTGATAGTTTATGCTAACTTAAAATGAGAAAATGATTCAAATAAGACTAACGTTCTTTATGTTAAAGTATTTATTCTAAGATTAACTCGGACTATGAGTGTAATGTTAATCCGCAAAAAACAATAGGTAAAAAGAAAACAATCGGAATTTTTTTTAATTTTTAAGATTCGATATTATTCAATAAAAAAAAAAATTTTAACCTAATTTGAATCTGATCTTTTAGCTTTAAAATAAACTTAGTTCTTAAAATTTAGAGTAGATTATTTGACAAATATGACATGTCTACTTCAAATTAAAACCCCCTTTTTTTTATAAATAAAAAAAATTTCAAAAATTAAACTTTGATTCAGAAAATAAAATTTCAAATTACGCTAACACTTGAGATCTTGAAATTTCCACTTTTTATTTTGGTTTTATTTTTCGAAATAAATTCGAATAATTTTTTTTGCGCGAATTATCAAATATTAAAAAATGATAAATATTTATTTTCCAAGTTTGGATTATTATTAAAATAAAAAATAAAATTGCAATCAACTTAATTCTAATTGGCTTCAAGCTAACTATTTTTTTTTCTATTTTGAAAGTTAATTTTAAAGATCAAAAAATTGATTAATATTCCTACAACAACAACAACAAAATATAAAGTGTCTTTGGTTACACTGGTATTAAGTAATATGATTTTTACGCTTTAGTTAACTAGTTTCTTATATTTCTAAATTTTATTTTTCTTTGTAAAACTAAACCACTTGTATATAATTAATGGTAAAATAAAATAGGAAATATTTTTTTTTTCTAAAGTTTTTGCACTAAATTTATTTACAAAAATAAAACATTAATTATATAGATATTATTTGTTTCACATAGAGCCTTATGCACTAAAGTTTTTCCATTCTCTCTCTCTCTATCTCTCTTAGGATATATTACATAACATTACGTTTGAATTTATTACGAAAAAAAAATTAGAATTTACATAGTTTAAAAAAAATATTAATCTTAAAATTTTTTTTTTTTTTTTAAATAAAGATATCATATAAAAAATGAAGTAATAAAAAACAATATTTAAGAATTAATCATTTGTTTTTTATCAAAATACCTTTTATTTTTTAATAATTTTTGTTTTTAATAAATATTTATAACATTTTTGGTAATTTAAAAAATTTTTAAAACTTAGTACACTATTTTTTATGTTAATGAAAAATTTTTTATTTTTTTTTAAAAACTTATTCATGAGATAAAATTGAATAATAAAAAAGATTTTTGATTGAATTATAAAATGAAGAGAAAAAATTTGAGACTTCATGGTGAATGGCCTATTTTAGTAAAATAATTACATGGTTCTGTTCAGCCTATTGGCGTTACGTGAGAACTTCATCAAATTAATTAAAGTTATCAGTCAAAGATTCAAAGTTTAAATTTTTTAATTTTTCATATCAACTTTCCATGCTTTTTAATTGCTTAAAGCACGATATAATTTTTGTTGAATTCAATCAAATTTTAATAATTTAAAACACGAAAAAGATGATCCAAATAACTAAATAGAATTCTCTCTTATATTAAACTTTTGCCAAAGTTAATTTCTCTCATTTTTAGTACTTATGGAACTTAACCTTTATCTATGCAAAACTGTGTCAAAAATTGAATATTTCAGTGTTTTCCAAGAAGTTCTATAATAAATTACACATAAAAATTAACTTGTACGCATTTTTTTTCTCGACGAAATTCGTAGAAGTTAAGTTTAATTTGTACTATGGAATACTAAAAATAAGAATCAAGAAAATATATAACCTGCATCAAAGCTAGTGATATTTTAGTTGAATTTGGCTGTTTAATCTTAGTATTATATTTTTCCAGATATGAATGCCATTAACTGAACTATATTTAAATTTTTTTTATGAAAAACTTATCATACATAAAAATTAAAATTGAACACTGCAAAAAAATAAAATCTCGAAAAGCAACAAGTTCCATTAATAAAAAGAGTTCTGAATAAAATTCTAATAAAGTGTTGTTACAATATTGATCGTTTAAATGTTTCCAAAATTAACGTTCATGAAAGTTAACAAATATTCATAATTTCGGTAACATGTAAAAGGATCTATTTGGCCTTTTCATGAAATCAAAGTTTATCGATATATGAAAATTTAATTTTTTTGAATTATTCACCAAAATCGAACGTCCACGAATGTTCAAAAATTTTAAAAATCGAGATGAATGTGTTTCTTGGGAGTATGTTAAAGAAAAAAAGGTAAAATTTAGTGGATTTATAACTTGACGTCAAACTTACAATTCTAAAATAAATTTTTAAAATTAATGAATAAATTTTAATGTTAAAAAATAAATAAATTATATACACAATTTTCGACATTTAAAATTTTATAAATGGACATAAAAAACATTTCCCAACAAATTTGTTAATGCGTTTATCTATAGTGTCGGATCTGAGCTTGTCAATAGGATTTCTTTTTAAAAATTAAACAAAAAAATATAAAAGAAAAAACTTAATGACAACAAACTCATTTTCACATCGATATTTAAAATAGAGTTAAAGTAACCAAAATCATAAACCTAAAATTAAAAATATACAAAAAGTAAAAGTTCATACAATTGTATTTTGTAACGATGACAAAATTCTCTTGGGAATATTGTATAAAGACACACACTCATTTCCTGAGAAAAGCAAACATTATGAACAATAACTAAGGATGTGTTATTAAAAAAAATAATTCGTTTGGCAAACACACATGACGTGTCACGTATAATAGAAAAGAAAGTGATTTCTAAAATTGGATTTGATAAGATAAGATACTTTCTTTTTCGGTTTGGAAAAAATCGCCCTTTTTTATTCTTAGCTAAAAAATAAGGTTTTCTCAAGTTTCATTATTAAATATTTTGAAATAAAATTTTTTTAAATAGACTAATATTTGAAAACCTTTTTTCACTATAGGAAAAATAACTGTGGTTACGGTTAGTGCAGAACCAAACTCGAATGTTTGGTGGTTGGATTTTCCTCTCTTACTTGTTCATCCTACACTTCTATTAAAATTGTGTCGTAGTCGTATATTTAAAAAAAAATTATGATTTAGATTTATTGAAGAAAAAAAGGCTTAGAAAATTTTACTGTGGATACTGACCTAAAAAAGGACCTTAAGGAGCTAAATTTTTACACCAAAATTAAATATTAATTTTTAGCTCAAAATTAAAAACAGAATGGTAAAAACATGGAATAAATTCAAACAATATTAAAATTAAAGTTCGCTTATTTTTTATAAATTTATCGAAAGTAAGTCAGGTCCTGAAAGTATCATAAAATACTAATCTTTATAAATAGCTTAATAATCAAAAAATTTATATCACACAAGCCGAATTTTGATAAAACAAATCGACATAAACCCCTATTTAAGACTTTTGAGACCATTTCAACAACATGTCAATCTATTAAACTGACATCTCTTTAATTTTAGAAATAATTTTAAAAAAGGGTACTTTTCGCTTTAATTACATGTCTTTAAATTGAAACAATTAGCGTAAATATTGTTTTTTTAACGTCGCACCAAAAGTCTGAAAACTTAGCTTTAGCACCTCAAAAATAATTGAATTATGCAAGTTTGAGATGATAAAAATGAATCATAAGGACTTTTTAAGCCTTAAAAACCAGATCTATTCAATTTTCTATGGATTTTAAGCTTAAAAAACAATTTTTTTCGTGACACTAAAGCCAAGTTTTCGGCCTTTTAGTGCGAGGTTAAAAAAAAAATATTTAAGGTACGTTAGTTTTAATTTAAACTTTATCAAAATTGGCAGAATTTTAAAATTTTGTTAAGCTTTTACTCACCTTAAAGCTTTATGCTTAATTTTAACCTTTCATAACTCTAAGACATTTGATCTTTGGTAAAGACTATTAAAAGTTTAGGTTGACGAATCACTTTCAAAAGAACCACTTTTAAGAATTTAAGGATACTTGTTAACTTTATTTATTTTTGTCACTTATTTTGTGTACTTTTTCGCCGTTTTAAGACAAATAAGTAAAAACTTCAGCTTTTAATTGTTTGCAATATAGAAGCCAATGACACAGAAATAATGTTCGAAATGTCTCAAATTTAAAAGTTTTTTTTTATTTCTAATTAAAATAAAAAGGAAATGGTCTAAAGTTTTAATTAATGAGCCAAAAAAGTCTATTAAAAAGATTATTCTCTACTTAAAAAAAAAACTATAAATTAAACTTATCGGCTCAAATTTCTTAAAAAGATATTCTAAGCAAGTTCTTTCATTATGTCTTTAGGGTCTATTTAATCGAAATGCTCTAATATTTTATTCGAGTTAAATCTCTTAAATTACTGTTTAACAAAGCTTTAGGGATAATTAAATACAGACTTTAAATTAGAATTTTTTGAATTGTGAGCATATGTCGATTTGTTTTTTTGTTTTAATTTTATTTTTTTTTGATCAAACATTATTTGTCAATGTTTGCTGAGGAGAAGACGAAACAAATTTACCAAAAAAAAATAACTTAATTAAATTTGATAAAACAAAAAGATCTCGTTTTTGTTGTTGTTTTTATTGGCTATTTGTATTGCTTTTCCTCATCCTGGATATTTTAGTTAAGCTTATCGACGAAAAAAAAAATATCTCGAGAGGAAAAACTTTCAAAAGAGAAAAATAAAATTTTTTATAAATCCGAGTCAAATTAATTCGTTTTTAAGATAAGGTAAAAAAAATACGAACCGATTTTTATTTTTAGTAAAGCGTAGCAAAAAAAAATTCGATTTATTTATAGGCTACGGACCCAAGCACTTAAAAATTTTGTTGTTGTTGTTTTAAGCTGCTTCTAATCGAAATTGTATTAAAAATATTTATTTTTATTTTATATAAAATCGATTTCATTACACAGGGTTTCGTTTAAACTCCGAATATGAAAATGATTTACTTTGGATTTGGTATTTAAAAAAGCAACAACAAAAAAATTAAACCATAAATAATCTTTAATTAAAAACTTTGAAAAATAAAAACAAAGTGTCTAAATTCGACTAATTTTTTACAATTCGTATAAATTTATTTATTTTTAAAACTTGTTCGAGCCGAAGCTCCAGAACAGAATTTAAAAAATCATTTTATTCTCAAATTGAAAAATAAATTTCAAAAAAATTAAATTACAAAAAACAAACAAGTGAGGATTTTAATTGAATGAATCCTTAAACACTGATATCCTTTTTCATTAAAATAATTAAGCTTTTGCTTCTTGACGACCGAAGATAAATTATTAATTGATTAATTTACTGAAACACAATTTAATAGTAGAATCAAGTTGTTCAACTTGGCATTTCAAAACTTAAAAATACTAAAATATTAATCGAAAGGATTGACAAGTATGACAACTCAGCTAAAGCTGATAAAAAGAGCCTCTTCTATGAGTTAAATGAAATAAGTGGAAGAATATGTAATACCTTTGAGGAAATGGTACAAAATAGTATTATTAGATTAAATCAAATTGAAAATGAGCTTAAATTGAGTAAAAAACAATACGATGTAAAAATGGTGAGCAGTTCCTAAAGCAAAAACGGAATTGAAAGGACAGCCATGTTAAATTATCTGCTTAAAATTAATATGCAATATACAAATCACATGTAAATATACAAAGACAATTTAAATTTAAAATGAATCTTTTTTTTTTATTTTTATTTTTGTACCTATCTGATTGATTTACAAATGTAGTTCAAAATTTGTTAATGTTAATAAACAATTTCAATGAAGATCTGCTGAAAGTATAACTCTAATAAATTTCTTAATATACATTTATAATTATTCAATATTAACATGGGATAGATGGTCACTTACAGTAATTCTTATGATTTTTTTTACTTAAAAAAAAACGGTATGAAGTATGAAGATTTAAAAAAGATTTCATTAAATAATACTTTAAAAAAGAAAAAACCGTTAGGATGGTGAAAAAACCATTAAAGGTGATTGGAGTAAGCGTTAAAGTAGTTGATAAAGCGTTAGGACATCAAAAGAAAGCATTAAGGTGTCGAAAAAAAGCGTTAGACTGTCTAAAGTTAGGGTATCAAAATTAAGCCTTATCCTCTTTTAGAATTGTTAGTTTATTTTTTACAAATCGAACCCTTTTTTTCGAGAACCTAAAGTTTAAATCTACCCGTCTAACGCTTTATTTAACTAGCCTAACGCTTTTTATCGAGATCCTAACTTTTTTTTTAAAAACCCTCATTGAAACTTAACACAACCTAAAATACATCATATTTTAATCGTTTTTTTATTTTATAGAAATGAATTCAAAAGATCATATTCGCTTCGATGAAAATTTGAAAAATGATTTTAAAAAATATTTAAAATATATTTTGATAAAATGAACATAGACATAAGAAATTTGTTATTCTTTATTTGAACCTTATTTTGATTCCTCATATCTCCCAACTAATTTAATAAATAAAAATTATTAATAATTAACTAGATTAAATTACTCATTATAGACCGAAAATATTTTCTACTATTTGTCCTTTAGGAAATAAATTTATAATTTATAAATCCCGTTGGTTTATTATTATTCAACGAATTTAAACGCTCTTTTACTCGTATTCTTTTTTATTTATTCAATCAAAAATTTAAACTAGATATTTTAATCAAAAATAACTGATTAATTTATTGAAATTTAATTTGGACTTTTCAACCTGATACTATGAATTTTAATATGCTCTCAATACTCTCAATAGTTATTTTTTTAGAATAAGATTAAAAAAACGATTTCAAAATTTTTTAATTCTTTTAGAGAATTTCGAGCCCTCATGATATATCTTTTTCAAAAGTGCCCTTTGGTGTTAACAAAAAAACAATTTATATCGGATTCCTTTTTTTATTTAAAATTTTTAAAAGTCTAAAATTTAAAAAAAAAATTATTAATGGATTTATTTTTTATTAGTTTTTTAACATAGTAATCTTTTTTTTTATTTATTTATTTTTTATCAAGTTGTTGTAAAGATAGTGAAATAAAAAAAAAGTTTATATAGACAAATTGAAATCCGTTTTTAGATCATCCGATTTAATGCAAATTGAAATAAATAAATAAAGATTTATCAGAGTTCTCATATAAATTGTTGTTGAAAGAATTCATGTTTATGTTATTTGATTTGTTTTAGTGACGAAATCAAATTAGGTCAATAAAATCAATAGAAGAAAATATCTAAAAAATTCAAAGCTTCGAATTTTAATTTTTTTTTGTCGATAGCATATCGATTTTTGTAGCGCAAATATTGGTATCTTTAATGTTTTTTTTTAAATTTTTTATTTCTCATTTCAAATATTCTAGTTGCTTAAGAGACGTTTGAAAATATGCGCACTTGATTAAAAAGGATTAATAAAATGGTTCAAATATTTCGAACTAAATAAATTGAAATTTTGAGTTTTATAAAAGCCTTCCATAAGAAAAGTTTTTAACAGAAAGAAAAAAAGAAATCCGGCTATGAATTTTTCATTTGAAGCTCTTTTCTAGTTTTTTAGCAGAGTTGGGAAACTGAAACTGATTAACTGATCAGTTTCAGTTAATATCAGTTATCAGTTAAACTGAAACTGACTGATTACTGATTCCCAAAAACTGCCAGTTACTGATTTTAACTGACAAAATTTTGGTCTTTTTTAAAATAAAAGAAATATTTCAAAATAAAAATAAAATGGCCATAGAAAGAAATCTATAAATTTTTCTAACTTAGAACTTTAACTTTGAATCATTTTTTACACTGTTCTGGGTTACAAAACTTAGAATTCAGAATAAAAAATAACGTAGGTAGTGGATTTATCTATAAAAATTTGTCAAATTTAATGTTTTCAAAAATTAAAAAAAATTTCATATAAAAACCCATGAAACGTTTATTTTTTTAAATATTTCTAATAAAATAGTAGTTTCGTTTTTTTTTAAATAACTGAATTTAACTGATTTTTGAAAGTTACTAAAAAACTGAAACTGACTGATAACTGAATTTCATGTAACTGATCCCAACTCTGTTTTTTAGTTGATCCTTGATATAACGAAATGGGCGGTTCAGGAAAATTATAAAAATAGCTTTTCGTTATATCGCAAATGTTAAAAAATCAGCTTACGTAATCACGCTTTACAGTCAATTCAAAAAAGTATTGAGACTTACTCAGCTCTGTTAGCATCTTATCTTTTATATAACATCCTTCTTAAATAGTCCGACGGTCAAATTTTGTTTAAATTAACTTAATAATTCTGTTGAATGCTTTCGTGTTTTTGTTCGTAGTTTAATAACCCGGAGGGCGACAAAAGAGAGTCCAGTTTGCCCATTTGCTATCCAACCACTGATCTTCAAAATACTTAATAAAACTTTCCATTTCTTTGTTTGTCTCACTAATTACAGACCATTTTCCTAAGCCATCACTTTTGACTTGAATAAAAGCCTGTAAATGAAACCAACACATCAAAATAATTACATCTTTAAAACACTTTCTAGCAGCAGCAGAACAGGCAGCTTGTACGTCTTGCACTAAAAAATAAATGCGTAAATTTATTCCAAATTGAAAGAAATACTGCTAATAAACTGAAAAAAATAATGAAAAAAAATCACATTTTTTTGAAGCAATTTCCACAATAGCATGGTAATTCATAGCCTGATTATTTTGTATTTATATTGTATCTATTTTACTCTTGAACAAATTTTTCATTTTTTTTTAATTCTTGACCACAACGGATCATACAGTGGTTACTAAATAAATTAATTACAGTGCTGCTATGATACGATGAATTCACCATATTTTACGTAAAATATGGTAAAAAAAAATTTTCAAAAATTTTTTCGGTGAAAAAAACTTTGGGGATTAAAATATGTTGTAAATAAATTTTAGATCGGAACAGGATTAATTTTTTTTTTAAAAAAGAGATAGAATATTACAGAAATTTCAAGAGTTTTTTGTTAGTAAAAAACTATTTTCAACATATTTTCATCTTCAAAGTTTTTTTCACCGAAAAAATTTCCCAAAAATTACGATAAAATAACGTGAATTTACCATAATTTACGTAAAATAAGGTGAATTCATCGTATCATAGCAGCACTGTAAATTAAAAAAAATATATGTTTATCCTAGAAACAATTGGTTTTACTTATTTTTATTCTCTATGTCCAAAGCGAATAGTTAATTATGAAAACAAAAATTCGAAAATTCGTGAATTAAAATTAGAACAATTTATGAAAGATTATGAACGTTATCGTTCAAGAAATTACTACCTGAATGTCCAGTTCTGTACGTACAGCACTTTCTTTGAAATAAAGGCGTGAGCGTACCGTTACCGTTACCGTGAGTGTGAGCGTTACCGTAACGTAACGTTACATGGTAACGGTAACGGTACGCTCACGCCTTTTTTCAAAGCACGTGCTGTATGAATACGTATGAAGCTTGGTTTTTATAGGTTTCCGCCTTTTTTCTCGGAATTTCCCGCTTATTTTTTCAGCGTTCAGATAACTCCTATCCTGGTCATTCACATGTTCCAAAAATGAATATTCATTTCGCTTCAAATTTGTTCATGAATATTCATGAACGTTCATTTTGGTTCATCCTGAAAATTAATTACTCATGAATTTTCACTTTTTTCATGAATTCACGAAAAATTATGAAGATAAATGAAAAAAAATGAAAACTTAAAAAAAAATTGAAAACTTTTGAACGAAAATGAAAATTTATGAATCAAAATGAACGTTCAAAAGAAATCATACAAACAAGTATTTCGCTTAAAGCTTTATAGGTGGCAACCTTTTTTTCAATTTTATTTTTTTAAAATGAATCGCATTTCAAAATTTAACATTAAAGTGTATTGTACAAAGATAAAATTATGAAATTAAAAATTTTTGAAAATGTAAAATAAAAAAAAACACAGTTGCCAGTTTAATTTATATCATTGTCGTAGGACGGTCAGCTTCTAAATTTTCTGCTAAATATAATACCAAAGGAATTATACCATAGAATATTTTTGTAAGAAATATATTCAAAGTTCATAAATCAAGGAGAATATTTTCAAAAGTGAATTGATTTCTGTCAATCGTTAGGACTTTCAAATACAAAAATCTCATTTGGTTCATTAATATGTTCAAAGAGAAGTTTGCATCTATAGTCAACCATAGCAAAAAATTCCAGCTGAACTCTGTTTGAAAATTTTTTTCAAATGATTTATGACAAAAAAGAGACTCTGCTTGACTTTTCAGATAGATTTCCCCCCCCCCCTATTTTTGGTCTTTTTGTCACGTTTGCAATCTTTTTCCATGTATTCTAGCCTCCGTTTGAGGTCTGCTTGACTTTTAAAATTTTTTTTTTATCTAATCAGATAGATCCCACGCCTCTGTTTTTGGTCGTGGGATCTTTTGTTAAAAATCCATGGCAAACCATTGCTAGCGTGACAAAAAGACCAAAAATTGAGGGGAGATGGCTCTAAAAATAGAAGTCAACCGGAGTCTTCTTCAAGTCGAGCTGGATATTTGGTCCCTCGTTGACTATACCTCGAAGTTTGAGATTTAGACTTGCTGTTTATTGTAGTTTTGATTCATATAAAAAAGTTTAAAACAAAAATTCTGAATCCTAAAAAGCTCAGATTCTATTGCACGTCAAGGAGGGTAAGAAATTAAAACGTGATTTTACACTTGTTAACTTGAATGTTAGAAAATGCAAATATTTTAAAAATTTAATTTGATTTAATTTTTATTGATCATAGATTTTAAAATTATAAATTTTTGATGTTAAAAAAAAAATAAAAAAAATCGGAACGTAGAAAAAAAATTTTTTTTAATTAAATTTGCACTTTGAGAAATCCATTTCTGGATGTTGTTCCATAAACTTTTTCATTACATCTTGCTTCTTTTGTTCATCTGAAGTTGGTAGACCCATTTCTTTTTGTCTTTGATCGTACATCATTTTCTCGACCATTGAACGTGTCTCACCGTCCAAATCGGATAATTTCGAATTTTCTGGATTGACTTTCTTGGTATTAATCTCAGGATCAGTCATTACTAATTTAGACCACCATTCCATTTTATTTATCTTTTCTAAATGGACTAATACAGTTTTGCCATCCTCTAAAGTCCATGATGAATCTTCTAATTTGACTTCATGTTGTAAATCACCATCGATTATAACTTGATTCAAAATTTTGACTTTTAAGTGATTTTTTTTAATTTCAATTACACAATCTCGGCCTTTTACACGACCTGTTTTAACTGGCACTGTCAAGTCAATATCTTGTAAACTTTGAGACCATTTATAGTTTTCTAAATCGGCACCATTTCCATAGTTTGGTTTTAATTTGCCTTTATCCTCCTCATCTTCTTCGTCCTCTTTTTTTTCTTCTTGTTTTGTTGGTTCTGACTTAACTACCTCTTGAGTCTTAGCTTTCTTTTTAGCTTCAATTTCAGCTTGGATTCTCTCAGCTTCTTCGTCATTAACCTCGACTATTTTACTAGACTGTTCCTCTTCCTCTTTTTTCTTCTTTAATTTTTCTCTACGAACTCGATCAGCCTCTTCTCGTTCAGCTGTTTCTTTGTCATGTTTTTGTTGAGCAAGACTTTCGTATTTTTTAAATTTATCAATGACTATTTTCTCAGCAGCACCTTTGCCACCACCAGTGTAGAAATCTGTTTTTCTTGCCAAGAAACTAAAGAATGTATCCAATACTTCAACCATACCACCTTGGCATTGTTGAGCTAGAGTAAAAAACATACCATCGAATTTTTCGACGTCAGACATTTTATTAAATTTCAAATTTTTTTGTTTGATCGAAATAAATAAGTTTTGTTTTGTGTTTCGAATCGAGTCAAATGATTTTTAATTTTGAGGGTTTTTTTTTTCTTCTAGAGAATTCCTTAAGTGTTAAAAGCTGTATAGTGATTAAATTTCGAAATTTAATTTTTAGCATTTAAAAGTTAACTTTCATGCATAGTTTTATGAAATTTGTCAAATTTAAAAATTTTCAAGTTGTTTGCTTTTTCAAGTCTTTTTCAATATCAATTTACATACAACTATCACCCGATAATTTTTTTTTAACGAATGCCGAATTAATCTAAATTTTAATGTCGAGTCTAAAAAAAATATTTTGCTAAGTAAAATTGTTCACAAATTTTAAACAAAAAAGATAAATGAGAAATAAGAATTGACTTGTCCGATCTTACGAAAGTTAACTCTAACGATAAACTTAAACAAAATTCCCAAACTAGAATCATTAAGTTATGTCAAAAATAATCGGGCAAAAAGTACCTTTTTGAAATCGAAGAAAAAATCAGCAAAATTGAGTTATTTTCAAATAATTTATTAATATGACAAAAACTACTGTTTTTTTTTTATTTCGAAAATACATGGACATTTTTTTGGTTTACATTTCGAATTGCAATCACATCTAATACTCTCTTATATAACAACAAATTGCTGGAGCGATTGAACGAGTTCATTTGAACTTCTTAAAATTACAGTCCGAAAAGTCAGATAGGTCCGGACCTAAAACTGAACATAATTCATTTTGATTTTTTCCATATATCTTTTGAAAAAAAAATTTTTAACAAAGTTCAGGTGGAATTTTTTGCTCCACTTGATGATAGCTGTCCCAGCAGAAGAGCTTTTTCCTGAATCTGGTTGCAATATGAGATATCAGAGATGCAAAATAAAGCGAGAATATGTAAGCAAGACGATGGTCATTTATGGTCACTTTATAGAAAAGGAGAAATTTTACGAATTCTAATAAATTTTTATAAATTTTTTTTAAAAATGATTTAAACTTATTTTTAACTTAATAAAGTGTCAATTAAAATTTCACTTTTATCATTTTAAATTGAAATCAATTCGAGTATTTTTCAAACTTTTTATTCAATAAAAACTTATGATTGATAGGTGCTAAAGAGCTTAAGAAGATTCGATTCTAAAACTTAAACACTTTTTTTTGAAATTAAGTTTAACACTAAAAAGATTGAATAAGTTTATATTGATGCTAAAATTAGTATTTTTTTTTTTTAAATAAAATTTTCTTAAAACAACTTCTCATTGGTATTTGATTTTCGCTCACTTAAAAAAAAAAAGAAGATTAGTTTCTTAATTTAGCTAACTTTAAGTCGTAATCATTTACTAAAGTCAAACGAATAGAAATGGTGTGTTAACTTTTGTTTTTTGTTTTTCAAAAAACAAACAAAAAAACTAAGAGATATAATTTTAAAAAAGTTTTGAAATTTTAAAATTCTTTTGTTGTGCAAGAACGAATCAAAAAATTACTTATAATTTTGTTGTTGTTGTAAGCTTAAAAACCAAAGTATTTAAGTCTCATTTTTTTCTCAATTTTGCTCATTTTATTCTTCTCAATTATTTAGATAAGCCAATTTTTTTAATTCAAATTAAAAAATTTTACAAACAAAAAATGTCTAATCCAATGTTAGCCAATCCGTCAGCTACAGACAAAAATGTACTCAAGAAATATTTAGACTTACCTCAACCCATGGATAAAATCCTAGCTACTTACATATGGATTGATGGTACTGGTGAAAATTTACGATCGAAAACAATGACAGTAGATTTCATTCCAAAAGAAGCTAGTCAATTACCATGGTGGAATTTCGATGGTTCATCGACTTCTCAAGCTGAAGGCTCAAATTCAGACGTCTACTTGAAACCGGTCTCAATATTTAAAGATCCGTTTTTATTGGGGCAAAACGTGTTAGTAATGTGTGAGACCTACAAGTATGACAAAACACCTGCTGATACAAATAAAAGAGCTTCCTGTGTCGATGCTATGACTAAAGCAAAAGACACTGAACCATGGTTTGGTATTGAACAAGAATACAGTTTAATGGATAGAGATGGATGGCCATTTGGTTGGCCAAAACCACATGGTTATCCACAACCACAAGGTCCTTATTATTGCTCAGTAGGAGCTGATAGATCTTATGGTCGTGATATTGTCGATGCTCATTATAAAGCATGTTTATATGCTGGTGTCAAAATATGTGGTATTAATGGTGAGGTAATGCCATCACAATGGGAATTTCAAGTAGGACCATGTGAGGGTATTGACGCTGGTGATCACTTATGGATGGGTAGATATATTTTACATCGTGTCGCTGAAGAATTCGGAATAGTTGTCACATTTGATCCAAAACCAATAAGTGGTAATTGGAATGGTGCTGGAGCACATACAAATTATTCAACTAAACAAATGAGAGAAGATGGTGGTATTAAATACATTGAAGATGCTATTGAAAAATTGGCCAAGAGACATGAAAAGCACATTCAAGTTTATGATCCAAAAGGAGGATTAGATAATCGTCGTCGTTTAACAGGCTTACACGAGACCTCTTCAATTACTGAATTTAGTGCCGGTGTTGCTAATAGAGGATGTAGTATTCGTATTCCAAGAAGTGTTGGCGAGCAAAAGAAAGGCTATTTGGAAGATAGAAGACCAGCGTCAAATTGCGATCCATATTCAGTTACTGAAATGTTAGTTCGTACAACAGTTTTAAATGAAAGAGATTAGAGAAATTTTATAATATTATCAAATTTTCTTACATGAAGCCATTCTTATGAAATCGATTATTTTTACTAACTTTTTTCAAGTTTAGGATAATCGATTTAACTTTTTTTTTAAATAATTTATTGTGTAATTTTTATATAGAAAAATTCAATTTTATCTTAATCATTTGTATCATAAACATTGCATTTAATTTATTTGTCCTTATTTAAAAATTGTAATAAAATCATCTTAGATTTTTAATTTTTGTTTCTTTTTATAATTTACCAGCCTTGCACTTACTTAATTGCTCTAAGGTATAGGTATATTTTCAAGTACTGAGTAACAGGTTTACAGGTCGATGCTTTTTTAAGAAAATAAGAGCTTTTCCTTATAATATATATCTATAAAATTAGCAACTTACTCAACTTGTTTTATTGCAAATTTAACTCACAAATTTTTACATGAAAGAGTAACGTGTCGTTTAAATCATTCTTGAACGTTCTGTGCTCTATCTGAAAGTATTCGTTCGTTGTAAGTATGAAGTGCTTTTAAAACTCTTTAGCAAGTTGTAACTTATAATTAATTAGATACAATGGTTCTTTTGGAAAAGTAATCAAAACATAGCGAAAATATAAAGAACATGGAGACTAACACGTTATGTGTCCAAGTGGTCATGAAATATGTGATTAAAATTACAAGATAGAGGATTTAAAAATTTTGACTTTGGTTAGATATTTTTTATCATTTATTGACCACTGTTGATAATTTGTGATGATGATGTGACCATTATTATTCATTTTCTGACCAAAAAATTTTTTATTTTTCAAAAACTTAAATTTTTACTTGATTTCGTTAACAGAATCGAAAATTAAAATATAACATTTGTCTTAATTTTTATTTCTTAGCCTTTTATTTGAGGTAACGTTGTGTCATATTTAGTCACACTAAGTCTTTTTTGTAGTCAGACTTTTGCATAGAAAGTTCCGTGACACTACTAAATGGCATTCCAGACACGATATCCTAAGTTGTCACATTTAAGAAATAATAAAGGAACATAATAGATTGATTAGTCACTGACAACTCTTAAAGGTGTTAAAGATATAATATGTTTTAAGTGTGACTTTATCTTCTTTATATGTTCCGTATGTATCGATTAATACAGCAGTTATAACGAAAAAGAAGCGTGAGCGTTACCGTACCGTTACCATTACCGTTACGATCACCGTTACCCATCACCGTTACCAAAAAAGAATTATTTTTGGAAAATATTTTTTTACAATTTTGAAAAATTCAAAAATATTTCAAAATAAATTTCGCAAAAAAATTCCAAAAAATTTTTCCGAAAAAATCAACAAAATTTTCTTAAAATAATTTTTATGTAACGGTAATAGGTAATGGGTAATGGTAATGGTAACGGTAACCTTAACGGGTAATGGTAATGGTAACGGTAATAGTGATGCTATTGGTAACGATAATGGGTGATGGTAACGGTAATGGGTAATAGTAACGGTATGGTAACGCTCACGATTCTTTTTCGTTATAACTGCTGTATCCCACGAGTATCCATGTATTAATCCTTCAAACACATGTATTTTTATGGATGAGGTAGAAAAAAACATATAAAATGTGAATAAAACATAAATAATGAGAACTAAACATAAATTGATTTCTACCAAAAATTACAATTTTAGAAATGTGAATAAAACATATATTTTTGATACTGAAAATTCGACGAAAAATTAAAATTTTTGTTTAATTTTTAAAAAATAATATGGCTCCTTGAAGTTGTGTACGATTGTACTGTACGATTCCAGTACTATTCAAATAAAAAGACTCTGATGAAAAAAAAAATTATATCTGCTTAATCCTCAGATTATGCACTATTTAATGTAGCTTGATATTTTCTTCCCTATGATTCTTGACTAAGTCATTTTGCTTTAAAAAGACAATAATCATTAAAGTTTGTACATTTTTTCAAAATATGAAAAATTAGTAGTACGATTGTTGTGATGCTTTTGAAACAAATTTGTACACCTTGTACAAAAGTTATTTTTGCAAAAATAAAATTTATTTTGAATTGTACTAGAAAATACTAATCAATTTATTTTTCAAATTTTACAATTTTTAAATGATTTTCTGCCAATTCGATTGTTGTGTTTCTAAATTTTTTAATCGTACTGGGATGTGGATCTAAAATTTTATTTTTAGAGTCGATTTGATTTAATTTTTGGGTTTTATTATAGATAAGATAAACAGTGCTGATTTGATACTTGGATTTTAGGTAATTTTACGTAAATTTACTTAAAATAACGCAATTTTACGTAATAAAAATCAAAAAAAAAAAATTTTTTTACCATTTTTTACATTTTTCAAAATCCAAAACCATGAAAAAAAGTAAAAGGCGAAAAATAATTTTTTTTGACCTTTTACTTTTTACGTAAATTTACGTAATATTTCGTAAAATTACCTAATTTTACCTTTTTTTACAAAGTAATTTTACGTAAATTTACGAAATATTACCTAAATCGGCACTGTATATTTTTAAAAAATTATTAATGGAATGTCTTTGAGAGACTGTTTAGTGATTGATACTCCGGTTTTTAAACAAAAGCCACTTTTTTTCGGCTTAAGTCCGGCTCTTTAACCGATTTTCAAAAGCCATATCTTTGGAAGCTGGTTTCGAAACCGAGTTTTGAAGCGACTTAAGCCGAAGTTTCAGAGCCACTTTTTTCGGCTTCAAAACTTAGTTTCGACGCGGTTCAAGAGCGGCTTAAGCCCGGCTTCTAAACATGTTAACTTAGTTCTGGATTGTACTGTAATAAAGGTTTTAAAGAAAAATAAGAATTTGGAAAAAAGTGATATTTGTGATAAACTAAGTCGAAAAGACTGATAATTTTATAATAAGTTAACTAAAGAATTTCTAAATAGTGACTTTTGTCATAAAACCGGAATGTTTTTACAAAGAAGAGTTTCATCCAACGAAGAATTAATTGAAGAGTTTTTAAACTTACGTTTATAAGATATTATTTTGATGACCTAGACCGAAATATGAAAGAAATTAAAAGCCATATCGGATCCGTTAGTTGTGTAATTTATGAACGTTTATTAGTTAAATTATTTAGAAGCTTTTAAATAAACTATTTCACTTTTATTTCATTTATTTTCTTTAAAACAATAAATAAAATTTTCTAACACATTTTTCTGGTGTACGATTTTATTTTTATAATCTACACAAAATTCTAGCCAGAGTTGTCCTAAAAAAAGATTTAAATTTTCAACCAAATCTGAATAGTAAAATTTTGTACTATTCGGCATTATTTTAAAAAATGTACAAGATGGAGTTAACAAGTGTACAAGATGTACAATTTTCCGTTTAATTAAATAAATCTCAATCGTACTAAAAATTAAAAAAAAAACAAGTTAATTTTAGTTTACCGTATATTTAACTTTAGGTTCCAAATAAAAAATTAATATCACAGCTATTTAAGTAAAATATGCATGTACAGTCTGTACATGATTTTGTACACTAGCTGTAAAAAAATTGGGTAAAAAAAAATATTCTTTCCCAAAAGTACAATAGTACAATCGTACAATCGTACTAAACTTCAAGGAGCCAAATAATATAAATATATAATATTAAAAACAAAATTTATTTTTCAACTTTTAAAAAGATGTATTTTTAGAAAAATTAAATTTTTAAATTTAAATTTTTGTTTTTTTATCAAATTATTTCGCGAAAATATTGATGATTTGGGAATTAGTCGACGTGAAAAGTTTATTATTTAACTTAGAATATTTTTTTTTGAGAAAAATTTTTTTCTCAAATTTTGATGAGTGCCCTATCGTTGAAAAATCATTTTATGTGTTAATTTTTGATTTTCTCTTTTTATATGTTTTATTCTACCTCAACCTATTTTTATTATTAGAAAAAATGTAAATGTATTGTTATCTTGGGACAATTGTTGTTATTGTTAAAGGATTAGAACAGCACGAACCGGTTTATTTTTCAAAAACAGTTTTCGATAATTTTTTCCGAAAGAGATCAATTTAATTTAATTTTACTTTATTAATAAAATAATTTATTTAAAAAAAAACGGTCTTATTTTCACATTAAAGCCTAATTTAAATAAATCTGACACAAACGAAAAAAAAATTAACAATTCAAAAAAAATTTTTTTTTTTTTTATTTAAAAAAAGACTAAAAATCCCAGAGTAGTTGTTAAAATTAAATAGAATAAATTAACGTTGCATTTAGTGGATGAACTATTTCCGAATTCGAATATGCGTCGACTAATTGCACTCTTAAAACCAACATAAAGACTGACACTTTGATTTCTAAAGACACATTTGTACTCTCCAATATTTTGATTAAGAAACTTTGTTATAATTAACCTAGAACCTATGGCTGGTCGGTGATAATGTTCTATTCTATAATTAGACAAAGTCAAATTCGTTTTATCCTTATTTTCACCAATTAAATCATTTTCTTTAAACCATGTTATTTTATGAACACCAAAATGTTTTGATTTTTCATGTATAAAATTAGTTGTATTACATGATAATACAACATTATCGTCTAGATTAATTACATTGTTAATTATATTTAATCTTAGATCAACTTCGACCTTGAGATAAATTGAACGTTTTAGCGATTCGGGTTCGGCCATAACTTTACATAAATAAAAACCCTCATCATCGAATCTCACTTTTCGAATTTCTAAATTCCATGATTGTTCCCTATCAAGTGTAGTGTTCGAAACGACTCTTACACGAAAGTCTTTTCGATAATTTTGTATACCAACTGTTAGAGTTTCTGGTATTTTAGTTTTGCTTAATTGCCATATTACATTGGCGCTTTTACGATTCTCGATTGTACATGGAATTGCCACTGTTTCTCCTAGTCTTACTGTATAATAAGTAGGCTCTTCTTTTATTCTTGTTAACACTGAGTCAATACTGTATAATTGACAATTTAAAAACGATATTAAATTCACTTTAACAAAAAAAAATGTTTTAAAAATTAAATTTAGAGTTTTTTTAGGTGAATTGTATCGTAAAACTTAATAAAATACGATAAACTAAAATATTTTTGATGAAAGCAAGTTTTATACTTAAAAAATATCATATCTCTTGGAAAACATTCAGAGTGCGTCGAAACGGTTCAGAAGTAAACATTTCAAAACAGATTTTCTGAATTGGTTTTTTCATAGACCTTTTGTCGAAACAGTTTATCGTAAACTCTCTCTCTATTTGTATATAGTGAATTTTTACGATTATTTAAATACAAGATTTTTATTATTATTATCAGTTGTAGTAGTATAAATACTCCAACTTGGGAAAATTTTCCCAAGCAGAGCTCAATTGAGCTGTAGAAGTCGTTTCCATATGGCAACTTTTTTTTTTAATAAAGCTTTTTTCTTTTTAAGTTTAAATCAAAATAGCCCAAAAAAGTTAAAAAAGAATTTAAAAAAAAAATATTAGCCTTATAAAATGATCTTTACTGAATCTAATTCTTCGAACTAAAATCGATTTCTATGAAAACAAATAGCCGTGTTAATGTCCAAATTCATTATAGTAAATTTTGAAAAAAAATTAAAAAAAAAAGTGTTAACTTTGATTGCTATTAAAGATACTTAGGTTGTGCTTTTCAAAAAGTTTCAATATTCTTTTAATAAAGATTTTAGACAAAAATATTTTGAAAAATTTCAAATTAAACTTAACAGAGATTTTCCCAATTTCAAGGAACTAAATTGGTCGCTGGATTTACCAAATTAAAATTTAGTTCTTAACTATAGATTAACCTCTTATCAATGTATTTGGTTTTAATTTTTTAAATTTTATTTAATAAGGGTTCTTTGGCTAATCTAATTCAAACTTTGAAAAAAAAAATGTTTCATTAAAAAAAAAAGTTGCCATATGTTTCGACAACCATTCATCAAGCTTGGCTTTAAAACAGTTGATATTTCTTGCTTCAATCAGTTCATTTGGGAGCTGATTCCAATGGTTCACTATTCTATTTGTTAAAAATAAAACTTCGACGAGCAGTTTTTGACAAGTTCACGAACTGTTTTCTAAGTGAGGCGCTACAATTTAGATTATAGTTAATACCTTTTTTTAAATTAATTCACTCTAAACCATTTATAAAACTGAATGAGGTCACCTTGAAGAATTTTTATTATGCTTTATTGGATAAAGCTAACTAAAATAGATGACCAAAAATTTCTGGGTACAAATAGAGAGTGTTTACGGTAACCAATTAAGAAACACTGAACAGCGAATTTTTCAAGTTGGCTTTAAAATTTTTTCGAAACAAGTAAACTTATTTCTAGAATTTACTGAATAGTTTTATCGACTTTCGTTTAAGAATTTTTTTATTAAAAAGGTTCTCACATGTCAAGTTTTAAATTTATTCCTCGAATTGTTTTGAAGTATGAATGCTTAATTATTTAAAGAAAAACCGCGGACATGGTAGTTAAAAGTGCTCACCAAGATTTTAGAAAATTGGTTTATTTTCTTATTAATTATATTCAATTTTTAAAAAATAGACTTAAGGTACACTTAGCAAAGCCTAAAATTTTTGCCTAGCGCTGGTTCCGATTTAAAGAAATTTTTCACATTTATCAGCTTTAAGCTATTAAAAGAACAGCTTTTATTTCAAAGACAGTTTTCAGATTAATATTTGCAATCGATTCGATTCTATTCGAAGGACCAATAATAATTCGAGAGCCAATAAATTTAAACAAATTAAATATTTTTTGTCTGTTTTTTTCTCAGATTCTTAAGTAAAAAAAAAAACTGCATTGAAGTAAAAAGATGAAAGCGTTTAAGAATAACCATTAAAAATCTTACCAAATTTTAAGCGATTCTGAAATGTTAGCAGGTGAAACAGAAATTATAATTTTAGCATTAAACAATTTTTTCCTTTTTCAAATATATATTTGATGAATATTTATCTTTTACATATGAAGAAGGACTTTTTAAGCTTGAGAAAAATTTAAGAGCACCAATTTCAAGAATAAACTTGATTATTAATTTAGATAATCAAGTAATCCTTAAAAATTTTAAATATTTATTTTACAATTGATTTTACAATCGATACAATTCAATTGAAAAAAAGATAATACTATCTAAGAAATTTCAACTAGTCTCTCAACAATAAGTTGACACTGGTAACTAATTAAAAGGAATTCTTAATTACAAGGCTATATGAACTAATAAAAATATATTACCTGTTATGTAAAAAGCTATTTCGATAACACGAAGCATGTTGATTTGAAATTTTGAAATGGGTTTTATAAAATAAAAACAAAAGCTAAGAATTAAAATAAATTTCGATCGGAAAAAAAATTCAAAATTTCATTATTTTTTTTAATGAAAATAAAAAAAAAAATTTTTATCTTGTATCTATTTTTTGTAGTTGTTTTAAGAGTTAAAGCTCGTTTCTTTATTATTATTATTAATATTTAGTTAAGTAATTAACCAAATGGGAATTTAGCAGTTTATTAATTATATAGTCCAAAAGAGGAGCCCTCTCGCTTTATTTTATTTATTTTTTTATTTTCTTTAGTCGATTTCTATTATGACTTCTTGTTCTTTATTCAATTAAAATCTTTAAAATAATTATAAATGACATGCAAATTACTATTAGTGCAATATATTTGCTCTTTTATTTTTGTTTCGTTCTTTAAATGCCGAATCTAAAAACAAATTGCAAGTCTAGTTAAATTAAGTTTTTAGAAAAAAAAAATATAAGAAAAGAAAAAGCATTAAATAAAGTTATATACTGACGTTTTAAGCCGGATTAATTACTTAAAGACTATAGAAGATAGCCGTGGCAATAACAATAATATTCATCATCATCATCATGATGATAAGTAGTAATGATAATAACAGTTAAATCTTTTTTTTGTTTCAAAGAAGTTAATGGATTTTCAGACTATTAAATCTATTTAGCAGAATTTTGATTCGAAAATCATAAAATTTTCCCTTAAGACCTCTCTCGAAAAAATAAAAATTTAAATTTCAGATGGACTTTTAAAATTAATAAGTTAGTATTTTTATTTTTTTTTCTAAATTTTTTTTTATTAACAAGAAGAAACCACACGTTACCGATTCATTTTCTTATTTTTTTGTTATCTATAAAAAAGATTTTAATTAAACCTAACTAACTAGCATACTTTAATCCGATTTATTTACTCCATGGATACTTTTATATTAGTTTTAATTGAATTTTCTTTTTTCAAAGAAAATAAAAATTTCAAAAATAAAAAAAAAGCACTAATGCACTTTTTTGTTGTTGTTGTTATTGCTGAATTTTTCATTTATTTGTTTATTCTAAATTTTATGACGAAATTTGAGTAAGTTTAGAATTGAATACCTTTTATGTGCCCTTTCAAAAACTAAAATTTGCTTCTATTTGATTTTGCTTAATGCTTGAATGTGTGAATTGTAACTTGAATTAATAATAACTATTTTGCTTAAAAATAGCCCACTAAACTTAAAATTTTTTTATAATTTACCATAAAAACTAATCGTCAGTTAAGAGATGATTTAAGAAACATCTTGTCCTTGAGGCAAAAAAAAAATTTTTTAATTTTTTAAAAACTTTTCAAAATGTTTAAGCAGATGTTTAGAGAAAGACAATTATTTAGAGCAATGTCTTAAAAACATGAAAAAACAAAACCCCTAGAATCTTATGAGGCTAGATACAACTGTGAATTTCGGTTCGGTACATTCTTGTCGTGCTTTGGTAAGATTTTTAGATTTTTGATAAAATTTATGGAAATATTCTAAACTTAAAGGACTGTTATGAATTGTACCAGATTTTATGTAAAATTACAGGAATTCAAGTAAATTTACGTAAAATAACCAAATTGAAACATCGTCTAATCGTTAAATTTCTTTTGTTATAAAAAAAAAAGAAAAATTATAAAATTTCTTAATTTTTCAGTTTTTTTACCAAATTTTTAAAAATTTTTTTGTTTCCCTTTCAATGACAGAGAATGAATTGATCAAAAAATCATCAAAAAGTGGTCGAAAAAAAGCATTTTTCGGTCATTTTTATTTTACGTAAAATCCGGTAGATTAACATTATCTTAAGTAAATTTACAATTATTTTTCGGTAATCTTACCTAAAATCTGGTACAATCAGTAATTCATAAAAGTACTCTTTAGGCTTAAATGCAAATAAAGGATATAAAATTATAATTTAAAAATAATATATTCAGTTAAAGATTTTAAACGATTTTTAAAATCTCAAGAAAGTAATATTATAGACAAATCTTAGTAAATTAATTATCTTAATTACAAATTTGAAAAACGTGCAAGAGAAATGAATATTAAAACATTAGAGCTTAATTTTTTAAATGAAGTTGAAAAAACTGATCGTTTTTGATGAAAATTCTAGAAACAACATTTTTGGATTAAAAAATACAATATTGATCCTTTTGAAACAAAAAAAAAACACTTAAGAATACAATACTGGTCTTTCACATGTTCCCAAAATGAACGTTCGTGAACGTTCACGAACGTTCATCCGATTTTTGAACGTTCACGAACGTTCATCCGATTTTTGAACGTTCACGAACGTTCATCCGATTTTTGAACGTTCACGAACGTTCATCCGATTTTTGAACGTTCATGAACGTTCATGAACGTTCCTGGTCATTATATGAACGTTCACGAACGTTCATTTTTTGACAATGGGAAAATCGTTTTTAAGCCAAAAAAAAAGTTGATTGTCACGTTTAAAGCTTTTTCTGAATTAATTTAATGAATTTGTTAAATTATTTATCAAAAACAAATTTAAAGATCAGTTTGTCTATTTAATCGATCCAATTTTTAATAAAATGAGATGTTTTTTAGGAATTAAGAAAACTTTCAAGTTGTTTCTGCCTTCCTATAACTTTTTTAAGAGTGACTAATATGATAACTTTGCTAATTGAATTTAACAATTATTGTGCATTTTTAAATTTGGCCTATTGAGTAAGAAGAAAAATCTTCTAAAAAGATTAGGAAAAGAGACAATTTATTTGTAGGTAAGGTCAAGTAAAATTACATTTTTGATAAATAATTTAACAAATTAATTAAATTAATTCAGAAAAAGCTTTAAACGTGACAATCAACTTTTTTTTGGCTTAAAAACGATTTTCCCATTCTCAAAAAATGAACGTTCGTGAACGTTCATATAATGACCAGGAACGTTCATGAGCGTTCGTGAACATTCATGAACGTTCAATAATCGGATGAACGTTCGTGAACGTTCATGAACGTTCATTTTGGGAACATGTGAAAGACCAGTATTGTACTTTAAGATACTCTGTTTAGATAATAATATAATGAATTTGAATTTAGAAATTTTAAAAGTGAACATCAATAACAACTTAGTTTTTGGAAACAAATTCAAAGATTATTCATATAATATTCTCAAAATAATTTCAAAACTTTTGCAAATAACTGCTGAGCAAAGTAAAACATTTTATTATTTAGATTACTTTCCTTTTCCAGACTTTGCAATATAAAAGAACTTAAAATTAAGTTTTTTTTTCAAATGTTTAATTATTTTCCTGAAGGTTTCATCATTAAAAAATTAAGAGCTATAATTTAGAGTATGTTTTAGATTTTCCTAAAAGAAAATATGACATAAAAAGTCATTTAAGTACTTGAGCACTTGAGCTTTGCAAGTATTTAAAAAAATAGAAAAAAATACTTCCTAAAAAAGTTCAGTATTGGTTGCATTAGACTGGTCACATAATTCGCATTTATGTAAATTCTAATTAATATTTTAAAATGCAAAAAGTTATTAAGCTTCGGCGGAGAAGTAGATATTTACGTTTTCAGGTTTTAGGATAAATATAATATTTCATTTTATCAGCTACTTAATAGATACTTAAAAAAATTTAAAAAATTCAACAACAAAACATATGAGACTAGTGTGAAATATCATGTATTCAAAATTTATATGGACTATTTGATAAAAAATGTTCTCTTAGATTAGATATCTTTATTCGACAACAAAAAAATGGGACGTAATCTTTAAAAATTATTAATTTTTTAGATAATTTAAAATCAAGTCTCAAAATTATAAGAATTGATAATTTTTTTTGTATAATATGTAAAGCACAGAAAATGAAACTTAAAAGCCCAGTATCCTCAAAAGTAGTAAGATAACCAGCGAAATAAAACGTAAATAAATAAGATCTAAGAGTTCAACGCAATTGCCAATCATACAAGAATTGGTAAGCAAATTTTAACTCACTCTAAAATTTGTCTATGTTACTCACTTTTAATAGTAAATTAATTTATTAAAAAAATCAATTCCACTTTGATAAAAACAAAATAAATAAATCCATGGATTAAATGGTAAATTAATCCTTTTTCAAATATAGGAAGCCTTACACGACTACCAAAATAACCATTTTTCTAGCTAATGTTTTTCTATTGTTTAGAATAGAAAAACAAAACATAAAATAAAGTAAGCTAGAATAAATTAAACCATAATTTAACCGTGAAAAATGGACTAAAAAATCTTAGAAAATCAATCATTCATTTAGAAAAAAAATAAAATTGAAAAATAAAAACTCGTGAAATGACAGCTAAAAAAGAATAAAAAAAATTTTTTTTTATTTATTTTTAAATGAGAAAATAATTTAAACTAACATACAAACGGTTAAATAAATATTTTTAAAAAACCATTTCATACCTTTCGTTTACGATACGAAAAAGAAAAAACTCACTAATTGAAAAAAAAAATTTTGTTTTTTTTTTTGTATTTTATTAAATTAATTTAAATTTTAAATAAAAAATATTCAAATATATTCATATAAATGTTTGATGCTAAATGTTCAATATTTAATGTAAATTTATCTTTTATCTTTTTTACCAAGTCTGACAAGACACCTTTTGGAAAAGATTAACTAAAAATAAAAGATTTTCATCTTTGCACAATTGTTTGTTTAATTTCTTAAACAATTTTAATTATTTAAATTCGAAAAGATGATAAACGAAAAAGGAGTATTAAATGATTGCAATTATAATCGTTTTTTTTTTCTATTTTCATCTTGGAAAATTTAACAATCTTCTCAAAAATCCATTAATATCAGAGTTTTTTCTCTTTTTTTTGATAAGTAAAAATGTCTTGAGAATGAGCTACAACAAGAGAAAAAAAGAGAAAGAATCAGCATAAATTGATCAAAAAAAAAAAAAGATAATTTTTTTGTTGCTAAAAATGTTCCTTGTAAAAATTAGATTTGTGATCATCTTCATTATTGTCATCAATTCTAATTTAATTTGATTTTTGAATTAAAATTACGCAATATTGAATCACCAAATAGTTGCTTGCATATAAAGACATAGAAAAGAAAATCATTCTCTTTTAAATTTGTTTATTTCATTTGAACAAAACTTAAGCTTTTGATTTCTCACAGGCTTAAACTTGATTTTCTTATTTAAGTTTTCAATTAGAAAATTTTTATTGAACAAAAATAAAAAGCTTATTGATAAATACTTGATAAAACTAGACTAAATGTATGCTTAAACTTAATTTAATAAAATTACAACAATACTCATTGGGAATAAACAACAAAAAAATTTCAAGGTTGGGTGAAAGCAAGAATTCTATATATGAATTGCATATTTGAAATAAGAAATACTTTTTTTTGAACAAATTTTTCAAATCCCTAAAAATACTGCTGTTTCACTCCCAAATAAAAGTTCCTGAATTTTTTTTCAATTTTTGAAAAAGGTGATTTTCGGAGTATATAAAAGGCTTTTTTTTAAGAATAAAATTCAAGTCGTTAAGTGAAAATTAATGCTTTGAATTATTTATCAGATCTTAATTATTGTAGGAAGCCAAGTTCTATATTCTTACATCGGCTCATAATCCATGCATCTAATTAAGGTCAGTTATATTTAATGCTGCATCATTTATTGAAATTGTGTGTTTCATGCAGCATCAATCTTGGCTTTAAAAAAAATAAATTCAATAATTTTAATTTTTTTTTAATTTTCAATCTTTGATGCCACACTGAACATAGACTAAACATATATTAATAAATTTAAATTGAATTTTTATTGAGTTTTTTTTTCGGGCCAAGGATTTATACTGCAGATCATGGCTTTAAAAACTAAATTTTTTTTTATTTAAATTTACTGTAACCAAACTTAGAAATTTTTAAGCGAATTAAATAATTTCCGTCAAATGACCAATTAGAAGTCAAGAAACATGAGTGTAAATGAAACTGAATTTTTTTGCCCAAGCCAAATCATGAATTACTGGCTCATATTTTCACAAATTACAAACGAACCAAAATCTTGCATGGGCCAAAGAAATGCAGCTTTGAATTACGGAATTTGAAAACAATTCTTGCTTAGAAGTGATTTAAATTCAAGCGAGTCTTTCCTATTCTTATAATCAAAATTTTTTTTTCTAAAAAATAGTTTCTTAATTAAATTTATCGAAACATCCGTCTCGATTAAGAACAATTTTCAGAATATACAGGTCTTGTATGCGATTAATTGAACTTGGTCCAGGATCTCAAAGACTGTGATTTGAAAAAAAAAACTAAAACGTGAGACATGTGTGAAATAACTTGTATTCATGCATGTCACAAGTCAAAAATATAAAAATAGAATAATTTCAATTTTTCCAAAAGCTATTGATTTTAAATACTTTATTTGATTAAAAGTAAATATATACTAAATTAAATAAGTTAATTAGGTCCCTAAAAATAATAAACTTGAAGTATCGAATAATAAATCAAGCATTTATCTTTCATAAAAATCTTGATAATAAATCAAAATGAAGTCTCGGGTGTTATGAGAATTTACAAAGTATCACATGTGACAGAAATATGATAAAAACTCTTGTTTTAAAACTTGCAGCCTTTTAATTGACTTTTGTATATTTAAATAAATAAGACCCTCTAAAACAATAAAAATTTTAATTTACTTTTTAAAAACATTTAAAATTAATCTTTTAATATCTTTTAAGACTTGGAGGGTTAATTTCAAAGAATAACATGAACTCGTAGTCCCTAGTGAAAAACGAACATCCAATCAAATAAAAAAACATATATAAAAGATCCTTGAAAACGAGATAGTATAAAACTGAAATTTAAACTTTATGTAAACATTTTGAAAAAAAAAGTTTTTTTTTTTTATTCAAATTAAAATCTTAACTCATGATTAATAGACATTTTAACTAAATATACACTTGAGAATTAATCGAGAATATTGTCTCGGATAATCCATACATATCTCAAACAAGAAAATGGAATTTTACTTAATTAATCCTCTTTCTTTTTTTTTTCCAACTTGAAAATTTAATTAAATTCTAAGATAAAAAATTTTTATTTTTGTTATTTTTTTTATTTTTTATTTCTTGAGTATCTCTAAAAATAAAGAAGTTTTTAAATACTTTTCTTATTTTCGAAACTGTTTTCTTTTCAGCTTTACTTAAAACAAATATTGACTCAGTAAATTGATACATATCAATATTTTAAGAAAAGTCTGTCTTCCACTTAGAGGTAGTTGTATTAGTATTAGTAGTTGTACTAAGTTAATTTCATGGACATGTTTGTTTACAACATTTTTAAATATACCCAAGGAAATTTTCAATGAAATCTTATCAGCTTGAAATAAAACTAATAATTTTGAAATTTACTTAAATATAAAAATCAGTTAATTTTTCTATTTCTGATTTATATCAATCAAAAGTAACCTTTTAATTGATTTCAAGAAAGAATCGAAAGAGGAAAAATTAGCTCTTAAAAATAAAACAAAAATGTCTTAAGGGAACCCGATTTTCATTATAAACAAAAATGACAAGAAATATTATACTTGATTGAACGGAACTTAAAATATTCTTCTTTTTTTGTTTTGTTTTAAAATACAAATATGTTTCATATCAAATAGATTGTAAATATCTTTGAGTCTTATTTTGCTTTTTTAACTTGGGCATTTTTCAAGCGTATATTTTTTTCAAGTTATGTAATTTAAAAATTTCAAATTTTTGAATTATTTTATGCAATTAAGCAAATATTTTTTTTTTCATTTCAATTAAATTTATTCGGTTCAATATAATTCATTAGAAGCCAAAAAGTTCTAGATTAGTTTCTAAGATTTTTTATTTTAGGCTAGTGGTTTGTTGATTTTTTAAGTAATTGGGTTTTTTTTTCCCGTAAATTTAACCCACGATCTAAGGTTTAAAATATTTAGATAAAGAGAGAGAAAGAGAGTATTTGAGCGTTTAACTAATCAAATATTTTTCAAAATGATTAAAACAGTTGTTTACAAGAACAAGACTTTTTCAAATAAACGAAAAAAAAAAACGTTGAATTGTTTATTCTGTGATTTATCATAAAATTAAAATGCTGTTTTGTTTTAGCTTAAAGTGGTGTATGAATCACTATCTTGAAGCTGATAAATCATAACAAAATTAATGCTAAGAAATTGTGTCACTTTTAAGTGTATGAAAATAGCTCAAAGAATAATTAGAAATCTAAATAACTTAAAATATGTAGAAATTCAAACGGAAAATTTGGTTTATTTTTGAGACAAATAAATATGAATTTTAATTTAAAAAAAAATCAAAAATAAAAACACTAAATTTGATTGCTTAAGCTTATAATTTTAGTTAAATTTTTTTATAAATAAAATTGGTGATGTTCTATAATGCATACATTCGAAAAAAATTATTCGGATAATCGAGAATTCCGGAATATCGAAGTTCGGATTAAAGAGGGTTGACTGTATATGCAGAGTACGGATCTTCTTCAAGACTCGATTCAAGAGCTGAGCTTTTTTAATAAAATCATAGTTTTCTTAGATCCTTTTATAAAAATTTTCATTTACGAAATTTTGGATCCTTTCAAAAAAAAATTAAAAATTGATTTAAAGTTTCATTATTACAGAAAAAATTACCAATATTAGTGGTAAAAGTAATAATTTTATTACAGCTTCTGAAATAAAAATTTGAACTTAATGCGCTGACACTATTAACACATAAGTCCAAAACTAAATTTACTATAAAATGGTGTAGATTGGCGGTGGTGCATGCGCCTAAGTTGAGTTTTTGAAATTTAACACCGGGTTGAAAAAAAAGAATTTACGCTAGTTGTATAAGATTAGTTTTTTTTTTTTCATGAAAAAATTACGATTTGATTTGTAATTCAAAATTTTTATTTTAGTGAATTAAGTGAATAAATTTTTTTTAATTCTTTTGTTTTTTTCTCAAAATAAAAGGTTAACTTACCATTACAAAATAATACTAATATGAGTCAAATTTTCTAGTCTCTTACTTCTCATAGAAGATAATTAGCATAATCATCCATTTGGAAACTGTTTGGAAGGAAACCATCTTCGTCAGTGCCCATCATTTTTTTTAAACGAAAAAAAATTCCTTAAAAATTTTATCAAACTCTGGATTCTATTCCAAAACAATTCTTACGTATGGAAATCTCTTTAATCCGGCTTAACTAGTGGAGTGTTTAATTCTTACAAACTAAATTTTTAACAGCATGATATATACCTAATTTGAAACGAATGGTCATAAATAAGATTATTTTTCTAATTATTCAAAATGTCCCCTAAAACTAAAAAATTAACGGGTGTTCAATAAAGCTTGTCCGAAACTTTAAATAAATAAAAAAATATGATAGGATGGTCCAAATTCAAAAAAATTTTTACCATATGTAGAGTAGCACTTCTAGTTTGAAAAAGAGTATCCTTTCTAAAGAAAGCCACTTTTACATAGACATTAATGACAATGACTTCGTACATACTCCAATAATGTTCTCCATCATTTCATCTTAAAAAATATTGTTTTATATGCCATTAGAAAGATAATTCAATGAGGATTTTAATGATATTTGAATGAGGTAAGTGCGAAGTTCGGTTCAAAAATAATAACAAATAGAAATTACGGGTGATTAGTTGACAAGTGGTTTGAATTTATACAGCACAGCACTTTTTTGTAATTTCGACTTAAATAATGAAATTTTAAATAAGGAAACTTTTCATGAAGAAAATAAGCTTTCTTTAATGCTGAAAAAATGTGCTAAAATTATACTAAAAATATGGTAAATTATAGTTTTAAAATTTTAAATTTTGCTCACGGTAACGCTCACGCCTTTTTATCGAAGCAAGTGCTGTATGAATTGAGTGAATAAAATTACGTTCTCCTAAAGAAAAGCATTTTTCGTGTATTTCTTATGTATTCCTCGTGCTTTCTTGATCATATCAATTATCTTCTATAAGGAGTAAAGGACTGGAATCAAAAGTAGAATAAGTGACTAAAAAATTTGACTCATATTAGTATTTTTTGTAATGGTAAGTTAACCTTTTATTTTGAGAAAAAAATAAAAGAATTTAAAAAAATACGTTAGATAACCAGGATTTAAATTCATTAAAATATTCAATAATAGACTAACCGGAATAAACAAGATTCGGCTGTCTATGTTTTAAATGTAAAAATTTTAGATTTAAAACATAGACAGCCGAATCTTGTTTATTCCGGTTAGTCTATTATTCCCAGTTACATTTACTATAATATAATTTTAACTCGATAATTCGGAATTTTCGTTTAACAGGCAAAAAACACTCTACTAGTTGAGCCGGATTAAAGAGATTCGGTTGTATCTGAGTAAGTATAGGTAGAAAAGCCTGATTGTTTTATAATAAACTAAACTATTAAACCTTGGAATTTTTAAATATTTAAAAATATTCAATGAAAATCTATTTCGTAAGTAAGCATTGTTGTAAATAAAAAAATATACTGAAGAAAAAAAAAGATGAAAAAGATATGCCGAAAAAGATATGTTTTTTGAATACCAAATTACGCTTGATCTGCTAAAAATTAAAATTTTAAGAAAATAAGTCAAAATTTGATTCGTTTGCAAAGAAAAAAGCAAAAAAATTTTATCTGCCAAAAATATTCTTTATTTAGCTTACCTAAATTTCTATTTTTAAAATAAGGAAGAATAAGATAATTTTAGGTTTAAAGTCAGTCCTTTTCATCATTCTCATATATTCGCTAATATCGCACAGATTGTTTGGAAAACAAAAAAATTTACAAAAAAAAATGGAAAAAGTAAATGAGCCAAAAAATGATTCGGAAATTTCGATAGAAATGGAAGAAATCGATAATATTGATATTAAATCCGAAACAGATGAAGATGATGATTTAAACATAGAAATTCCACGACCAGTACTGAAAAAAACATTTTGGCAAAAAATGACATCAAGTTTTAAGACAATCCAAGAGGAAACAAAGTCAAAAATTCCGTTATTGTTCGAATCAAAAAAATTAGAAGAGACTCAATTAGAAAAAGTTTCGACTAAAGAAACATCCGAGTTTAAAAGATTTAATTTTCTAGACGGATTCCGTGGTATTCTAGCCATTGTTGTTTTAATATCCCATGCTAAAACAAATGAAAAATGCGAATTGATGACATTTTTTCACAAAATAGCCCACACGGGTGGTGTCTACGGATTTTTTGTACTCAGCGCTTTTTTACTCACTTATAAACTCTTAAATGAAATGAATTCAAAATCAAATTTTAAAGCTAAAATATGGTCAATATTTAAATATTTTATACGCAGATTTTTTCGAATTTACATCGTTTTCTTTATAGTAGTAACTGGTATAAAATTTGGTCCGAAAATTCTCGGAGGTCTTTTTAATTATGATGAAACTAAATTTTATTATGCATCATGGAGTAATTTATTGCTATTGAAAAATCCTGGTGTTAATCATTTATGGACAATAGCACCTGAAATTAAATATTATTTTTTTATACCATTATTTTGCTTAATTGCAAATTTAATGGGAAAATATGATATGATTTTATTAATCGTTTCTATTCTTTTATCAATATTTAATGAAGTTTTTAATTTTTTCGGCCTGAAATCTTTGGACTTTTATGCCCATATGACTGAGTATTTATACGTAAGATTTTCAATATTTTTTTATGGATCCATAGCTGGCCTTTTTTTGGTGATTATTGAGCGACATGAAATAATTGTTAAATTTTTAAAGAGTTTTCTAGTTCAATTTTTTCTCAATTTTATAACTGTAATTTTAGCAGTGTATGGTTTTAAGCATATAAATCCGGATATGGTTTTGGAAGGTAGTAATGCATCGAGAATATGGGCTAGTTTTATTCTATTAGCTGCATTAGGCAATGAAAATTTAATTGTAGTACGATTTTTTAGTAACAAATTTTTGACGAATTGTGGTAAATACAGTTTTGGTATTTATCTTTTACATCCAATATTTGTTCAAATAGCATTACAGTATTTCCATTTTGAATTGCAATTTGATAGTGTAGTGATTATTTTTCTAATGACATATTTTGCTTCTTATATTTTTTATTATTCATTAGAATCGAATTGTATTAAATTAGCTAATATGTTAATTAAAGGCATTGAAAAATGGAGTAGAAAAGACCTACCAACTTCGTAGATTCTCAATAAAAATATAAATTTAAAATAACTTTTTTATTTCAAATATGTATCAAGTATGAATAATTTAAAAAATTACTTTACACTTGTGTTTGATGCGCAAAATTCATAGCTAAAATTTTCTAAAATTTCTTTAAATTTAACATTAAAATCAGCACATAAACTTATTATTCAAAATTCTTTTTAATCTAACAAAATTATTTTACATTACGATGTATGCACAGGTACGATTTTTTTATCAACTATACTTTAATAGTTTTTGAATATTTGAAATTTTTAAAAGCTTTAATTTTATTTCAATTTTTAGGTTTTTACTAAAGTTTTTAAAATAAAATTATAGTCTTATGACTCCTATGAATTTTTGCTGATGCTTGTCAATCCTTTTGGATCCTTATGAATAATTGATTACAATTTACGATCGCTTTTTATGACTTTTCATTAAAATATTTCGATGAATGATTAAAGCATAAATAAGTTACCGTAAAACCTCATTTTTGTCCCCGGTATACAGACGAAAAATTTCGATTTTTTACCATGCTCCAATGGTGTTTTTTATACACTTTTTGATAGAAAATTGTGACGGTAAAAATTATGTTTGAACCAATAAAAATATCTTCTTTTTAGATTATTTATTGTATAGTGCCCCAAATCATAAATTTTAGTTTCTTTAAATTTTATTCCTCCATTAAATGACTATATTGGAAACTGTCTGGATAAAAATTCTAATATAAAATGACAATATCTTGCGAAGTTAGCTTAATTTTTTTTAAAAAAAATTTAAATTTATAATCTTTCACTGTTAAAACCTTTTTTGTACAGTATTTTTGCTTAAAATTTGTTTTTTCTCTGACTTTAGGCTTATTTATTCAAATAATTATGAATCAAATTTTCCAAAATAAAAGCTAAGTTTTGTAATGAATTGTCATATTTATAATATAGAATATTTTCGGAATATTTTTATTAGAATAGACTTGACTTATTAGGTCTCAAAAACCGCTAAATTTTAACTACGGTTTATGATTTGGGGAACTTTAGTTTGTCAATTTATTCCTTATAGAAAATGTTTTTTTTTTAAAAGATTCATTTATTTTCGTTGTGTTCTATCACAACAATGAATTAAACAAATTTTTATTGTACCATGGAACAACTCACTTTTTATTTCATGGTCCAAAGAAGAATTTTCAAAATCATAAAAATTTTGTATAAATACTTTATATTAAGATAGTTTTATTGTAAATAAATACATAAGATAATTTATGAAAATGATGTTTTCCTTGGAAAAAATTAGAAACTACTAGTGATACAAACATGATTTGTACCTGGTACAAAAAATGGAGGTTAAGGGTAATAATATTTTGAGCGAATTAAAAGGGCGCTAAGCTGGGCCTTACTAATAGTGAACTAAGGCGTATCCATATTCGTCTATTTTATTAGAAAAGAAAAATTATTACAAATAATATTCTTAGGTTTTATTTTTTATCCGGCTAAATGGTTAAAAAATTTTTAAGCTGATTTATCGAAAATGTCAAATCTTCGCAGAACTAAATGCACAAAAGTTGACCCTAATACAAAATCTGTAAATTAGAAATCATTATTAGCCGGATTAGCCTTCGTAAGCTATTAAATGACAAGCGTTATTTGAAATAAAAATAGTTGTAGCCTTGAAACTTTAAAATAAAATAAATAAATCTACAATAAATAGTTTTTTTTCTGATATTCTAAGTGCATTTTCTTGAATTTACGAGAAAAATTTCAATTGTTAGTAACTAAGTTCTTACTCATAAAATTCTGATTAACGCGCAGAAAACATTTAGATTTGTGAAATTTTCTAAAAAAATATCTTGAAGATTTAAAATGCATTGTTTAATTAAACTCTATCAAAACGCCTAAAATCATATTTCTAAACAAACTTTTTTTAGGAATCGCTTTAATTTGTTTGTTAAATATTTTTCAACTTTAAGTACCGTTTTAATTTTAGAAATATTTGTATCTAATTTTTTTTATCCTACGCCTAAAACCTGATTATTATTAAAATTTTTAATAAAATAAAAAGATATTTTTTGAAAAATTTTAAATTTTATCTGTCCCCATGGCAACGTGAATTCCATTCGAAATTTTTCATTAATTTGAAAATAGTCATAAGGGATTCAGAAGCCATAAACCTTTGTAATTCAACATTATTTTTTTTCTTTTTCTTAAAGGAATAAGAGACAAACTCCTACAAATTAAAATCTTTCATAACTCTTTGAAATATTTAAACTACTTTACCTTTTCTTTTTTTTTTAAATTTTACCTATTTAAAAAAGTAAATATTTGATTCATGGTTATTAAGATCATTTGATATGAAATGGCAAGTCTCATAACAAATAATGCTTCGAAAATTAATCAGTATCATAGATTCAATAATAAAAAAACAAATCTTGAGTTAAAATCCGTCAATTTAATCGCGTCTCAAGAGTTTAATTTATATTCAAAATTTTCAAAATTTGATCGAATTTTAAGTGAGTCGCCGTCTAAAAATCCTACATCTGAGTCTATCTTAATCGACGACATAGCCAAAAATTCCCTTAACTCTAAACAACTAGTTTTGCCTGATAAAAATAATCCACCTTCTTATCTCTTAAAAAAAGAGATACTTTTAAAAAAACAAGCTCTACAAAAGCCCAAAAAATCACAAGCAAACCCAGTATCTAAAATGGACAAAAAAATTGTTGACCAAGATAAAAATATAGTTGTTATGTCTCAAGATAAATTAAAATTTAAAAGTTTAGAAATAGATCTTAAAAAAAATGAAGTCAATAAGATTGAACCAATTGAAAAAGCGAGTGATAATGATATTACTATTCGTACAACGTCTGAATCCATTGATTCTAAATCTAATTCGAAATTAGAAGATAATAAACTAGCGAAATCATTTTTGGAAAAATTTTTCGACCGAGAGCCTTTATCAGAGGAAGATTCAATCACTTTAAAAAATGAATCTACTAACGAAATAAATACTAATGAAAATAATAATCAAGAAGAAAATATCTCGGATGACCCAATCAAAGAAAATGTTCAAAATTTTATTGAAAAACTTTTTAATTACACACCAAATAAAACCATAACGGAAAGTACAATTGGCGAAACGAATTCAAAAATTGAAACTTTTGATGAAAAGTTAAATTTTCTGAATAATTTTAAATCCAAAGATTCCAAAATTATTAAGACTATTCGAAGTTATTCAAAAGCCTATGAAATTTTGAGTGATTCTAAAGTAGATTATTTTCTAAATAATAGAATTGATTGTAAATGTATTCAAAATAATCTTAAATGTTGTTTAAAAATTAAGAGTATTGAAAAGTGTTGTCAAGAATGTAGAGACTATAGGGAAGGTGGTTTTATCGAAATTGATTTAAAACAAGACGGTTTCGAAAATTTATTAGAAACATCTAATTTATTAAGCAGCAACGAATTTAATAGATTTTTAAAAAAATTCAAGTCTAACAATTCTGAAAATGATTGTAATTGTCATTTAAAGAATAATAAATTCAAATGCTGCATCGAAAGTATTTATGAAAATTTGGTAAAAAATGATTTTAAAGATCTGGACGAGCAATTTTTGATGTTGGAATGTTGTTCAAAGTGTTCAAAAGAAGTTAAGCCTAATATTAAAGTGAAGTTAGATAATAAATTAGTTTTACAAAGTCAAGAAAGTATAGAAGATGAGCTTTTAGAAACGTCTGATTTAGATATAAAGAGAATTGCACTTGTTAGAAAAAGTCTTCAAGAATCATTTAATGAATTTTTTAAAGCTGCAGAAAAATTTACAGAAGCTCAAAATGAGGCACAGGATATTTTGACAGAGTCTCAAAAATCGAGTAAAATATTCAAAAAACCAATTCAGTCGATTACACCACGCAAAACAATTATTAAAAATGTTAAAACGAACCCTTCTAAAACAAGAAAAAGTGTCACATTTTTAGAAGATCCAAAATATGGATTTAGCGTTGTTGAAGTTCCCGATTGGTTGGAGCATCTTAGGGATCCGGTCTATTCCACAAAATTAAAAAAACCTCGTGATGAATGGAAAAATTAAATTTTTTTATTCATAAAATTTTTATTTTTACTCTAAATAAAATATAATCAAAAAATATCGTAAATGCCTCCAAGAAGAAAAAAAAGTTTTACGTTAAAAAATAAATTTTTTAAAAATTTACAATTTTTTTTTTTGCCTTGACTTTTGCCTAAAATTTTCGTAATTTTATTAGACATTCGAATTTAAAGTTTTTAAAAATTTTATAAAAAAAAATAAAGAAAAAAAAACAAATTTTTGGATAATGATTGAAAAATTATTGAAGTGTAAAAGTTGTTTGATCTGACGAACGAGAAGTATCTGAATTATAATCAGTTGTATGTGTATCATCACTATTCTTTGTTTTTGACTGAACATTATTCATGTTTATAGTCAAAAGATCTTTTAAGATTTCGTCAAACATTGGGTCACCACTGTAAGTTAAGTCCTGTTCTTTTAAATCGTTGTTCATTTTTGCAACTCTTAATCTAAAATAAATAAGTTTTTTAGCTTAATATTATTATTAAAATCAAAAAATCTTAATACGAAGAGATTTTTAAAAAAAACAAATACAAAATATTCACACCATTCTAAAGTTAACAGCAATGTCGATACGTATTGAATAAAGCTAACAAAAGTAGAGTGTATAAAGGAAAAATTATGATCATACAATACCGTTCATTCACAAATTCGAAAAGTGAACGTTCATGAATGATCATTTGGTCGATGGAATTCAAATTTTTTGGTTTTGAGATGATAGGACCTACCATGGCTGAATTATAAGACACTTGCTGGTATTGGTAAAAAAATAAGGGTCAAGGACGATTGTGGACACAAAAAATAAAACTTGTCAAAACCAAATCCAATATCTTATAAAATAACCTTTTTCTGTAAAAATTTAAGAAAATTTTTGTAAATCGCATTTACCAAGCCTGAGATTCAAATTTATCGAATAAACTCTAAAAGCCAAACAATTCTTTAAAGCCTTATATCTCTTTTAATATATATGAAACCTATATAATGTTATATACCGTATAATTTTTTTCACTACAAAATGATATATAGATATCTGGGGAAAATTGATGTCGATACGTATTGAATGATGCGCACCTTAATTAAATAACTGATATATTGACAAAAAGCTGAAAATAGCTAAAGTTCCCCAAATCATAAACCGTAGTTAAAATTTAGCGGTTTTTGAGACCTAATAAGTCAAGTCTATTCTAATAAAAATATTCCGAAAATATTCTATATTATAAATATGACAATTCATTACAAAACTTAGCTTTTATTTTGGAAAATTTGATTCATAATTATTTGAATAAATAAGCCTAAAGTCAGAGAAAAAACAAATTTTAAGCAAAAATACTGTACAAAAAAGGTTTTAACAGTGAAAGATTATAAATTTAAATTTTTTTTAAAAAAAATTAAGCTAACTTCGCAAGATATTGTCATTTTATATTAGAATTTTTATCCAGACAGTTTCCAATATAGTCATTTAATGGAGGAATAAAATTTAAAGAAACTAAAATTTATGATTTGGGGCACTATAGTTGCCAAATGGTTTTAACAATATAAAATAATTGTTGCCAAATGGTTTTAACAATTTACGCCAGTCTTTCGAGCGTTAATATTCTGTAACTGTTTTTGGTAAAAATATTCAGTATGTCAAATAAAATAATTGACTTGTAATAAAAGTCTCCAGAGGTAAGAATATTTTTTGCTTGCCAACTCAGAACGGAGCAAATTTCGTTCTAAATTTTCCAATTTTTCTGAACTCTAACTTAAAAATTAAATTTAGAATCGAAATTTTTTCCATTCTGAATTAGCAAACTTAGAGCTCATTGGTCAAAATTTTTAAAAAACAAAAAACGAAACTCAGAATTCTTCCTAAAAATATATAAAATATTACATTGTGACTATATTTGGTTGACAATTATCTGTAGCTATCATTATTGGGTCAACATTATTCTTGTCCAGTGATAATGGATCAGCACCTCTTTTCAATAGTAAACACACAAGTCTAAAAAATAATCAACAAAATATGAAAAAAAAATTTCCTGTATTTAATAATATTTAATTTACTTTAGATTATTTAGAATTGTAGCATGATGTAAAGCAGTTTGACCATTAAAATCACATAAATTCAATTTAGCTCCGTTTAGAATTAATAATTCTACAGCCGGTATTGATCCCTTTAATAAACAAAAATTCTTCTATTTTTTTCTCTAATTCTAATAAATAATTTACAAAAAATCTTACACTATGAACAGCTTTAATCAATGGTGAATACCCATTAAGAGTTTCATTTATTTGAAAATTAGTTTGAGAATTTTCATTTGAGTATAAATTTGCTCGGTCGATTATTGAATTTCTATCAGCATCTAATGCTATAGCATAAGACATTAACGGAATGTCACCATAAGAACAAGCCAAATGTAAAAGTTCATTTTTAGTTTGAACATTTATGTAACTAACGTTCGAATCTGTATCATTCTCAATATTTTCTGTGGAATCAACTATGCTAAGAGTGTAATTTTTCTCTTCATTTACAGATTTGGAAATTTTTATAACTAATTTTCTAAATGGTTTTACAAATATTTTAGATGCGTATTTTGCTTTGATCCAACTTTCTCTAATTGAACTTGAAAAAAAATTTAATTTTTTTTTAAATTGATTTTTTAAGCTTAGGAAGTTTAGAATAACATACTTGTCACATTTTGGTGTAGCACGCTGAATTTTTAAATTATCATTCATTTCGACTTCACGTGTAAACATTTTCTCATAGATGCTATTGACTAGATCGTTACCGAGATTCATTAAAAGACATAAAGTTTCACTTCCAAGCTCGTCTAAATTTAACGATCTCACTTTAGAAATGTGAACACCCAAACCACGATGTTTACCAGAACATTCAATGCATAAAATTGCTCCTATGTTTATGCTTATCTAGAAAAATATTTTTGTAAAAAATAGTTTATTTTATTTTATACAGTAAAATCTGAGTAATTTTAATGAAATGTCAGACTTTTCATTTTACCAGTCTATGTATTTTTTTTAATTATGACTGAGCTGAGTAAGCTATTTTATTTTTAATTCTAGATAGATTTTACTCTGATGAGAATGAACGAAATGCATTGTCTTAAGACACTTGAATTTACAGTGATTCTAATATAAATGTAACGTCAACCGTCACTTTTGACCGTAACCGAAATCCGTGTTAATTAGCCTTATTTTTCAATTTTAAGATGTTCTAGCTATGGTTACTGTTACGGTCAAGGTTTAGGTTACATTTATATTAGAATCACTGTAGAAAAAAAATGGGCGATTTCTATTGATCATTTTTCCAAAAATCTATTTTTGAACTACATATTTTTTGCTTCTATTTCTAAATTCATATAAGCAAGGAACTTCATAATTTTCTTCATTGATCGCATTTCTCTTGGGCGTTTTACTCTTGGTATTATTCCTTTAAATTTTAACCATTCAATAATTTGTAAAATTTCGAGTTCTACGGCCTCACGTTTTTACGAATTTATTTTCGAATTTATGAAGTAGAAAAATTTTAAATTTTAAAACTTTAACTCATACTTGTGTAAATGTATGTAATTTAGTTTCCGATTTAATGAACTCTAAATTTTTTAAACTAAATTATGTGATTCAATCAAGGTTCTCTAATCGAGTAAGAATTTAAAAACTTTCATATTTATACGAAAATAAAAAAATATGATTTTTTCTTGTCAATTTTTTTTTTCACTTGATAATTAAGTGTAAAAATTGTCCGACAATTGTCCAGTGAGGCAACAGAACCAAGTTTTTTAGTATTAATTTTAATTTTTTTCTTAAGATAATTTTATTAGAAAGGGACATAAAGACTAGTAGATTTAAATAAAATTCAAATAGAAATGTAAATGGATATTAATGTAAAATGGACAGAATGTTGAATTTTTGATTTGTAGAAGGGAAAAGATGACTTAAAGCTTATCTCTTGATCTAAAATTGAATTTCCAAAATGGTTTTCCAAAGCCAAGAGTCTTAAAATGTCTCAATGGCCTCGAATATTTAATTTTGAACATAATTTTAAAAGATTCTCTTATTACTCGGAAGCTATCTTATCGGAAAGTTTCGTTTTTAGCTGAAAAAAATAGACAATTCCTGTTGAACAAGTTCTTTTTTAAGCTAAATCAGTTACATTTTAATAATTCTTTTGACTTCAAAAATAAAGATCAAAAAAAAATTGTCATGGTCTGAACATTTTTAATTGATAAAAGATTAATTTTACCCACCCATGATGGATTAGGGGCTCCGCAATCACAACATAATTGATTGCCTTTGACAGTTGTTAAAACAAAATTTTTATTCTCAGTCAATTCATTCTTTTTTCTTAAACTAATCGAGCTTGACGATTTTTCCAAGTCTTTAATGGCCTTAGAAGATGAGCCATTTAAGTTTGAATTTGTCGAAATTCCTCCATTGTTAGAATCATTTAAAGAATTAAAAATATCAAGTGATTCCAAAAAGTCATTTTGTGCATCAAAATTTTCTTCCATTTGAAAATCATTATTGCCACATAATAAAGGACTATTGGACAATAAATTATTAATTGCATTATTTATTGCCTTGTCGATTGTTTTAACCCATAAATTGCATTCTTTTTGAGAATCAGCTTGTAAAATGTGACGACATTTTGGCGACACGATTTCAAAAGTAAATCGTCTTTCACCATCGTTGATCTCTCTTACTTTACATACTCTCAAATCCGACTCCATTTCGTTAATACCTGTATTATAATCACTCTTTTTTTGATAAAATAATTTTGAATTTATTAGAGTGAACCAACGACGATTCCATTTTTTAAAAGTATTATGATGTGAACGTTTGTATAAATAGCCCGTAAGAAATAAATTTTGTGATTGATTACCAATTGACGATGTTGATGATGTTGATGAACCACTCGAAAGCTCACAAGAAGAATTATAATCCTTTAGATAAAAAAAATTAGCACAGCTTAAAGAAACCATTTTTTTTTTATAAAATAAAAATATTAATTCGAGTCAATTTGCCAAACTTATGTAAAATATAAAATGATTAGACTACCATTCAAACATAAATAAAAAAAAAAACTTTTGATATTTAAACATAATAAACTTTTTTTTTCAAAATACCTGAAGAAAAATCTTGTTCAACTTTTAAAATTTTTTTTTTTTGGAAAAAAAAAATGGTTAATTAGGCAAATATTAAATTTATTGAAAGGTCTTTTTTTTTTTAAAAAGGAATTATTTTTTGAGCTTTAGAATTTTTATTTATTTTAAATTAAAACGATAAATAAACTCAGTGAGACATTTATTCTATCTAAAAATTACATTCTGAGTTCGAATTAAACTTTTGAATTCTTTAGAAAATTTGAAATCATAATCATAAAATTCGATTTTTGGATTTAAAGGAAAACTTTTAATTATGCCTAAAAATCATAACTAATTTTAAAATTCGTTCAACTTGATATTTTCATAAAAATTAAATGGGTTCAAAACTTTTATACTACAGTACATTTCTGAAATAAGCTGACAAGTCTTTAAATATATTGGGTCTCCCTCTTCCCAAGAAATAAAAATCTTCTCGCCAAAATAAAAACACTCTTCCCCATATCTTGAAACTTTTCGCCACAAAATCAACATTTTTATAAAAAAATCTCTTCAGCACAAATATTTTCAAGCCTCAAAAACTAATGATTTGGTTGGACGGTGTAGCAAAAATTAGTTAAAAAACAAGTCAAAAATGAATCTCATTATAAATATGAGGCTGTACCGATCGAAAAGGTCCGTTCTCTTGATGATCACCCATGTTCGCTTCATGGAATAGACCAAAAAAGATTTACCCATTATTGTTGATAAGTAAGCGAAAATTTTTCAGCGTTTATTCTCGGTAAAGACTCATCCGAAAATCTCAATTTAAAAATTGCCATATCTACAACTTCAAACCATTTTCCTTAAACACAAGTATCTAAGGTAAAAAATGTGTTATTTCACATTTACACTAGCAAAAAAATCTCATATAAAATGTCTTAAAACGTCGTAACGTAAGTTTTAAACACAAAAAAATGTTCCTGAATGTGTTTAAGAGCAAATTTATGAAATATTTTGGAGATATCGAATGTAACAAAGGGATAAAAAAATGAAAGGAAATAAGGCCGGTGATGGGCCAATAGTTCGAGTCGTTGGATGAGGGATCTGGACATTTGAATTTATTAGCGAACCTAGTTCAAGGATCCGGGTTCAAGTCCCCACTCCTGTCACAAAAAAGTTTTACCCGAATAAAAAGAAAAAATGCAGATATTTTTAAACCTCAAAAATAATACACTGCGTACTCCAGCAAAAAGAAATGGAGTACGGGTACGGCTACGACGTTAATTCGGGAGCGGCACAGTAAGTAAAAATTACATTTTTTAGGGTTTCGTTTGAGTTATTTTTTTCCTGAACTTAAATGCGTATAAAATTTCCTATGATCTGTTCCTTAATAAACACTTGAATAAGAGAGGACTTTGTATCAACATTCATAAAGTCTCTTTCAACCTTAATATAATTCCTGAGAAAAAAAAACAACATTAATTCATTCCTTTTTATCATGTTCTTGATTACAGATTTTAATTTTTAAAATTTATATTTTACATTTGATCTTAATATATCATGTTGGTGTTCCATTTTTTCCATGCATTTTTGTTCATTCTCATTCATTAGACTCAAATTAGTTGATATTTCAGCTAATTCAGTATCATGTTCATGGACTAAAACATTTCCATACTGGTAAAATGACTTGAGCGACTGAGAGTAAAGTTGAATCTTGACAAATTCATAAATTAAAAAAATTGGAATTGTAAATCTAAACTTTCGTCATAAATTTACCATATTTAAAATAGAATGACTTCGGACCAAATAAAATCTATTTATTTGACATATATATTCAAGACCATTATGACCATAAGTTTTTTTAATTCCACATAAATTCTTTTCCATTTCCTCGCATATTTGAGGCTTATTTTTAAGAGCTTCTGAATTTTTATTATACGCATTATCCAATTCTAAACTAATTCGTTCGAATTGTTTTCGCTGTTCTTTTAATTGTTTTAGATCACTTTAAACAAAAAATTTTAATAAAAATTTAATTTTTTTTTTGAAAATTTTTATTTACTTCTCTACAAATTTATTAATTTTTTCCGAAACCGATTTGAACGATTCATTCAAAAAATTCTTTATTAAACAAAATTTTAGTTTCAATTCAAATTTATTGATTTATATATTGTATGACTTACTTCCTCGCACTGCCTTGAATCTTTCAATAAAGAACAAAAATTTTCTATTTTACGCTTGGTAAAACCTTCCTCTTTTTCACTTAGTAAACTTCCTAAACTTTGAATGGAATCAATCATTCTCCTTTTTTTTAAAAAAAGAAATAAATTGAAGTTTAGTCAACCGAGAACAAGAATTCAAGCAAGCAAATACCTGTAAGAATCTAAATATTTAATTCCATCGTTGTAAAAAGCAAGACTATTTTCATGTATCTAAAAAATTACTCAAGGTGAAATAGATACGGAAATTTAACTGATCTAATTAAATTACTTTTTTATAAATATTTTCATAATTTTCCAAATCAGTTTCAGCTAGGGATAAATTTTTCCTAAAATTTGGCGAGTCTTTTAGACACTCGTTAAAATCAAGCTTAACAACCATTTTGTATAATTTTCAACAAAAAAAAAAATTATTTTTTTTTTTGTGTTTGATATCAAGTTTTTCTTTTTTTATCTCATTTTACTCTAAAATCTATCAAAATAAATAGAAAATAAATAAATTTATTTAATTTAAGAGAAAGATAAATAAATAAACAAATCGCTTGTGGTAAGGATCGTTTAGTATCCAACTAAGGAAATTTAGAATCACTTTTATTTTTTGCGAATTTAGAACTACTTCGTACATAATTTGCAATATTATTTCTTTTTTTCTTGTTCATAATGCACCTTTTAATACAACCTATTTAAAAATAAAATAAAAAAAAGAAATAATTTAAGAGAAAATAAAAATAATAGCAACTGAATAGTTGTAATTGTTTATTTTAAGTTACAATATCAAAAGAAACAAAAAGAGCAAACTTCAAACTAGAGATTCATAAATTTTTTTATCGTTTTGATTTAATATCTTAATATGAAAAACTTTTAACAGAGAATTACATCAAGATTTAAAAAAAAAATTTTTTTTTGTTAATTTATTCAAATTTTTTTATTTAGTTTATTTTTTCGTTTTATTAAAAAAATTATTTAGGAAATTGAAAAAATTAAAATTTTTTTTTGTAAAAATTTTAATAATTTTTTACTCAGAAAAAAAAGTCTGTCTTTGATTTTTTTTCTCTCTCTCTCTCAGAAAAATTGAAGCAAAACTTGAATATAAATCGATAGCATATGAGACTTGAAAAAATTTTATCTCTCTTTAGTAATTTTCCAGCTTTATCTAGCTGAAATATTTTTGGAAAAAATTGAGTCAGTGAGATAAGATATGAATCTCATTCTAAACCAAATTAAATTTTGTCATTTTACCTAAAAAGATTTTTAATTAAATTTTTTTTTGAATTAAGCTTTATATAGAAAGTCTGTCTAATAAAAATAGTATAACGGGTGAGTCATAATGTTTTGAAAAAAGTTTGAAGGAAAAAAAAAATATGTTAGGATAATCAGAACGTATAATGAGTATAAAATTTTTTATATAAAAAATTTAAGTTAAATTAATATATTATATTTAGTGAAATGTATTTCTTGGAATCAAGATATGGCAAATATCTGGAATAGTATTTTTTCAAAGCTAAAAGGATAAGCTTTTAGGACCTATATAGAACATATTAAATTTTTTATATAAAAAATTTCATCATACGAACCCGATACTATCAGAAATTATTGGTCTCATATCAATCTACATTCGTGCCAAATTCGGTGGAAATCGGTTTTTCCTTTCCAAATCGAATTTAAATCGTTTGGTTTCTTTGGGTCACGACGAGAATAAATCGCCATCTAGTCTTTGGAAATAATTGATTTATAAATAATCGATTTTTTGGACTTTTTTAAATAAACAAAAAATTGTTAAATTTTTACTTTTTTTTACGATTTCTTTTGAACCGATTTTGATAAAATTACAATAAACATATCATTAGAAAGTTAAATTCATGAAAAAAAAGAAAAAAATGTTTGTTTTCTAAAAAAATATCGTTAATGTTTTAGATACTAAGCTCAAAGGTATCCTGGTGTAAAAATTGTACTCAAAAGTTTCAGAGAAGTAAAGTTCCCCAAATCATAAACCGTAGTTAAAATTTAGCGGTTTTTGAGACCTAATAAGTCAAGTCTATTCTAATAAAAATATTCCGAAAATATTCTATATTATAAATATGACAATTCATTACAAAACTTAGCTTTTATTTTGGAAAATTTGATTCATAATTATTTGAATAAATAAGCCTAAAGTCAGAGAAAAAACAAATTTTAAGCAAAAATACTGTACAAAAAAGGTTTTAACAGTGAAAGATTATAAATTTAAATTTTTTTTAAAAAAAATTAAGCTAACTTCGCAAGATATTGTCATTTTATATTAGAATTTTTATCCAGACAGTTTCCAATATAGTCATTTAATGGAGGAATAAAATTTAAAGAAACTAAAATTTATGATTTGGGGCACTATAAAAAGTTATTTGAATTTGCATGAGTTGAAATTAGTCAATCGATATTTACTGTAAAAAGTCAGTTTCTATTAAAAAATCTCAAAATATAAAAATCTTGATTTAAAATATCTTAAAAAAAACAAATTGAAAAAATAAATCACGATGCAGTTTTATTATCTAAAAAAAGACACGAAATGAGCCTTGGAAAAAAAGTCTCTATTTTGATGATTAAAGTTAATTAACAAAGTAAATGTTGAATAGATCTATTTTGAAATTTTAATAAAATTTCTTCTTTAAATTTTAAAACTTAACTGATTGAAAAATTATTCATTAGAACTTAAATTAATAATCTTTTTTCATAATTAAAATATTCATGATTCATAAGGGCTATAAAAATTATTCTGGGAAGCCTGAAAAAAATATTTGAAAATTCATGCTGATAAAAAATAAAAATTATAAATTCATTTAAAAAAGTTAATCAGATAAATCAAGCTTGAACTCAATTGTAATCATTAAACAATTGAGAAACAAAAATTCTATTCTAAATTAATAAAATTTCTAAGCAAATATAAATGATGAATTTGCAGCTAAAATGTTTCTGATATATATATTTATTTTAAGGCGATTCAATCAATTAGAACAATAGCCCTTCATTAATAAACAAAATAGATTTAATTTTTTTTAGGAATCAATAGAATTCATAAATTTTTTCAGAATTAGTTCAATTAATTTCAAATTAAGATTATTTAAAAATATTTTTATTTTTGAAAATTTAATTTAGAAAAAAATTTCAAATTAATTGATTATTAATAATGCATTTAAAAGGCATTTAACCCTCAAGTGACTAATTCAGGTCAAAGTTTTTATCTTTGGTTTTTTATTCTTTTTAATTTGAGTAGAGAATTGTAATTTGTAATTTTCCAACTCTTAAATCAATTTTACGTATCTTCAATTTTTTTGAAAGTTTATTAAATCGAAAGAGAAAGTCAACATAATTTTAATCAAGTAAAAAGCTAGATTTAGTCAGATTCAATTGTTATTTTGTTTTCAAACACTGATAAATAATTTTGTACCGTAAACTCTCGTTCATAATTACATGTAATAATAGCTAGATTTCTGCTATAATTCCGCTGGAGGTATATTGGAATTATAGCAGAAAATCAGTTATTATTACATGTAATTATGAACGAGAGTTTACGGTAATTGCCTAATCACCTAGATGATCACCAACTTTATTATTCGTATTTTGAAGTTATAATTTTTTATTTTAAATATGGAATTAAATTTTAAAAAAATAAAATTTTTAAATATTAAATTTTAACTGACTAAATAACAATATCTTGACCACAAAAAAGGTTAACAACTGATCGCATGGCCAATACGATTTTGTTAATCAGATAATTGTCAAACAAATTGATATAAATCGCTTTACTACTATAGAATAATTATAATTAACAAAAAATGTTTTTTCCTGGTCACTCATAGATATTTTTGGCCTGTAATGATTTATTAACAAAGAAAAGAAAAAATTTAAAAATAAAATGTAAGTAAGGGGTATTTATAGATGTTCACTATGCCATGATAATATATGCTGGAAAATGTCAAAGAAATTAAGTTAACAACATATTCATAGATTGCAATCTATGATCTATGATGGCAATTTAATTTAAGGCTTTGGAAATTTAAAAGGTCCAGGCTTGATTTGGGTTCTATGTCTTCTTGTCTGTCGGAGGTTCTTTTTGAGTGTCTATTTTCGGTGCGGATGCATTTCATCGAACGACGCTTATATTTAACTGTTTTTACTATTTTTATTACCTTCAAATTTTTCCACTATTTAAACATCTAATACATATTTTTTCTTCAATCTTATTTTTAATTTTTCTAATACAACTAGAAACTTTTTTAGTTGTAGTTAAGAGTTAAAAAGGCTAATAGAGCAAAGCTAGATCTGGAAAAATTCTTATTAGAGATTTGGCAAGTATTATGCAATAGGATTCAGAGGATTTCAGAAGTAAAATCTTAAAAATCAAATTTTTTTTGGTGCTTCTTTTAAAAGCTATTTACATATTTTTATCTGAAAAACAAAACTTTATTGCGCCAAACTAAGTTTCAAATAAGTTTTATTATGTTTATTTTCGATAAAACATAATATGTTTTATATAAGTTTTAACGTAATTGTACGATTTACAAAATTTTTAAAAAAACTTCGAAAAAGGCTTTTTTCGACTTTAACGACATGTCGTTTGTCATTTTGAAAACCAGTGTTCGATATTTAGCGACATTTCGTTAAAGTTGGGTATTCGGATTTAACAACATGTCGTTAAAATCGAGCAATTCCGTTAGTTATAAAACTCTTTGCGTTAGTGACAAAACTAAGCTAAATTAAAATGAAAAGTGTTTACAAAATTTGTCTTAAACTCTACTAATATTTTGCTGGCAGAAACAAAAATTGACAAGATCGAATAACTTTTCAGTGAAAAACGTAATCTTTTCTGACGGTAATTTAAAAAATGCTGACAAAATTAAAAATTAACAAGTTCAGGGTTGATAAATTCGAGGCTTGACTGTACTAGTCTCCTCTCAAATATTGTTAAAAATTAAATAAAAATCTAGGAACAATCATTAAATTAGATTAGAGTGGAAAGATTTTAATTTTTATTAGAGTAAATAAAACATAGCTGAATTATATTGAAAGTTTGACGTTCTTTAAAAAATAATTCTTTGGAAATCGTCAAACAGAAACTCAACAAAAAGAAAATCAATCAATACTCTTCTAAACTTTTATATTTGTTTATTTCAAGTTCATGATTTGTATGGAATCTCAGGCAAACAATGTTTAAAGGAGCTTATTTTGAAAAACACAATAATTTGAATTATTTTTTTTTTCCTTTCAATTTTTTAAACTTTGAAAAATCCAAATCTTATTTTTTACAATCAGTCGAAATTAATTACGAAATTTTATTCCTCGTCTTGAGTAAAGAGCATTAACAACTAACAACAATTTTAATTAAGCTCTACACTTTAAAATATATCTTTTATTTAACTTTATAAAAAAAAAAAAGAAAGCAGCAACTAAAAATTAAAATTTACTTTAAAGAAAACTGTAATTATTTAGTTAGTGAAAAAAAATATGTTTTACCTAGCTAAGTAAAATTTTAAAAATATTTACTTTTATTTTGTTTAATAAAATTCTCCAAATTCAGAATTTTTATAAAAGAGCAATTAAGAAAATAATAAAGCAAAAAAATTGAAATTTAAATTTTCAAAGCTTTTTTTCAAAATTACTTTCCAAGGTTTAGTTAAGAATCGTTTAAGCAAACTTTTTTTTTCTTTGCTTTAATAAAATTTTTAATTAATCGAAAAGCCTACAGTGTGTCAAAAAAAATTGCCAATTAAGAATCGATTTTTTTTTCTTCTAAAGCTATAAGTCAATTTGAGCCTTTTTAAAGACAATTTTTTTTTTGAGCTAGATGGTTCAAAATAATAGCTAAATATTAAAACTTAATTTTAAATAGTTTTGTTACTTTAGAGGAAATGTTTTTGATTGACTTTATTATTGAGTCGAAATAAATTTTTTAAATTTATTTTTTTTAAAAATGAACAAATCAAATTTACCGAAAAAAAAATCCAATTCCAACATTAATCTTTCGTTTCCGAACGACAAACAAGCCTTTAAATTAATAAAAGATTACCTCATAAATAGGCATTACGAACAACGGCAACGACCACATTTTCAAGATGCTGAAATATCACCGATTGACTTTACAACCAGAAAAGATATAAAAATGTAAATAGTCTAACCATAAATTTTAAGTCTTTTTTTTTAAAATTAATTGTTTGCAGTACCAAATCAGCAAGTGTTTCCAGATCATTCAATCGAAATTCAACGGAAAAAGAAATTAAATTTTCTCTTAATCCTAAAGAAGTCCCTGACGATAGTTTTAAAAAACAAAAATCTGATATAGTTCCCCACACAACTGTAAGAAATAGTTACCCAAATAAAATTGATCTTGTAGCAACCAAAACTGATTCGTCAGCTAATACAGAACCGAATACAAATAAAGATTCATTTCAACATAAACATTCGGTTATTCCGAGTATAAATAATAATTATGTCAATGTATCTGACATCAAAAGTAAACCAAAATTCTTTTTCAATTATAGACAATGTGGTTTCAAATATGAAGTAAATATTTTCTATTTAGCTTAGGGTTGTTATTTTTTATTCTTTTTGTTTTATAGAATTTATAAATTCGAACAGCTTTTTTAGAAATTTAATTCCTTGAAAAACTTATTGATTGCCTTTTTCTAAAAATACATTTTTCTCTTTTTTTTTGCATGCTGTTTTCGTAAAAAGTGGTTGTCATTATTTACCAAAACCAGAATATTAACGTGGAATATTTATTTCAATAATTGCGTTTTGAATAAAAAAAATTTTTAGGCGATGTGTTTTGTGTCGAGAATGAGGAATTGAACATGGTTCACTAATTATCCTCAATCCAATCAACTCGAATCACTTGAATGTTGGCGAACACATTAATCCTTTTTTTTTCATGATTTTATTTCGCATGATAAGCGTGATTTCCCATTAAAAGAACATGAAACAATTAAGATAAATCCAAATTTTTTATCTAGTCAGTTTTGTTAGCTTATTTTTTTTGATTCATTTAAAAATCTTTAAAATTAAAAATTTTGACGAAAAAAAAAACAAATGTTTTTTCTGCGTTTTTCGAGTCTTAAAACGCTGAAAAATTTTGAAGATTAGTTTTTATATAATTTAATCATCATCATCAGTCTAGATAAAAGAGTGAATCGGATCTTTTTTAATCTTTTTAGGTGCAAAAAAAAAGACTGTGTAAAATTGGAGCCTAATTTTTTGATATTCTTTACTTGAATAGAAAATTAGTTGTCTTCCGTTTTTTTTAAATAGCAACTCTATCTTGGGAAAAATAAACTAAACAGAAATTTATATATAAATTTTTTTTTAGGATATAACCAATTCAGCACATGCCAATTATTTCAAAGTGAATGTTGGCGCGCCACGTAATTGGCTAAAATCAAAATTTCAACACAGTTATAAATTTATGAACGAAAGCTACATGATTGCTAATTAATTTTTAAGATTTTAAATTAAAATAAGAACGTTTATTCAACAAAAAAAAAGGAATTTGTTTTAGATATTTTCAGCAACAACGTTATTTTTACGCCATTTTAAAACTATATCTTTCAAAATATTAAACAAATAATTTGGATCGTTGTACAATTTTTTATAGACTGAATCGTTTAAATCGATCTTATTAGCATTTGGATGTAATGTATTTTTCAAAAAATCGACACTTTTTTTCCATGTCTTTTAATAAATAATTTTCTAAAAAAAAAAATATTTTTCAATTTAATTTTTTAACTTACGTTTCTTAAAGAACTTAAACGATTTGAACTCGATTCAAAGAGATCTGATGAAACAAACATATCATCTTTGTTTCCTGTTATTACAGTTACTGATACATTCTGTGGAAACTGTTTTATGCTCCAGATCAGCTTCATTTGTGCTAGAGTCTCATTAAGATTTACAAACTCGTCAACTAATGAGAATAAATGCTTTGGATTACTCATCAAATATTTCTTTAATAAAAAATAAATAAGCTCTGTTCTAAAAATTCGCATGACTTAATTATTTAGAATAAAAAAGTAAGTTTGATAAATAGAAAGCTATTTTGACTTTATACATTTTAATTAAGGACTTAAGACTCTAATGAGATTCGAGAGGTTATACAGTACATTTCTGTAATAAATTGACAGTCTGTTTAAGACGTTGTTTAAGAGACTCTTAATAGATTTTAAACAGTCAAAAATCAATGCTTACGAGTTGCTTAAGACGAATTTTTCGCTTAAGAAGTTTTTCAAAAATTTTAAGTTAATTACTGCTTAAGAGTTTTCTCTTGAACAATATCCTCTTAAGCAATGATTAATTTTCTTTGCTTAAAACTTGCTTAAGAATTGATTAAGACGTCTTAAAACATTATCCATGGGTTGCTTAAGACGCTGTTAAGATTTGTTTAAAAACTTGTCAACTTATTTCAGAGATGTACTTTAATAAGTTTACAAAAAATTTAAGCATGCATTACAGCGCCTTATTTGTCAAACTAACGGCGAATTCTACTCTTTAAAACAAGGAAACATGATACTTTCTTGATTAAAATAAATTAAAGAAAAAATAATGCTTAAAAAGAGTCAAGAAAAAATATGGTCGAAAGTCTGACCACTTGATCATGAAATTTTACTTTTAAAATTCTCAAAGTAAATTTTATGAATCGAAAATAATTTTTTTTAAGTTAAAAATTATTTCATGGAATACTTAATTTTAATTTTTTTTCAAATCAAAATTCAGCATTTCTACGGAATTACGACCGTACTCGTACCCAAATCGTACTAAAAAAAAAACAAAATAAAAAAAGGGTATAACGTAATTTATTACTGAAGGAAACTATTACTGAGTAAAATATTACTGAAGGAAACTATTACTGAGTAAAATATTACTGAAGGAAATATTACTGTTCTTATTTGTCACTGAAAAATAAAAAGGAATTTATTACTGAACGAATCTTTTCCTGAAAGTTTCAAAATAAAAAACTAGGAAACTTTTACTGACTTAATTTATTACGGAAATTATTTATTTTAAACAAATAAAACACTTAAAAACAATTTTTTGAAACACTATTTTAGAAAAAAAACAAAAAGAATTACAAATAAAAAGTTTTAGATTACAAGTGAGTCAAACGCCTTTCTCTGTAACGAAGATGAACATATCCTTCTTCTACACGAATTCGTTTTTTTATTTTCATATTCGCATTATCATTAATTATTGCTACTCTTGATACAACTTGATACCTCTTGAGCTACTCTCGATACCCTCTCCGACTTAACCTGTCCTGGGTATTTTTACGATCACCGCATAAATTACTGTCAATAAAATAAAGATTATTTGAAATTTTAATTTTAAAATTTAATCAGTTAACGAAAGCTTTAATAATGAAAAAAAAAGAACTACTTACCTTAAATCTTTGAAAAGCAGTTTCCTTAAATTTTATTTTGATCAAATATTAAGAATTCTCCCAGTTTTTTGTCAAAAAGGTGTTTTCAAAATTTCAAAAATGTGTCCAAAGTGTTTCATAATTTATTCAGTAATTTATTCTTTTGTGATAATTTCCTTAATTTCAATTCAGTGATAGATTCTTTCAGTAATTTACTCTTAATTTTTTTCTAGTAATAGTTTTTTTCAGTAATTTAAATTTTATTTTCAAAACAGTAATAGTTTGATTCAGTAAATTATTCCGCAGTAATTTTTTTTCAGTAATAGATTATATTGAATCAAAAAAAGTTCATGGGCAAATTTTAAACAAAAAAATATGTTCGTAAATATGTGTTTAAGAGCAAACAAGAGTATTCGTATTAAACATTGATCTTATAATTAAAAATTTCTTAAAATGCTCTAAACAACTTGTTGAACAAAAATTTGTTTTTTCAGATTTCAAAATTAAATTTTTAAATTAACATAAACCCTTGCGAGATGGTGAGTGCACCAGAGTGATATAAATTTTACCTGTCTATTTAAAATATCATCGTTAAGATTTTCGGTATGAATCTGAGGTTTCAAAACATTTGCCATTATTAAGAACCTATTTAAACCAACTACTGATCCAATAGCATAACTGTACCATTTTGGAACCATACTCTCATACCTTCAAAATTTAATTTTTTCTTTAAAATTAAATAATTAATTTTAACAAATGAATTTCTTTTTTTTTTTGATTTACCAAAAATCTTTCCAAGCACCATTATCTTCATTAAATAAAGTTTCAACTAACGGATTTATCATGACTAAATGACTTACATTACTTTATAAAAAAAATTATCTAAAAAATTTAGTTAAAAGAAATGATAATTTAAAAAGAAAATACTCTTGATAAATTTGAGTATAAAATCTAGCCACCATAGAGCCTAATTCTGATCCAACAAACATTAGTGGTCTATCTTGATGACTTGCGGATGAAACTAATCTTCTCAAGTCTTCAACCATTCTGAAAAAAAAAATCTCTAATTTATTTATTTGAGTGTAAAAATTATGTTAAAAATGAAACCTTTCAAGTGTGAATTCTTGGCCTCTTTGAATTTTAGCTCTAGAAACTTTTTCAGATTTATTTTCTGGAATTTCAAAAGGTCTTTCACTTATACCCAATCCAGCCCTATCATAAACACAAACTTTAGTTACTTCGGATAATATGTCTTGCAAGGGCAACCATATATCTGAACTTAAACCGATCGGACTATCCATTATAACTTGAATAGGAAATTATGATATTTTTTCTTGTTTATTTTTTTTTTATAAATTTACTTGTTGGAACTCCTTTTCCTTTGCAACTTAAAAATAATCTCTGAGATGAACCAACATCGTACATGAGACCATGAGTACCCATAACAGGTGATTCTCGATTTAAAGCAGCATAGTTGAGTAATGGTGGAATGATACATATTAACGCTCCATATTTCACAAAGTTTAATACAAAAGTAACAATCCGACTTGAAAAAAATTTTCTGAAAATTTCCATACTAAAATTAAATTCAAAAAAAAAAAATTTTATTTTGAAACTTAATAAAAAAAAAATTTACTAAAAGAATATTAAAATAAAATGATATCAATTTTTTGTGAAGTAGCGGAAGAATTCTCAGCGGTAGTCTCCAATAAAAAATTAAACGGAGCCTTTACCGATGGATATCTTGCGGAGAATCAGCAGAACGGAGCAAAATCAGTGGCAGAGAAAGCTAAGCCAAACGGGATCGTTTGGACGAGAAACCTTTACTTGTCGGTAGTGGATATAATTGACGGAACGGGGACAATATTGGTAAAAATATTGGGGAAATCTTAGTGGCGGAAGTTAAATATCCTGATAAAAAGATAAAGTTTTTTTTAATTTTTTTAAATAATTTAATTTTTTTTTCATATAATTTAATAAAATTACATTTCGCTTTTAATTCAAATATAAGTTTTTAAGAATTTTTTGAACTATTGATTAAATCTCACTTTAAATATGTTGTCTCTTTAATTTTTTCTAAAGCAAAGTAATAATTTTTTTTCAGACAAAGCTTCTACCTCTCCCCACCGGTACTATTTTCCGCAACCCTTTCTGGACACCCGATACTGCTTCCGGATCCGAAAACCAGACTCTGTCCCTGTTTGCTTTCCTCGCTTTTAAGCTTAATTCCCATCGACTTCACTTTTCCGGTTATCATCGTTAGAAAAAGAACAATTAAATAATTTTAAATAAGCTGGTATTTTTCCTAAGAAAATTTCATTTGATAAAAAATTACAAAAATTAGAAAAATCATGTTAGGCACTAAAACTTTCTGAATTCGAATCGTTTGTATTTTTCTTATTTTTCTTTTTTTCGAGTTGTAAAGTCTGGAAGATCATTTTCAGTTTTAAAACTTAACAATACTAAAACTTAGGAGGCTGAAAAAATTCATTTAAATATTTGAGCATAGATATAAAATTTATCCTATTATCAATTAATGACGTTTTCGAGCGACATTTTGCATCTTTTATTACATTAGAAGCAAGAAAATTTACTAATAAAAGAAACTGTAGATTTTGATACCTACTATTCAGTTAAAGCTAACGAAATTAAAAATTTTTCAGTGACATATTTAATATTTATTGACAAAAGAAACTTTAGTTAAATTAAATTTTAATTGATTACAAAATGAAATTTTAAGAATTTTTCAAGAAAATTCATTCGGATTTAATTCAGGTTTAGTTCGATTTTCTTTAGATTTAGGCTCAACAGCAAACGGATTTTCACAAGCATAAAACGACTGTAGAAGCTTTATTGCCAAGTCCTCACAAACACCTTTTGTTATTGTCATATTTTTTCCAAAATTTAATTCTTCACTATTATTTGAGGTTGAAATATTCAAAACACTACCACATCCTCCAAAACGTTCATTATTACATCCATACACACAATTGACTAAATTCACACGTCGCAATGCACTAGCACACATAATGCACGGTTCACATGTTACATATAAAACTGCCTTTTCAAAAACATCTAGCCAATTTTTTTCATTTTTTCGACACCATTCAAACGCTTCATCAATTGCTTGAAATTCAGCATGACGTGTAGGGTTTTTTAAAATATTTGTGAGATTATGTCCACGTCCAATAATTTCTTCATCCTGGTATACAATAACACATCCGACAGGGACTTCCTTGGCATCTAAAGCTTTTTTACCGACATTTAACGCTTCTTTCATCCATTTTATTTGATTTGCTTGAGATTTTAATAAATTCATTTTGTGAAAAATTTAAGTGAAAAAAAAAATTTTTAATTATCTTGGTTAAATCGACTTGAAGATGGATTATATGGTTGTGGATTAAATAAGAATCTTGATTCTGTTTCGTTGTTTGTTGATTGATTTGCAGCCTGAATATTATCGCCAACAATAGTATTTATAGTTGAGTTAGCTGCGTTGCTATTAGTTGCCAAATTAGCTGTATCTAAAATAAGCGAATCACTTGTTTGATTTAATTCGTATTTTTTGCTCAAGAATAAAAGTTGTTTTTGATAGTTTAAATTTGACAGCTTTGAGTTACTTGAGCTATTTGGGTTACTTGATGTCGGAGCGATTTGAGAGGTTTTGTTTGCAAAAAAGTCGTCTAATTCTTTAGTATCGTCAAGTGTTACTTCGATTCTAGTTAATTTACGACGAATCATTTAAAAAACTTTTTTTTTTAATTTTTAAGTCCAGATTTATGTTTTGAACTTTTGGTTACTTTTTTCAAATTTAATTTTTCAATAAAAATCAAAAATTTGAAAAACGTTGAATTATTTTAAATCACTGAATATTCATAACCAATTTAACAAAATTTATTTTAGCTCTATATTGCGCATACGAATTGGGATAAAACTTAAATTTAATTGTTTATTCAAGGTGAAAATTTTTTCATCTTAATAGCTTTGAAGACATCATATTTAATTTTGTTTTTGCTTGACCTTTATTTGTTGGAAACTGTCAGTTTTGTTTGGCAATTAAATTTAATTTTGTTCTTCATTTACGGTATTCGATTGCTGAATTGTGTGGTATCTGAGCTTAAGATTTAGATTTCGTGAATGCATTATTCTAAATCCCTCCTATTTTAAAATTGACTTAAAGTTCTCATATTTAATGTACAGTCTATTTCTGAAATAAGAAGACAATCTGAGAGTTTTAAGAGATTTTAAACAGTCAAAAAGCAAGTCAATTAGAGATGTTTTTGAGGCGATTTTTTTGCTTAAGACGTTTTTTATACTTAAGGCGATTTTTAGAAATTTTCCGTTAATTACTGCCTAAGACTTTTCTTTTGAACAAAATCCTCTTAAGCAATTCTTAAACTTGCTTGAGAGTTGTTTAAGGCGTCTTTAGACATTCCCTATGAGATGCTTAAGATGGTTTCAAAAATTGATTTATTCTTTTCCGAGACAAGGATTGTTGCGTAAATGATTGGGAGAAATTTAGTCTAGTCCATGTACCAGATCCGATTCTTAAGTTTTGATGCAGAAGACTTCAGCAAAGCAATAGATAAATTTTTTTTTGGGTTATTACTTATTAACTAATTTTTAAGTGTAAAACAGACAATGAAAAAACTGTTACCCACAAATAAAAAACTGTCGACCACAACGAAGAAATTTTCGCCACAAAAATCATTTTTTACAAGACAAAAACTTTATTACACAATTTTCAAAACTTTTTTTCAAAATTTTTTTTATCGTTGATAAAACTTATTAGCACAAAAACATACTAGCTTTTGAACAGAAATTTTTCAAGTTACAAATAATTTTTACCTACCGATATTCCTATGGTTTTTGGAAATCAAAAAAAGCACCTAAACCTAGCGCAAGGGTATTAAAATTATCGAAGTCAATGTTTTGTTGGTAAAATTTTAAAAAAATTGGCAAAAATTTTAAAATATGTCT
>NTPY01000672.1:1382862-1396447 GCA_002922825.1 Brachionus calyciflorus | reverse complement strand
AATCGTATTCTAAAATTAGAAGTCTCTTGGCCCGATTCAATTAGTAAACTTTCAATCATAACTTTTAAATCTTCTAATTTTAATTCGTTCGATACAATTATTTCTTTAATAGGCTTAAAGTCTTTAAAATGATTCTCCATTAAATCATTAAGTACAATATCATCTTGGCCCATTTGTTCCGACTTTATTTCACCACACAGCCATAATTGTATTTTTATGTGATTTGGTGGTATTAGAATACCTTTAGTTAGTTGAATTGTTTGATTATTTTTAAAATTAATTTCCGAACATTTTAATTGAAAATTGTTCAATACACACTCGACATCACCCAACCAGTCTAATTTTTTTAAGTAATAAACATTTTCCTCTTTGGGATCAAGATCTTTTAATTCTAATTTTTCCTTTACTTTTTCAGTCAATTCTAAAACTGTTTGAGACGAAGTGACAAAAATTTCTGTTGATTTATCACCAAGAGTTTTATCAGTGTAACACTTTAAAACAAATTCTTCATTTGAGTGTACAGGTGCTCTACCAGGACATAGTAAAAATGTCAATTTAGGCTCATCAATATTACTAAATTTTTTCAATACTGGTTCTATAACCTCACCGAGTATTGAATCATCATACAAAACACCAATGGGTAAAAGAAAATTTTTTAAATTTGATTCAAGACTTAAACTTTGCATGAGATTGCTTAGGAAAAAATCAGTTGAGCTAAGGTCCTCATCTGTAAGAAAGCGTAAATGTGACTCGTCTAAAGATACTTGCGTACCGAATGAAGACAAAGCCATAATGCGCATATTTTTAATAGAATCAGACTCTTCAATAAAAAGCTCATTAGTTGGTATATTTCCTGATTTTAATTCTTCATCACTTAGTAAAAAATTCAAAATGTTAACTTTGATTAAACGATTGGAAAAAGTGACTTTTTTTTCAGTTCGTGTTTTTACTTCTTTGTTATTATCACTATTAAATAATTCATTGACATTTTCTTCTGATTCAACTGTTATTACATCGCCATTTTGTATACACATATCCTTGAGTGTCTTATGATCATAACTACTTGCATCTAGAAAAATTGTTTCGGTCGTATTTTCATTTTGGTTTATAATAGACGTTTTTTTAGATCTTATTAAATTAAATGAAAATGTTTGACACGATAGATTTTGCATTTCTTCATCGCTTAGACCAAGTTGATAATCTGATTGTTCATTGAGTAAATATGTGCCTAATTCTTGTTTAACTTGTTTAATTAAAGTATTTTTAGTGAATGTATATGTTATTTGTCTAATTTCGAATTTCTTATCGAAATATTTAAATTGAATTCGAAGCGGTTCAAAATCATCTCCAATTGGCCATTGATCTAAATGTTTGCTAAATACTAAAATTAGATTTGATTGTTTTTCGAATATTTTTGAGATTAGATCGCTTGAATTCGAAAGATTTTCTTTAACGTAATAACAAAGTCTACCATTTGATGACGAAACAACTCCTTGAACTAGTAACCAGTATGAGGATCTTTCATCAAAAAGTAGTTCAAGACATTTTTCTTTTCTCTCTTGCATTTCTTTAGTGAACTCTGATGAGTTTGATGAAGATTCATTTTGTTCTGTACAATATTTAACAAGAATTTCTTGTAAATCACCAACTGTTGTTGTTCTTTTGTCGAGATTCAACCAGAAATTTTTTGCTTCAAATTGTTGTTTTAAATTAAGAATATTTTTTTCCAAATAGAAGTCAGATTCTAGATAGCATTCGATTTTAATATTGTTCAAGCTATTTTCATATTCTTCTCGTTTTAGATTTAAATTGTGATTTTCATTTTGTATTTCGTCCAAAAGCCACTTTTGGATTCTACTTGATGGGTTTTTTGATGGAGACAAATGAGTTCTTCGACGATAGAATAACATATAAGCAGATTCTTTACCTTCGAATTGTTTCTTAATTTTTGAAATAAAAATTGGAGTTACTTTTGAATCGTCAAAGTCATACCAGTGATGATCGGCATAGAGCTCAGCCAAATCTTCATCAGACATTTTAGAATTTTCTTTTACAGGTTTTTCATCCTAAAATTTTGGAAGAAAAAAATTAAAATAATGCTAAAAAATTTTTGGAAGAAAAAAGTATTGGAGATTAACGCCTTAAATCTTAAATCCCATTTTGAATGAGGGTTATAAGGATTAAAATATAGTTGCCAAGCAAAAGTCAATCGAAATTTTTTTGATAGTGCCTAACAATGTCTCCAGTAGAAACGGAAAATATTTCCTGTATCAATCAAGAGTTAGTAAGAAGTATTTCAATGATAAAACAAAGAATAGAACTTTGTTTTGTCAACATATTCTATTACCGCGTAGTACAAATATATAATTTTTCTTAAGAAAATGTTTGACGATTTTTTTTTTGTCAGCTTTTACACTAAAGTTCAGATTCCAAAAAATTTATTTCAATTTTATTTTTTATAATATTTAATGCGTATAAGTACTTAATTTTTAGAAGTAGTTTCCGTGGGAAAAAAAAGTAAAAAAATGTCCTTTTTGGGTCTAGTTTCTTGGCAGACAGAAATCTGGTTATAACAACCAAAAATCATGTTTTTGCATGCAACATTTCCCTACAAAACGGAAAAGAGGTAGAATTGATCAAAAGTCTGGTAACATTCTTGAAATGTCTTCAAATCGTAAAACTTAGATAACTAAGAAATTATCAATTTTGTGATTAATTTCGATTTAGGAAAATAATTTATTTAGTCAAACCTTTTTAATTAAAATTAGTGATGGTCAATCGGCAAACCGGTCTGACCAAATTTTTCGACCTGAGCCCCCTTAAAGAATACTCGTAAAATATATCTAATTGTAGATAATAAAATGTTCTATCTTTTGATACTATTTACTAAATTTTTGAAAATTTTCATTTTAATATTCAGACTTGTTTCTCGACTAGTAATTGGTCATTTGACAGCAAATATTTAAGTCACTTATAAAAATCCAAAGTTTGGTTAAAGTAAATTTTTTTCCGAATTTAAAAAAGCGGTTAAATTCATTTTTGATTATAATTTGAAATTAGATTAAAAATTTATAGGAGCAAAATAGAGATATTTTTTTTTCTAAAATTGAGTATTCTTCAAGGAGTTGTAGGTCAAAGAAAATGCCTTTATAGAATTAAAGGCCAAAGAGGCTGCTATTTAATTTTAAGAAATAAAAGCAAATACAAATTTACAAACTTTTTTTTTGCTTGCCTCATCTTCATTTTCATTATAACTAGAACTGGATACAATTTTAACTTCATGATGTTTTAAATGAACACTTTTACCATCGGAGCTAACCTCAAACGTGTCATCGTATTTTCTTAAAAATTTCTCAATTGGACCGTACTTATTTTTAAATCTCTTATTCCATGAAACACCAGTCTCCCTAGTCAAATCAGCACAAATATTATCAATCTTAAATTCATCATATTTACTCCGATTATAAATAAATGCTTTCAAAAGATCTAATGGTTTATCATATTTTAAATAGTCTAAATTTACGAGGTCTTTTTTATTTCGATCTGTTTCCTCCTCATCGTCCATACAAATAAGAATTATTTCTTTGGGTTCATCAACTTCAATATCATCATTTAAATTATCTGTTTTATTCAATTCTTTAGTTATTTCTTCAGACAAAGTCCATTTTCCCAATAAATCAAAGTCTTTAATATAACAATGATAGTGTCCGCCATACGCACTACCACTGTGTATAATCACACTAAATAACTCATAACTAGTTGCTTCATTTTTAAGCTTATTTTTCAATGAATCCTCCATGTATTCTTTTAGATTTATTTCAAAAGGAAATTCGAAACGACTCGTTTCTTTAATACGCTGATATGTATTCAAATCATAAGTAAACCTAAGTAAGGATAAAGTTAAAATTGGCGGTAGAGTTTTAAGTTGGCAATACTTTTCCGCATCTCGATATTGATTATTACATTTTTCACATTTATATTGATTATTTCCATCAAGTTTCTCTCGAAGAATAAATGAATTATTTAGAGAGCATTCTAAATTAGGCGAACCTTGTACAGTTATGGGCAAGTCTAAAAATTCTTCTTCTCTCTCGAAGACATTTAAACAACTTAAACATTTAATTTTGTTTATATAGGTTCCTTTGTATAAATTTTGAATAAGCTTGGATTGTTTAGTGTTTACTAGAGATTGTTCAATAGCTGAGAATAAAATTCTATTTAATTCTTGAACATCGTGTTGTTGTAGTTCTTCATTATTAGTCCAACCAAAGCTATCTGTTAAACGATTAGTTGAGCAAGCTTCTTGATCTAAAAGTAATAATTGAGCAAAAAGTCTTTGTAATTCAACTGGTATTACTCTTAGTTTGGATTGTTGACCAGTTTTAGAAGGTACTAGACCGAGTTCTTCATCGGATAATGAGAATAAATTCTCTCGAAATTCTCTAGTGTATAATAAAGTTTGTATTAGTGTGTTTAAGTAACATGTAGCGCCTTGATTTTTAATACCGGCTAAATTTGTTTCTTTACGTTTAGCTGGTGGTGTTGATTTGTTTTGATTGGAATAATAACTCGATGATTTCGATGAGTTATCATTTCCAGAATCTGTAAATAAATCAGCTAGCATTTTTGTCTAAAGCATCAAATATTGAGTTTTATTTTGGTTGTGAATTTTTTTTTTTTTAAATATTATTTTCGAATTTCAAGTTAATTCTAAAATGTCATTTTGAATTATTTTAAATATTCCTTATATCGAAATAATTAAGAAGTTTCAAGGATATTATGGCTTTATTTAACTTAACATTTTCTTGATTGAGAAATTTTAACTATTAAAATAAAAATTACCCAAAAAATAGAAATTTAATGATAAATTATTTTGAATATTAGAATTAAGCAAATTGCCTAAATATCAAAAAAATAGAAGAGGTAGCGTATTTTGAGAGATAAGACATATTTTTTTGAAGCTATTTTAGAGAAAAAATAAGAAGTTTTCAAAAGCTTCAATCGAATTAATCTCATCTTTGTAATGAATTTCGAAACAGTCAAAAAACATTTGCTTAAACAAGTTGTCAACTTTTTACTAAAAATCTACTGTATAATCAATTACATGCTTACTTATAGTAATGGTCGAACATCACTTAATTTTTTGCTATAACTTTGAAAAAACTGCTCCTTTTAAAATTTTAATTTATGAGTTTTGTAGAAAACTTAATTCTCTTTCATTAAGTATATTGCATATAAGACCTCGAGGGATTTTTAATTATAAAAAACTAAGCCAATTGACGATCGCGATCGGATCGAAGTTTTTTTATTTAAAAGTGCACGAGATCTTTAGGTTTTATTCAAAATCTACTATTTAATTGAGAACAAATACTCAAAAATAAGAATTTCAAATTAGGAATTATTACAGTATATTTTTGAAATAAGTTGACAGTCTGTTGTTTAAAAGTATCTTAAGAGATTTTAAACAGTCCTAAATCAATGCTTAAGAGATTTTTAAGACGATATTTTTTTTGTTTAAAACTTGCTCTTAAGCTGTTTAGGACGTTTTAAGACATCGCTCATGGGATGTTTGAGACCGTCTTAAGATTTGTTTAAAAACTTGTCAACTTATTTCAGAAATGTACTGTACAATTTTTTATTTTCAAAAAATCATTTTTTATCGCCATAACTATTTATTTATTTTACGAAAATAGAAAATATTTATAGATCAAGGAGATGGTAAAAACCGAAATAAAAAGCAAATATCATTTTATAGACTAAAGAGTCTTATTCAAAATCTAAAAAATACATAATCTTTTGAACATAAAAATAATCTATGTTCAAAAGATTTTATATAAGAAAAGACATTTGAGTAGTGTTGTGAATCGATTGACTTATCTTAAAATCGATTCGATTCGATTTCTTGATTTGTAAAATCGGCTAAAATCGATTATAAAAAATACTAAATCGATTAAAATCGATTATAATCGATTTAAATCGAAATTTTAAAACTAACAAAATGCATAAGTTTTTTAATTTATACAAAATTAACCAATTTTTAAAGTGTTAAAATTTGGTCATGTGGGTTAATTTTTGCAATTGATTAATGAAAAGAATGAATAAATAAAATAAAAAAACTTAATAATTTTAGGAATAAATCCATTCCGTAAAGAAATTTATAAATCAATTAATTGTTTTAAATTGCGATAAGTCATCAGATGTTTTCCTAACCAAAAATCAAATTCAGTTTTTATTTAGACAAAATAAAAAACTTTATTTGACTGCTTGTTAACAGTTTAGAACAATTATGAAATCGTTCAAAAGATTTTTTATAAAAGTTTATCTTAGAAAGAGGAAGTCTTATTTTAAACAATATCACATTTTTATATGATTCGAACTTTTAACCTTTTAAAACAAAAATTTTTTAAAAATTTTATATCATTTTATCATTTAATTTTGGTCTAAATTTATTTTTCGATTTAAATCGATTATAATCGATTATTTAAAATTTAGAATCGATTAAAATCGATTTTTTAAAATTTAAAATCGAGTTGCTCAATTAATCGAAAAATCGATTAATCGTCGATTTTTCACCAATCGATTCACAACACTACATTTGAGACAATGGTCCAATATAAATAAAACGTTTAGAAACATATTCTTAAAAAAAAATTTTATGTTCTTAAACTTTTTAATCATTCTCTGTAAAAACAATTTTAATTTTATTTGAATTATATTGTAAGATCAGCTCAAAAGATTAAAATAGAAGATATGTGCCGTAAAAGTAACCATGAGCATTTTACTAAATTATATATAAGATCCCAAGAGACCAAAGTTTAAAAAAATAATTTAACCCGGTTCTATTAAGGTGCCCCTAGTCATTAAAAAATGCGAAAATTCCAAAAAAATTTAATTTTCTTCTTCTTCTAAAAATCCTTTTCTTGAATATATTTTTGATTTCCGGTAAAATTACCGGAATTCCAGTAAATTTTAAAGTAATTTCCATCATTAAAAATTTTTTATCGAATTTGAAACTTCAAAATGATATGGATAAGATTTGTGATTGGTCAAAGAAGTGGTCAACAGTCCTCAACGCAGAAAAGTGTAAGGTCTTGCATTTGGGTCGAACTAACACAAAATTCGACTATGAAATTGAAAACCATAATGGTGAAAAACAACCACTAGCAAAGACTTTTTGTGAAAAGGATCTTGGAATATTTATAAAACATGATCTAAAATGGGACGTTCAAGTTAGACATAGTACTGCGAAAGCGAATAGGATGTTGGGCATGATTAGAAAATCGTTTAAATTTCTTGACAAACGCAACATCACACTTTTATACAAATCCCTTGTTAGACCACACCTAGAATATGCTATTAGCTCATGGTCTCCGTACTGTATAAAAGACATAAATGAGTTGGAAAAAGTCCAGAGAAGAGCTACAAGAATGGTGCCTGAGTTAAGAGGATTAAGTTATGCTGATAGGCTGTCTAAAATGGATCTGACCAATCTTCAAATGAGAAGACAGAGAGGTGATCTTATTCAAATGTATAAAATCATTAATAAATTTGAGAAGGTGAATCTTGTGAACGACACTTATTTGATCACTGAAAACAGAAAATATAACCTCAGGTCTCACAACAGAACTATTTACCGAGAAAAAATAAAATATTTTCGACCAAGATTTAATTTTATAACAAACAGAGTCACGACAAATTGGAACAAATTGCCAACAGACATTGTTAATGCACCGAGTTTGAATGTTTTCAAGGCGAAGTTGGACGTGTGGATGAAAACAAAGTGTTGTTGAAGCGACTGCTATAGCCCTTTAGGGCTCTACTTGAACTATGTTCAAGTCGCAGTTCTATCTACTACTACTACTACTAAATTTTCGTAGAAATCACCAATGTTATGTTTATATTATCTATTTTTTTAATTTTAAAAAGTTTTTCTAAAAAGTTTACGACACTTCCTTTATTTGCAATAAGTAGTAATTTTTTTAAAAAAATTAACTTTTTTTCATTTTTTTTACATTATTTTACATTTTTTTAGAAAATTTTACTAGAATTTACGTAAAAATAAAGAAAAAAGTTTTTTATTTCATTTTCAATTCCGAAAAGCGGTCAAAACGGCATATTTTTTGAAATTTTTGTAATTTTACTGTTTTTCACTTTAGCGATTTTACGTAAATTTACTGGAATTTCGTTAATTTTACCGGCAGGAGGAAAATCAGGAGTAATGTAGGTTGAGAGATCGCTTTCTTCTAAAATATCTTCATGAATTAACTTGTTAAGAGCCGAATGCGAATTTGATTTTTCAACTGGAACACAATTATCGAAACTATTTTAAAATAAACAAAGGTCCATTTCTTCTCAAATTGAGTTTCTTAATTCTATGATTATAATCATATTTGAGCATTCTCCAATCCTGATTTGTTACGTTGATTTTACGTACTGATGTTAAATTGAACGGGGAAATATGGTAAAATGCGTTCATTTCTCTTAAAGGATTAAATTAATATCTTATTCAAAAAAATGAAATTCTTTAAATTTGTTAAATCCCTAATTTTTGCTTCGATTTTCAAAAAAAATATATATTTTTCAAGATTTGATTCCATACTCAAATAAAGTTTTCTAAAACAAAAACTTCTAAAACATATAAAACTTATTATGTTTTAAAAATTCTAAAACATAATTTATTTTTCTAAAACATTCTAAAACATAATTTATTTGTCTATATAAAACATTTCAAACATAATATGTTTGTGTTTTTTAAAACATGTTTTAGAAGACATTTTGGCTCTAAAACTTATTATTATTATATTATTTTTTTATATTAGCTTATTATTTGTTTGTTAATAGCTATTTTTAATGATTAAATTTTAAATCCGGCAAGATGACCTCTATTCTAGGTTTTGGTTATTATGCATATTTACTTGAAAAATATGAATTGTTACTTAATGAGTCGAAATTTTAGTATATTCTGTTTGTCTTATCAAACGGATAATTTTGAAAATATCAGTACATTTATCCGCATATTTGATAAATGTACTGATTTTATTATCTTCACAAGGAGAAGTCAATCAAAAGTAGAAGTTTATAGCATACATTGAATATTTATTTATTATTAAAGAGATTAATTAAGCCAAAAGAAGGAGCATGAATTTATTCAAGAGATCAAAAGGGATAAAACATTAAAAAATATAATCCATGTTAAAAAAATCGCCTTTGATAAAAATCTAGTATGTAAAATTCCACTTTTAAATATAACTTTTAAATATTTTTAAAAAATCGACGGTTCAAAATTGACTTATTTAGAGCCAAAATGTTTTAAAAAACACAAACATATTATGTTTGAAATGTTTTATATAGACAAATAAATTATGTTTTAGAATGTTTTAGAAAAATAAATTATGTTTTAGAATTTTTAAAACATAATAAGTTTTATATGTTTTAGAAGTTTTTGTTTTAGAAAACTTTATTTGAGTTGATTCCATGGTTAAAATTATAAAACTAAATTTTTTTGAAGCTAATTTCAAGTCTTTTTTCTTTGAAACGTCATTTTAAATTTTTATTCTAAACGTATATAGTACACTGCTAAAATTTTACTCAAATTTTAATACACAATAAAAAAAATTAAAATTATTTATCTTAATTTAATATTTTGACTAAAATAAAAATTCAAATTTTTTCAATGCTTTTTTTTCTTTCTGGAATGTGTGTTCTAAAATTAGCCTAGAAAAAAAACCCACATTTTCTCTTTTAATCTTAGATAATAAACTGAAGTTTCAAATAAAAAGTCACATTTTGATTTTTGAAATTACGGGCTTCTAAAATGATGCACATGCCACCCAATCCGCCTTTATACTCGAAATCGTCTAGTTTTACATTACCTGACACGAGTCCGAGTCATAGTAGAAATTGCATGGATAGATATACAGCTACTGCTAAAAGAAGTAAATTTCTCAAGCGATTATTCAAACTTGGTCACATGGATTTTCAATTTGCTCTTTGGCAAATGTATTATCTTTTTATTTCGCCTCAAAAAGTATTCAGAGATTTTGTCTATAGAAAACGTAAATATTTTTTTTTTACAAAATTTGAAATTATCAAAAATTGAAAAATTTGAATTTTTTTAGAGACAAAAAATCAGTTTGCAAGAGATGACCCAGCATTTTTAGTACTTCTTAGTGGATTTCTTTTAAGTAAAAAATTTTACAAAAAATATCCACAAAAAATTCTTATTTTTTTGAATTTAAAGTTAGTTCAATACTTTTTGGTTTAGTTATGAAATTAAGTTTTTTTTTATTGGTTAAATTTGTAATATGGGTAGTGCTTATTGATTGTATTGGTGTTGGTATTATAATAGCAAGTATTTATTGGTACATTTCAAATAGATTCTTGTTAAAAAATCCAAAATCGAATTTGGATGTTGAATGGGCTTATTGTTTTGATGTTCATTTAAATGCTTTCTTTCCATTATTGGTTATTTTACATATTTTACAGCTTCCTTTACTCATGAGTAAATGCTTTCAATTTTTTAAATTTTGAAAAATTAAATAAAAAATTTTTTATATTTAATTTTTAAGCTATTATTGATCATGATTGGTATTTATCGTCAATTGTTGGAAATACTTTTTGGCTAGCTGGTATTAGTTATTATTTTTACAATCTTTTTCTTGGATTTAATGGTATGTATTTTATGAATTTAATTTAACCAGAAGCCTCAAATTATTACTAAATCATGATTTTTTTGGTTTCCCAATCGATCTCAAAAGAATGAAAACAGAGATAATAGCCTATTTTTCACAATGCTTGAATAATTCATTTTGAATTCAACGCAGAAAATAAAAATATATGTTTAATGCGTGAACCCTTAGTTTAAAATTTTTAAAAACCCTTAAAGTTATTTTTTTTAACGCTACGAATGGGACAGTACAATACGCTACGGGTATGAAATAAAATTGATAGGTTATTTAAGGATACTTAGATTACGGAGATAAAAAATTTTGATTTTATCTATGATGGTTAAATAAATATTTTTACCATTTTAACTTTAAAACCAGTGTTTTTGAATTTTACTCATTAATTTACTCGGTACCTTTATTTATTTTTTTATCTGGGTGAAACTTTTTTGTGGCTGGAGTGGGGACTTGAACCCGGACCCTTGAATCAACTAGCGTCGCTAATTTATTCAAAATCCCAGGTACCTTTATTTACCTAAATCATTTCTGATTTGATACTTTTACCAAAACTTTTTGGTTCTTAAAAAATTTTAAATATAAATTTCATTCATTATTTTCAGAGAAAGGAATAAAAATTTCTAAAGAAAAAAATTACTAATTAAAAAATGAATCTCCAGAGCTCATATCGACTTTAATTAACACACTCGAATTAACACACCGAACGTTAAGTATCGCACAGCTTCTTTCAAAGCTTATTTAACGCAAATTCTTTCGAGAAAAAAAATGACATAAGTGAATCAAAAATGTCATATTATAATCTTTTTGATGTTATAACACACTGTCATAAAAAGCGAATACCCTCCTTTAATGAAAAAAAATTTCCAAAAATTTTTTAAGGTAAAAAATTTGGAGATAAAAATTTAATGAAAATTATTTTTAACCCTTATCCGACCAAATGGCTCAAATAATCTTCAAATTTCAATTTTATATCACTGATTTTTATTTTTCTGAAAACAAAAAAATATTCTTCATCGGATAACAGTAAAACAAAAAAGGGGAAGTTCAAAAATAAGACTAAAAGGGCACATAATTTACATGTAGATTTTAGCATGTTAAAAAAAAAAACTCTCATGTGATCTTAAGTTTTATCACATAAACAAAATTTGATATAAAGGGTAATTTTTTTCAAATACGCAATATGCATGCAAAAATTTTTCAATAAAAAATTAAAAGAGAAAAACAAACAGAATTCATTGAAAAAAATCTAATTTTACCTAAATCTTGAGTCAAAATTTGATGCTTCAATTTTTTTTGGATTTATTTTAATGTTTCTTTTTTTCAAGTGCTGCCTTTCTTGAAAAATACAAAAGTGTTATTATATCCATTCACAATACTTATATTGCTATACATCGTAATGACTGGTCTAAATATTAATCTAAGTAGACTAATGATGAATGCTTATGAGTATCGTCTGCTAAGTTGGTCACCGTAGAAGTCGAAAAAAATCTCCGAAAAAAAAAAACCTAAAAATAATTTAATACCACAAAAACTTTTATATGCTTTTTATATTTACAACAAATTAAAATTTATTTTAAATTATTAAATTTATTTGGTACTAAATTTTAAATGTAAATTATTACAAATGTTGAAATTTGGCAAGAAATCCGACTCTAGGAAATACAAAGCACATCGAACGGATTGGAAGGCGTTTTGAGACTATTTAATTTGTTTTCAATATTTCAACATTTTTTTTTAATTTGAAAAAAATTAGAAGAAAGAAATTAATTCTGAATAAATATTTTTTTAACATTAAGCTTTTATTTCAAAATTTTTATTTTTAAAATTTAGGGGAGTAAGTATCCCTTTTTTAAAATCTATCAAACCCGATATAATATTTAAAATTATATAATTTTTTTACAGATTCACAAGATGAGTTTTGTAAATCTTTTAACAAAGAATTTAATAGCGAATGGGACTCAGAGAAAATTAATAAACTATAGTTCATTAATTAGACCTATAACCACTAGTTATTATAGCTTTTCAAGTCCAAACAAAAGTTTGACGATCAATAGAAAAAAATCGTTACTTTATCATGAACCGTGTAAAAGCGTTGATTCATTTGCTAGTTTAAGACTCATTTTAAATAGCAGAAATATTTTATTTCGGGAATATACGACAGAAAATATCAACCAAAAAAGTGAAATAAAATCTAGTCAAACTGGAGAATTGCAAAGTCAACCAAAAAAAATGTCGAAATTCAAACAATTTTATACTCAGTATGGACCAATATTTCTTGTTGTTCATCTAATCACTGTTGTTCTTTGGATTTATGGATTTTTCTTGATTTCAAAGCAGTATGTTTTATTTTTTGTAAATTTTTTTTCTAATTATATGATAACTTAATTTTATTATAATCTTTTTTGATCGTAAGGGTTTTCTTAAACCGGTGAAATCTATTTTATTATGTTTTTCAAAACAACTGTACTAATTTAAGTTGAACCAGGGTAAGGGTTAAGTTCCACTCCAGGTTTAAGTTGAATTTTGACTGAAAAATGATGGAGTCTTACCCGAGTTTAATAGGGTTGGGGTATAATCGAGAAATTGTAAAGCCCTGGGAGTATAAGCCAGTTTTTAGGAAACCTCTTAAAAGTTGGTTTTATCTTTACACGAAAATCAATGTTTACACAATATTCCCTATTGCTTTTCATACTTGATTTTTATTGAAATTTTTTTTCTGTATTTTCAAAGATGATTTTCGGATTTAGATTTTGAATTATTTATAAGATGTGTTTTAATCGTGAATATATACCGTATTACCTTGTACTGCGATGCATTGCATTACGATCCAAAATTTCGAATTTAAATGCAGCTTCAAACACGTAAAAATGAATTTTTTTTTTTAAAAATAAATGCGGCATTAA
>NTPY01000672.1:1345082-1382504 GCA_002922825.1 Brachionus calyciflorus | reverse complement strand
GTACGGCTCAAAAGTTACATGAAAAATACCTTAAAAAATGACCGATTTTTAAATTTATTAAAAAATGGCAGAAATTCGGTATTTAATTTATAACTTTTGATAGGAATATTGTAGACTTCTGAAAATTTACTCGAATATATAAAATTTTAACCTCTTCAAAATAGACTATGTAACTTTTTATCATTATGAACAAAAAAAATTTTTGAAAAGAAAAATGTGAAAACAAAGTACCTTTAAGTCGAGGTAAATTGTTCTTTGAAGGATAACTCGAATTTCAAAAAAAAATAAATTTTTTTAATTGCAAAAGGGTACTTTTAAATAATTGTAAATGGAAAAGTTGGTGGTCAATTTCGTTTTCAAAATTTATTCAAATTAAATAACAATTTAAAATTTAATCATATTTTTGTTAATTTTTTTACTAATAATTTGTTAAGTAACAGTGTATTGTAAAAATTTGCTTTTAGTTTTGTATATTTTTTAAATAATGATATTTAAACTAATTTTTATTTAAATCATAAAACCAAGTTTCATAATCGTCTTAAAATATCCGATAATGTGGAAAATTTCATTTATTTCCCATATTCCTATCATATATTTTTTTGAGGTCAAATTTTGTGCAGAGCATTATGGTTCACCCGTTATATACCTAACATTTTTTTATTTTTTAAAAATATTGATTCGAAAGCTTGGAAATGAGTCTGAATCAGCTTCGTAAGTTAGACTCACACTCGGTGTCATGAGAAAAATCTCATTAGGCTCAGACTTGAGTCAAGCATTGGTCCCAGTGATTTTGACTCGAACTAATGTCATCAAAAAATCGACGAGTCCTGAACTCTGCATGAGAGTAACACTTTTTATAGTAACGCAATCACAGCTTTTCTACCTAATTAACAGCGCACCCGTACCGAAAAGAAAAAAATCTTTTTATTTTTGAAAATTTTTTTTTGGTTTTGGGTTGGAGTACGGTTACGGGTACAGTCCGGCGTTAATTCGGTAGAAATACTTATTACGCAAAAAAGCATAAAATTTACAGGTGTCCTTTTTTGCAAACAGTTTAAATTCACATTATTTTTTGCCAACCAAGAATTTAAAATTGTAGAAAATTCAAATAAAAATGCCTTTGAAAAATTAATAAATTTTTATTTTTAAAAAGGGGTTATGATATTACTCAATTGCTAAATGTTTTTGAAAAAGTAAATATCATGACAAAGAGCACAGTTGATTCAATTCATGACAAAATAAATAACTACAAATCAGACAGTGGTTGGATAACTGGTGCAAATATAAAACATTTTGCTACAGCCTATATGGTTTACAAAGTGATTGCCCCATTCAGATATATGGTTTCTATTGGTATTGTCCGTTTTCTTGTAAAAAGCTTAAGAGCCAAAGGATTAATTAGAAACTCATAAAAAACGTTTTGTTTTTTTTTTTTATTAATTTAAAACTTTTACTATATAAAATTATCAAATATAATTCTTTCAACAACAAAAAAAAATTAAGAGATTTTAAAAATAATTCTTTTATCGCAAACTTAAATTTCTATTTAAATAATTAAAAATATCTTTAACACCTTTCATTCTGTAACTAAAAAAAATTATTTACATCAGTTTGAAGATTTTAAAAAAATTTATTTTTTCGATGGTATGAAAATGGCTACACATACCGTACAGCAAAATACTATACAAGATGTAACTATAATTATATAAACAGCATTAATTATCCAGAAAGCTAAATGAAGAACGAGAGGATGACAATAGTCATCGCTTTGTTCGGGATTACTTGTTTGAGCTTTAGAAAAATTAGAATAAACCCATATATTACCACATATGAACCATATTATTATAAAAAGTGTTAAAAATGAATCGAATAAGCTAAGTAATTTGCTACCGCTATTTTCTTGTTTATTTTTGAATCTAGAAAATAAAGTTGATACATTTTTAGTAATTGCTAAAGCTCCAATTACAATTAGCCAAATTGGTATCATTTTCTGAATAGAACAATTATTTATGTGATAAACACCGATTGCTATCATCGCTATTGGTATGGCCATTAGAATAACGACTACTACAGTTATCGATACTGAGCATAATAAAACTTCTCCAATGCCCAAGATGCGTTTTATTCCTGTTCTTGTTGCTTGATTTGAGATTAGATTTTTGAAAATAAATGATGAAGTCGGAGGCGAGTCTAAACAAATAAAAAAAAGAATAAAATTTTAAAGAAAAATTTTTTGCTTTCGAATACTCAAAAAGATGCTTAAAAAAGTATTTTTGAAGCGATCGAACAATAAGAATCTCTTATAAATGAAAATAAAAACTAGAACCTTTTTTTTTTCTTATTTTAAATACTTATAATTTTCTTGTAATCATGCTATCGACGACGCTTAAGCAGGCAATATGTAAACATCACAAGAAACGTCTTTACGCCTCGCTGCAAAAGATTCTAGCAAAACCTTTGAAAAATTACTGTCTTATGGAAAAAGCTCAATGCTAAATATGTTAATCCTAAAAATCATCTTAAGTTTAATACCATTATACGACGATTAATTTATGATAAAAAATGACGGAACCTTTTCACAGTAATTCAAAACAAAAGTAAGAGTCCAATAAGGTGGTTTATCCTCAAAATTCAATTCCAAAATTCATTTAATAAAAATACACGTTAATAAAAATAACCTAAAATTTATTTTTAACTAACGAATGCCATATAGTACTGATTTGCTAATTTGATTTCATCAGCTTTACAGTGAATTCACCGAAATTCCGAAAAATTTTCGTTTTTTCTGCCAAATTCTTGGAAAATATGGCGATTTATATCCCTAATTTTTTTTTTGTAAAAAAAATTTTTAAAAATCAAATGAGACTAAGAAATGAAATTATTATTGGCCTTTTCGAATTTTCCAGAATTAAAGTCTAGAATTCACGGGAAATCTGGTTAAATCAAATTAGAAAATCATTATTATATAAGCTTTAGTTATAAAGGTTTAGTTTTAATATTGAACAAGTAAATGAAGAATTCGAAATCAGAACCTTAATCTTTATTATCAATATTATTATTTATGACAACATCTATTATAAGTAAATCAAGCAAAGAATTTCTTTTAGAAAAAATTAAAGATTTGGAAAATTCTGAATTATTCACGAAATTGAACCGAAAAAAGTTTTTGTGAGAATTTTACCGTTTTTTCCATCAAACTTGTCAAATCCAGGTGGCGCATTTTTCCCGAAATTAAATGACTCTAAATCATTTGTCGGAAGTTGTATTTCTATTGTATTTGAATCCACTGTATTAGAATCCTTTTGACGAACATTAGATATTAAATTATTTAATTATAGTTTTTAAAAAAAATAATTTTAAACTACCATCTATTCAGATATCTCTCTTAAAAAACCATAAGCCAAAAAATGAAATGCTAAATATAATATTTAAAAAAACTATGATTTATTAGTTAAAGTCATCTATTTTATAAATTTACGAAAAAAAAAGAACAACAAGCAAGCTATTAGTTTGTTATCAATTTTAAACAAGACTACAGTGGTTTTAATCACTGAGACTCTTTGGTATTAATTCAAAAAAAGAAAAAATTTTTTCAAAGAATTTTATTGATTTTTATTTGCTTTTTTTGTGCGAGTTTTTTTTTATTTTAATTTTTTTGAATAAAATTTTTCAAAGTTTTTTCCTTTTTTTTTCTATGAGATTTATTCTGTTAACTCTTTAAATGAAAACAGATTTTAAGAATACCTTTGAGTTATATGCTAACATAAAAAAAGTAAGTTATAAATTAAATTTAAAAAAGTTTAGTTTTTGATTCTCTTAACGACACAAAGGACGTGCAATTTCAGTAAAAGACTTTAAAGCCACTTCTTAGTAAAAAAACATACATAAATAAAAAAAACTCTAGATTCACTCGGTTTTAGTAGACCCTTTTGTTTCACAAGATTTCAAGAGTTTTTTTTTTTAATATGATGACACAAAAAAGACAAAAAAAAACAAAAATATAATAAGAAATAAAATAAAAAAAATGTCAACCGTTTTTTTGCTTTGGAATTCAGATCAAAAAGTGACAAAAAAAAAGCTAAAAAAAATAGACCAACAAGCAAACAAAAAACAAAATAAAAATTATTATAAAATTTTTAAGTCCTTTAAGAATTCATTGAAGCTATGAGTTCATTGAAAACTTTTTCAAAGCACTTTTTCAATTGAGCATAGCTAACAATCATTACATTTTGACTATCAGGTGAAACTAAACATATCTTTTCATTTGAGCCAGTATCAAACTAAAATTATTGTTGTTTTTGTTAAAATTCATTTACTTATTTAAAAAAAAAGGAAGTTTACTTTATTTAAACACTGTACAATGTGCGAAAGATCAATCCAAGGTTGACCATTTTGTGTAACTTGATGAAAAACATAATCTCGGAACAATTTCAACATGTATCTGTCTCCTGTTTCGCTCCATTGTAAATCACCATTAAAACTTTTTGATTTATATTGAAAATAATAAAATTATTTTGGTTATCAAAAATACTATAAATTCGTTAATTTAAAGAAACAACTTTTTTTTTGTAAAAAATTAGAATCAATTTGTAATTCTGTAAACTCCCGTTCATAATTACATGTAATAATAACCGAATTTTCGAATATAATTCCAATATACCTCAATTATAACCGAAAATTCGGTTATTATAATTTTTAGTCGTGGAAAATTGACATGACTAAAATTTTCATAATTATTAGTGTTTCTAAATCAGAAATCGTAGCAACTACAATATATTTTAGGAAATTTTTATAAGAATATTGTAATTGATTATGATTTATGAGTAAGTCTATATGAGCTAAAAAGTGGAAGCCTAGAATTTTTAAATAAATATCTCATTTATGTTAATGTACCAATTTTAGATTGTCATTTTTTTCCATAATTTTTCCAAACAATTTTAAATTTTTGTTGGATTCAGAGAGCCATTAAAAGAAATTATAAAAAAACACTTACTCTTGTCGTTCGAGGACTGTGTTTAATTTACATATTAATCGGAAAAGACGTCCATTCTCAATTTCTTTAGATAGATCATTTTCAATAATATCACCTCTAGTGTACGAATTGTCTAAAACCGAGTAGAACCTAGGTCCAATTAAAGACAAAGCATCATTAATACTTTTATTTCTACCATTTAAATTTGCCACCGGGGTCATAAAATGACTATCAAAAAAAAATAAGATTAAAAAATAAATTAGAAAAAATGTTGAAACAAAATTCATAAGTCAAAAATTATTTATGATTTCTTTATTTCATTATTCAAAATAATGACTAATGTGAACTTACGCAATTAAAGTTTTTAAGTCGTTAGAAAAACTTCTATTAACTATTTCGATCGAAGTGCTAATATGTTCTTTTTGAATAGCTATTAATGAATTACAAGCCAAGGCTAGAACCAAGCGACCAAATTGAATCAAGTCTTCTTGCTTTTATAATAAAAAAAGATTTAATTTAATTAGTATAAGATATATAAAGACTTTTGAACTTACTTGATATTGACTAATTGTATTAGGACTATTGTCATTGTCGAGTATATCAAAAATACCAACACCACTTAGTCTCAAGCGAGATTTATGGTCGACTAAAATTCTTGATGCACTTACAATACGACAGGGTAAATTAGCCGAATGAATAGCTCTCAAAATTGATGATAATTGAATTACAAATTCCCAAACGTTTTGTTCGAGTAAGAGACCCAATGAACGAGATCCGTTTATTGTTTTTCCAGCTGAAAAAGGTCGAGCAGTTCCGTCTAAATTGTACGGGTTAGCCCAGCCTTTCATGTTTATATTTGGATTATTATATAAACGATACTGCAACGTTTCTAATCCAGGATAATAATCATAAACAAAAACAATCGCTATTTTAATAAAAAAAATTAACTTATTTTTATACTTGAAAGAACATGCATTTTTTTAGCTTTTGGAAAAAAAAACTTTTTATTAAATCTATTTTCTTTTTTACTATTTCTAAAATTTCTTCGAGTTGAAATAGCTATTTTTGGTGTTCAAACCGAAATTCTTAACACTCACATAACCTGCCGGGTCATCCTTACCCCTTATCAAAATTTAAATTACATTTTCTCTTTAACGATCATCAAGTTATGATATCTTCAATTAAAATATTTATTTTAAAGTCTTAAAAAGTCTTTAATAATATTAATAACTTTAATAAATTTAGCGTTTCATGTGTCATTAATCTTAAAAAAAGTTTTTGACTAAAATAGCCGAATGCTTAAATGTAAATTACAGTTCTATTGAGATTATTTATTAAAAGTGGAAAACTTTGTTGCTATAGTGCCCAAAATCATAAGCCGTAGTCGTACTTTTGTCGTGACCGTAGTCGTACTTTTGACTCTGACTGCACCTATCGTAGTGCCTGATTTAAGAGACCATGTATCGATATATTTGAATTGACTCAAGAGACCAGGTCTTACTATTAAAAAGGGTGGGTTTCATGAGTATTAGTAATCCATTGTCTACAAACTAAAAAGATTTATACACCAGTTTTTAAAATTAATTTGAAAAAAAATTCTCTAGTCCTTATTTTTTTAAAGAAAATTCAACCATTTTTAATTTTAATTAGATTTTTTTTGCAATTATTTTCATTCTTCAAAAATGTAATTAAAAAATTTGATCAACTTAAAAGTATAAGAAAAAAAGCAAAATCCTTTAGCATTACTCGTAAGATGCTGAGACAGTGGATTCGAGAGAGAGAGAGGAAATTGAAGAATCACCAGAGAAATTTACATAAAGCTCGAAACTGTAATCCCGATAATCCAGAGTTAGAATCAACTATGTTTCAGTGGATTAAGGAAAAGCTATGATTATAAAAATGAAATTGGTGCTGACGAAAGGTTTTCTGCGTCTCGTGCTTATTGTACGGCTTTTTAACAAGAAATAATATATCATTATTTTATTTAAAAAGTTAATTAGTTTTAAATGAATACCTCGAAGATTTGGATATTCTTGATGAAATTTTCATTGATGACCGTGATATTTTTGAGAATGTTGAAGAAAATCCACAATAATATTTTTAATAGTTAAATCGAATTTTCCGAAAATTTTGTCAATAATATTAGTAAAATATATTTTTAAAATATAATTTTTTGTTTATGGACCTGATCTAGAACAAATTCCAAGCCAATGGATCTGGTCTAGTTAATGTTTTTAGATAGGAGACAATGGTCTACCAGTACTCACGAAACCCACCCTTTTCAATAGTCAGACCATTACGAGTGACTTAGTCCCGCAGAGTTATTATATCAGGCACTACGGTATCTTAATGATTTTTATTAAAGCTAATGAGCTTCTCTACAATTCATGGAGACAATTTTGATAAAAATTTTTATTATTTGAGGTAAAAATTCACAAATACTATAAAATGATAGATCCGTTACTACTGTTTGACTATGATTTAGGGCACTAAAAACTATTATCAAAAGGCTTGTAATAATCAGCTCACCAAATTTCTCAAAAATAATTAAATTACCACTTAATTATAAAAATTAGAAATGACTTATAAAACTAAATTGATAAAATTTGGCTATAAATAATAAATCGCCTTATCAAAATGATCGAAATGTAAAAATTTTATAAAAAATATGGAATTTAATTATTATAAAAAAAATGGAATTTAAATCAATTATATTTTTCTACTGGTTTATGAAAAAATAAATTCTTACAATGTTCTCCATCGAATTCTTTAGTACCAAAGACATCTCTCAATGTACAAATATTAGCATGTTGTATCTTTTTCCAAGCATCTACGATTTCGGCACATCGTTGATTAATAAATCTAAAACCCATAATTCGCTTAAGATAATAAGTAACATTAGTTTTTATATGAGTAGCCTTATAGCTTATTGTTTGATAACCAAAAGTTCTTGATTTATGATCAACATTCATTTGTTGATTATCCAATGGTACTAAATTGTGATAGTCTTTAACTTGTGCAGGTAGTTCTTTAGATAAAAAAAATAATTAAAAAAAAAACTAAATTTCAATTTTTTTTTAAATTTGACTTACGCATTGCAACTTCTTGAGTAGGTACACTTGTTGCAAGTAAATTTTTTCTTAATATTTCACTTCTAAGCTCATCACTCATGAAATACGATTCAGATCGTTTTAAATGTGTTATATTCGATAAATCAGTTGGTATAACACGACTTGGTTCAATTTCTGGTTGAGGAAATTGTTGAGCAAGGAGATGATGTGGTACTACACCTTGTTGTTGTTGTTGTTGAGATAATAAATGAGCAGGTATATGTTGAATTGATGGATCTAATTGACCATTTAGCATTAACATTTCATTGTTTCCTAGCTATTGAAAAAAAAAATTTAATAAAAATTCGAAAATTTTTTTTATCAATTTTTTTAAATTTTCAAAAAAAAAAACTAATTTTTTTTTTGTTAACTCACATGGTTATCTAAATTTGAAAATAATTTTCTATGAGCTGATGATCCATGATGTGAGACTGAATTAGATCCATAGCCTGAATTAGAAGGCATGGACTGAGGTGGCGGAGTTGTGCTAGGAGTCGCCAATTTGTTTAACAAAGGAGTTTGCTGTGTGCCCATGGATACTTCAAATAAATTTATAAAAAATACATCAATTTAATATCCTGAAGAATAAATAATTTTATTTTATAAATTGCTTACGGTTTTGTACCATGTTGGCTAGTAACTGACGATTAACAGAGGCTGGCTATTAATTAAAATAAAAATATTACTAATAATATTGAGAGAGAGAATTAAGCTGCTTATATACATCATTATTAAATTGATTTCTTAAGTTGTTATGTGTTGATGGTGTACGATTTGACGAGATAAGATTTTGGCTAGATGATGAGTTATAACGTGAATTATTAAAAGGTGATTGTTGTAGTAAACTATTTACATTTGATGTTGAATGTGACATTTGTTGAGTTTGTTGCATTGGAGATCGTCCTAATTGTTGCTGCAAAGCATTTCTCTTCAAAAAAAATTGGGTAAATTATTTTAAAAAATTTTTTAAATGAAAAGTTTTAACAGATTCCTTCATTAACTGGAAAGTATTTATGTTTAAAAGTTTATAATTATAAAAGTGATTTTGCCAACACATTTCATCACAGTCCCTAAAGATTCTCTAAAAAATTCTTTCAGTTTTAAGCTCCCCTATTGAAAAAAAAAACTAATAATTCACTGATTCCATTGCTCTTTGAAAAGTTAAATTATTAAATCATTTTTTATTTAAGCAAAGGGCGTTTCGAGTGAAAGGTTTTTCATAACTTAAAACCAATTGTCCTGGAAGATATTTTTTCAGAATATATTTTATGAAAATAAATAATTCAGTTATACTTTTTTTTTTTAAGTCAAAAAAGGAGATAATGTAATTTTGAACAAAATAAAACTGAATTGATCTTTTTGAAAATAAAAATTTTAAAACCACGTATCTTATCTATAATACCAAATAATTTGTCGACTTCTCTTTATAACAAAAAAAACTGTCTGTCTGTAAATGCTTTGGTATACTTCAAACTAATAACCTAAGTTTTTTATAAAATTTAAAAAAAAATTTAATTACCGGGGTAAAAACCGGAAATGGATCACTTTCAAAATTGCTATTTGCAGTTGACATTTATTGACCGTTGAACTACTAAATTTAAGGTAAAATATCAAAAAAAAAAAAATTTTTCGGTTTAGACAAATTTCTCTTTTGGGTTACTTCAAGTCTTAAAATAAAATGTATAAATATTTTTTTGAATAAAAATCAATTAAATTCCATGCATTCATTGTTAATTAAAAAATTTCAAATAAAATCACTGAAAATTTGATGGAAAAAAAGAAAGAAAAAAATAAATAAAGAGAGAGAGAAAGTAAATAAGTTATTAGGCAAATATCTACCAAAATACTAACACATGAATTTTCCAAATAAGAGCAAAAAAAAGTCATAAACAATAATTATAATATTTTATGAATTAAAGTAGATTTTTTGAACGAAATTAAAATAAATGCAACAAAATTTTCATATTTTTTGCAATCTTAAATTTAATCTTCACGAAAGTAAGCGCCTATTTTATCCTAGTTTTTATATGTTTATTTTTCAATTTCTTTACACCCTTGCCAAGTCGAGTATAACCTAAAATAAAGTAAGAGTAACAATGAAGTAGAAATTCACAAATGCTTCTTTAGATAGAGAAAATTCATTTCTTTAAAAGTAGACTTGGTTTTTTTTTTAAATTATAATCTTATGTAAGAAATTATCAAAAAAAGCATTCTTAAATTCTTTTTAGAATAATTGATGAGCCTCTTAGTTTTAATATTTTCTTGCAAATTTAAAAAAAGCATTTTGTTTTTTCTTCAATTGTTTAAAACCATTGCATACGAGTTTCCAAGTGTTTTTTTTATTGAAATATCACAAATTAGAAATATTTTGTAATCAGAGAAAAATTTAAATGAATAAGTTCATTAAAATTTTTAATATTAAATCTAATTTAATAATTTTTAATGAATTCAAAAAAAATTATTATTATAGTTAATGGAGTTTTTTTTTTAATAAAGCTCTTACAGCTGACCTAACGGCTTTTTTTTTTCTGTTAGAAAATAAAATCTTATTTGATAGAAATTGTTTAGCTGAAAATTTTTACCATAGATTATTGAGGGAAAAAAGGAAAAATACCAATATCAGTCTAAATTATTAGAGAATTCGGCAAAATTTGGGCTTTTAACAAAACGTGGCTATTACTAAAATGCAGATCGCTGTTTTTTTTGAAAAAACTGATCACTAAAGTGCAAGAAATTCAACAGACCGGAGTCGGTATTAAATTTTAAGAAAAAAATAAAGTGCAAGAAATTCAAAACCAAAGTGCTATCTGAATTTCATATTTTCGACTCAAAATTCGTAATCTACGTCCTAAAAAACCCCAGAAAAAAATTTTTTTTAGGGGGGGTAAAAAAAAAAAATTTTACACCCAGGGGTCCAAAAAAAACTGATCCTTTATAGAGTTGTTGCTCTTTAAGACACAAAAACTCAAAAATGGGACTAAAATGAAAAAAGTATATATATTCTGAAAGAGCATAAAATTTTCTACAATTTAGTAAAATAAAAAAAAATTAAAAAAGGGTATGGCGACTTTGAAAATCAAAAAAAAGGTAAAAAATGCGTTTTTTATCGGTTAAATTGTATCTCCTCCGTGAGATCACCTATGACCCCACTTTTTTTTTTTTTTTAAAAACTAGAAAAAATTCTGTACAAATCTATGGCTTTAGTTTTTTTGTTTATTGTTTTATTTTTTCTTGAAAATTGACTTCAAATCATATGATTTGTAATAATTTTTTTAGATTAGGATTTTTTTATTTAAATTTTCAATTTTTAACTTAAAAAATTCTATAATAAAGAATTTGATATTTTTAGGTGCTCCGCTACGTTTTCTTTTGATTTTCCAGAAAAATATGCTTTCAGAACTTGACCGTATGTCGCACCATTATTGTAAGCCAATAAACATCTCCAAAATCGTCTAATTAATTTTTCGATAATAATTCTGAACTTAAAGATGCTCGAATAAAAAGTCTGAAGGGTAACCAAGTTAATTTCAAATATCCGTTTAGATAATAATGAAATATTATTGATGAATTAGATATTAGTTCGGATCCTAAATAATTTTCAAAATTTCTTACATGAAAGCTCATGAAAAGCTATAAAAAAAAAAGTATGTTGTATAATAACTTTTTTTAGCGTTTTTCACGCATTTTAAGCGACAATCGTTTCAGCTTTAATTTGGATCAACTTAAAAAAAAGACTGAAAAAAGTTAAGGAATAATTCTTTTAGATTTGTTTTTTAAGGGTCTGTTCTAAATAAGCAAGATTTTTGTTCAATTAAAAACAAAGCTAAAATATTTATTTTTAAAATAAATAATGTAAATTTTGGCAAATTTTTTTTTAATTAAATTTGGTTACTGTATTATTGGCTCTCATACTCGATAGCTGATCTTTTTTCTTATTTGTAAAATCGAAGCTTATATTGGGATTTAAAACATATTGAATAATTGGATCTGTAAAACAAACTATATATGTAATCCAATAGACTTTACTCATTACATCAGATGGTATTAGATTAAATAAATTATTAAAAACAGTCAGAAAACATGGTGTCATCCATTGCACCCAAAATGTAAATATCAACAAGACAATTTTGTATTGTGCATGTCTATTCATCAATTCTATTTTTCGAATTTTATTTTGCGTAATTTCATTTTGATTTCTATTTGTAATTATTTGAATTTGCGTCTTTTTAATCACATTCATATTGATTATCAATACAATTCCAATTATAAGTAGACATATTAGCGGAATAAACCATAAGAGAAAAGAATAAATGAAAATTTCAAATGAAGTTTTAAAATTTATACCTAAAGTAAAGGCAACAAGACCATAGGAATTAGCAATAGCTGACCAAAGAGAAAAACTAATTAACCAAATAGAGGCTAAAACTCTTTTAGGATTTCTTACTAAATACTCATTTTTAAAGTTTAAAGGAGCTTGAATGCTTCTTAGTAAAATATAGGATAAATAAAACATATAAGAGCATGTGATTGTATTATAGCCATTGTCATACGTCGCCCAAATATTAGCTACTGCCGAATGAAACGGCCAATAGCCAAAAATAATAGAGGCAGTACTAATCGGATAATCGAAAATTCCAGTAGTCAAATCCATTATTGACATACACATCACGATAAAATCAATATTGGATTTTTTAACTCTTAAAAGTTTGACTATAAGATAGATATTTGATGAAATTATTAGTGAAAAGACAATAGTACTGAATATAGAAAGGAAAATGTTATTGTGAACTGAAAAGATTAAGCATTCTACAAATATCACATAAGAATCGAATTCTTGCGGATTTAAACAACGCGTTAAATTAGTTGAGTTGTTAAAGCTCATTTTTCAAAAAAATATTTTAATATTTTTTGATTTTTTTAAATGAATTTATTTTAATTTTTTTTCAGCAGAACGGAAGTTTTTAATGTTTTTTTGTTTTATCGCATTGAAAATTTTAATCTAAGTCCATAAGCTTTTTTTAAAAATATACTTAAGAGTGTAACACTCTAAATTTGAATAATTTTAATTCATTTCCGCTTAAGATTTGGCAATGCGTTTAAATGAGACAAGTTTTGAAAATATTAAATAAAAAACACCTATGTTAAATTAAAAATAGACGTAATTATCCATCTGCTCAATCAAGGATAATTTATATAATATTTTAAAATAAAAATCAAATCTTTAAAAGCACTAGTTTAAAATATATCTAATGAATACATTTTTTAATTGAAATAAATGAAATTGAAATTTAATTTCGGTTTTAATTATTAAAAATTTTGTAAATGATATAATTAACTAAATTAATTTCGTTCTTTAAAAAAATATATTATATCATTAATATTTAAAGTAAGGCTACTTGAAATTGAATCTAAAAAACGATATACTTTAAATAACATTTCTAACAAAAATTTCAGATTTGAAATAAATTATCTCCTCTTTCTCACAGATTTTTATAGAAATTAAGCAAAAATAATGACGATTATTTAGACTCTTCTTTTTGGGGCTAGTCAATTTTGAACCCACTGTTTATAGTATAAAAAAACAGTGGGTTTGCTGGTACTTTTTATGCATACTTACTTATGCATAAAAAGTACCCTTAATTTTATGCATAAGTAAAACATGGTTTGCCCCCTTTTTTGGGGCTAGTCGATTTTGAACCCACGTGAATTTGATATTTTTTAATAAAATATCGTGAACCACCAACTATCATTAATTAACAATAGTTTACGTAAAAACGGTTTATCCATCTTATCACAGACTAATACTAAAAATTTTTACGAAAAATACATTTAGATAAGCTTTAAAGAGCAAATTTCAATTCTTTCAAGTTGCTTTACATTTTCAATGGCAAGTGATAAAGTTATTTTGTAAATTGCTACAAAGTGTATCAACAAGGCTACACTCAAAATTTGTCACCTTTTTATTGTTTGTACAGTTCAATCCAAAACAGAGTTAACAAAAACATGAACAATATTTACAAAGTGGGCAAACGTTTTTAAAAAAAAACATCTCAGAACCGAAACAAAAACAACACAGCACATTTTAAAACATGTTTTAAAATGTTTATGTGCTGTGTTGGTTGGAAACTTTTTGAAAATGGGGAAAAAGTACCCTTAATTTTATACATAAAATTTTCCTAACCGTTTTTTTCTGTGTTGGTTTAGTGTTTACTCTGTTTAAACAGATAATTAACTTTGTTTCGATTGGATTGTACTGTATTGAAAATTTTCAAAAATTTAAGTGCTTAATTACTGCTCTGCTCCCGAATTTACGTCGTACCCGTACGCATACTCAAGCAAAAATGAATGGAGTACGGGTACGGGTACGACGTTAATTCGGGAGCACTGCAGTATTTTAATTTCACGCATGTCTCATTTTCTTTGAGGAGACTGGGCATAAGTATAGCCCTAAGTTTACTAGTTTAAAGTTTACTCTTAGCTAAATATTAAATTTACCTTTCATTTTTCTTTCTAAAAATTTTAAAAAAAATATTTTTTATACTATAAACAATTTTTTTATGCGTCAAAAAGATGCCCTCCTGTGGCTATGACTGGTAAAAATATTTTCATTAATCTTTAATCTTAAGACAAAAATTTCAAAGTTTTTTTGTTTTAAACTATGTATCTCAAATCATTGAGAATTATTTCAAAAAAATTAATTTTGAATTTACTCTGATCACGTGGATACAAAATTAGTAGTAGGAAATTTAGAAAATATGAGCTTTTCTTGCAATAATTTCATAATTATTACTTCATGTATTCACAATGATTGAAAACTAAAAAAAAATTGAAAATTCAAACCAAAATTTCTAATGCAACATGTTAAAATTTGATGAAATTTTTTCCAAAAAAAATAAAATAAAAATTTAACTCAAGAGAAAACTTGACATGCTTTATTCTGCAGTATATTTAAATACTAAAAAAAGTTAAAAAACAATCTGAACATTTTTGATTTACTCTAAAATTTGCTTAACAAAAAAAGAGAAAATATTTCTAAACAGTTGGATCCTTTTTTTTTCTTCTTTTTATATAAAATAATTAATTTGCTTTGATTTTAAATAATTTAGATTTTTTCCTAGCAAAAAAATTCTGAAAAAAAATGTCTAAGGATAAAAAAGTAGTTGATGATGTGGATAATTTAGATGCTGAAGTTGGTTCAGAAAGCTTTGATTTTGTCAAAGAAGAAGAAAAAATTTTAAAAATGTGGAAAGATATCGATGCTTTCAAGACCCAATTGAAGTTATCTGAAGATAGAAAAAAATATACATTTTACGATGGTCCACCATTTGCGACTGGTTTGCCCCATTATGGACATATTTTAGCCGGTACTATTAAAGACACAGTTACTAGATGGGCTACTCAAACTGGTCATTATGTCGAGCGTAGATTCGGTTGGGATTGTCACGGCTTACCAGTTGAATTCGAAATAGACAAAAAGCTCGGTATTAAAGGTCCTGCTGATGTTCTAAAAATGGGAGTTGATGCCTATAATAACGAATGTCGTAGCATTGTCATGAGATATTCTAAAGATTGGGAGGAAATTATTTCGCGTTTAGGTCGTTGGATCGATTTTCAAAACGATTATAAAACCTTATACCCGACTTTTATGGAGTCTGTTTGGTGGGTTTTTAAACAATTATACGAGAAAAATTTAGTCTATCGTGGTTTCAAAGTAATGCCTTATTCAACTTCATGCTGTACTCCCTTATCCAATTTTGAAGCTGGTCAAAATTATAAAGATGTTCAAGATCCGGCAGTAGTTGTTATTTTTCCAGCCATAGACGATGAAGGTAAAGACTTAGGCTATTCATTTTTAGCTTGGACTACAACTCCATGGACATTGCCTAGTAATTTAGCCCTATGTATGCATTCCGAATTGGACTATGTTAAAGTAAAAGATAAAAAACATAATGATCAAGTTTTTGTCTTTGCCGAATCGAGACTTTCTGAATTATTCAAATCACCTGATGATTATGAATTATTAGACAAACAAAAAGGTTCATTTTATAAAGGACAAAAATACAGACCCTTATTCGAATATTTCACTGGCACTGTCGGAAAACATGCATTTCAAGTTTTAAATGATACTTACGTTACCAGTGACAGTGGTACTGGTATTGTTCATCAAGCGCCATATTTTGGTGAAGACGATTACCGAGTATGTCTCGAGGCAAATATTATCACCAAAATGGGACCCATTGTTTGTCCAGTCGATGCCACAGGACACTTCACTAGTGCTGTATCTCATTTTTCTGGTCAACATGTTAAAGACGCTGATAAAAATATAATTAAACATTTAAAAGATAATCATCGCTTATACTCACAAGCCACAATTCAGCATCAGTATCCATTTTGTTGGAGATCAGATACACCATTATTGTACAAAGCTGTGCCAAGTTGGTTTGTACGAGTAGAAGATTTCAAAGATAAATTATTAGTCAATAATTCTCAAACTTATTGGGTACCTGAATTTGCTAAAGAAAAACGTTTTGCCAATTGGTTGAGTGACGCACGTGATTGGGCTATAAGTCGTAATAGATATTGGGGTAATCCAATACCATTATGGGTATCTGATGATTTTGAAGAAGTCGTATGTGTAGGCTCAATTGAAGAGCTTAAACAACTTAGTGGAGTTGAAGAAATTAATGATATCCACAAGGAATTTGTTGATAAAATTACCATTCCATCTAAAATGGGTAAAGGAGTTCTTAGACGAGTTCCAGAAGTCTTTGATTGTTGGTTCGAATCAGGTAGTATGCCTTATGCTCAAGTTCACTATCCTTTCGAAAGAAAAGTAGAATTTGAAAATAATTTTCCAGCTGATTTTATAGCTGAGGGTATTGATCAAACTAGAGGTTGGTTCTATACTTTATTAGTAATTTCGACCGCTATTTTTAATAAGCCACCATTTAAAAATTTGATAACTAATGGTCTTGTTTTGGCTGCTGATGGTCAAAAAATGAGTAAGAGTAAAAAAAATTTTCCTGATCCATCAGAGGTTATTAACAAATACGGAGCTGATAGTATACGCTTGTATTTAATTTCATCTCCTGCTGTACGCGGTGATTCTGTTAAATTCAACGAGAATGGTGTTAGAGATGTAATTAAAGACGCTTTCTTACCATGGGTAAATGCTTCGAAATTTTTGACTCAAAACATCGAAAGATGGGAAGCTGAACAAGGAAAAAAATTTGTCTATGAAGAAATTTTAACATACACTGGTACCAATATCATGGACAAATGGCTCTTGTCATCCATACAAAGTTTACTTAAATTTGTTCGTGAAGAAATGGCTGCCTATCGTCTATACACTGTATTGCCAAGATTAGTCAAATTCATAGACACTTTGTGTAATTGGTATGTTAGATTAAATCGTAAGCGTCTAAGGGGTGAAACTGGACCGGAAGATTCTTTCCTAGCTTTAAATACATTGTACAATGTGTTATTTTTAATGATTCGTTTATGTGCACCTTTCATACCATTTTTAACCGAATCAATCTATCAAAGAATTAAAAAGTATTTAGGAGAGTATTCAGAGAAATTAGAGTATACCAGTGTACACTTTTTACTAGTACCAGATGTTAAAGAAGATTTAATTGATTCAGAAACCGAGAAGTTATTCGAAGTCATGCAAAGAATAATTGTTTTAGGTAGAACTATTAGAGATAGAAAAAAATTACCGTTAAGACTTCCATTAAAAGAGCTAGTTGTAATTGTTGAAAATTTTGATGGGATTGAAACTGCTATTAAAAGTGTAGAGACTTATATTTACGAAGAATTGAACGTGAAAAAATTCCAATTGTCGTTGAATAAAGAACAGTATGGAATTGAGATGAAAGCCAAGCCTAATTTTGCCGTTTTGGCTTCCAAGGTTAAAGATAAAATGAAAAAGTTAGGAGGTTTAATTGAGAAAATGAGCGATTTACAAGTTCAAGAATTTACCAAAAATGGAAAATTTGTTTTGGATGATACAGAGTTGACACTAGAGGATATTCAAATTTTGCCAAAAATTGACACGGCTAAATTCAGTCAATATGAGCCAGCTTTTGATAGAAATGTAATTGAATTATTGGATATTAGTCCCGATGAAGAAATGATTAATGAAGGTGTCTTAAGAGATGTAGTCAATCGTGTTCAAAGATTGCGTAAAGAGTTTAAGCTTGTGCCTACAGATGATATTGTTATCTATTACCAAGTTAAACCAGAGAATTCTAAATTGAATGCTCTTTTGCAAAAATCAAACCAATATTTGGAGAATAATCTCAAAAAGCCATTTAAGCCTTATGATAGTAGTTTGAGTTTGAAAGTCAAAGGAAAGAGTTTTGATGTAATTTTTAATAATTTTTTTATTTAATTTTTAAATTAATTTTGAAAAAAAAATTTTTTTTAAAGTTCTTGGACGGAAAAGTCGAATTATGGGTTGAAAAAGTTGAGCAATAGACATTTATGTGATTAGATAATTTACAATGACAAAATATATGACCATTTTTTTTTAACTTATTATGGTATCAAAAAATTAAATTTTTTGTTTAAGTTATTTTTATTTTTAGTTATGTTTTCAAATAAATGTTTTATTGTTAACTAAAGAAATTTTTTGTTTTAAACCAATCACAAAAGATTATTAACGATATCGTTTTGATACAGGGATTTTTCGTTAAACTATGGAATTTACGTAAAATTAAATTTAAAAAAAAAAGCTACCTTTGATTATGAATTTAAATATTAATTGATTAAATAATATACAGCACTAAATTTGAAAAAGGCGTGATCTTTATTGTACCGTTACCGTGAGTTTTACTATTCTAAATAATTGAATTAAATGCTTTTTACAAATTTCAATGAAAAAAATTCTTTAGTGAGAATTTAAGTGAAGCTTATCTATTACGGAATGATAATTAAATCTCATAAGCTAAAACAAATCTTCTGAAATTATTGTTTCCATGCTATCAAGATTTTCTTACCCAATCGAAAACCTTTTTCCAACAAACACGTTCGCCACAAACGACTTTTAAGCAGAAATCTTTTGTAATTGTATTTATGCCCACTTAAAAATAAGGATTTTCGGATGAGTCTTCATCGAGCATAAACCCTGACAAATCTTCTTCAACTTTAAAATTTACGTAAATAATATTTCATTTTTAGGGTTAGAAGGAAACAAAATTTCTTTCTCCCTTAAATCTTTTATATTTAAAACATATTGTCTTTCCAAATTTACATATGGTCTTGGCATTACTACTCCTAAAAAATGAAACTAAGGATTTTTTGAATAAATCACAAAATAACCTAATAAAAATAATGTTAGGGATAAAATATAAATGTCATATGACAAATATTCTTAAAGCTTTAAAAATTTTTAATTTTGATGAATTATATTTATTTTCAAAACTTTCCTTCATTAATACTATAAAGTAAAGCTCATTGGCCTCATACATTCTAGAATGTATGAAAAATTTACCAGAACGATCAACAAACACTGGATTTAGATCTTTTAACGACATGCCGTTAAAATCGAGCAAATACCTGATGAATCTGAGTAATGAATTATTTATTCGTTTAAATAACGGTTAAACGAATAAATTTCTGTTCCAAAATTTCTGTTCCTCAAATTTGTTTTTATATTTTTTACTGTCTATTGCTGGTTTTAAAAAGTTGATTTTGATTATGATGTTCTTTTATTGCTGATTTTTTTTAATTTAAAAACTTTTTGTAAAAAATATATCAAGTTCTGTATTACTTAAGAAATTTAAAAAATTTAATAGTTTCTTTTTTTGAAAGGTGAATAAGAAACATTTCCATGGAAACATAAAATCTAAAACAGTTACGACGGATACTTAAAAAAAAAGATCTAAAATTTATAATAAAAAAATTATAAATTCATATCGAATATAATTACTATTTTTAAGCAATCAAGAAATAGATACTTTAGCTGGGCACTAGAAATTTAAATCAAATTACAAAATAATCAGAAATATTTTTTTTTCTTATTCCTTTTTAAGTTTAGATCGCTTTTTTAAACAAAATGGTTGCTACCAAAGAAAAAGCAAAAACTGCCAAACCTGGAAAAAATGCCAAAGAAGAAAAAACTATTGACGAATCAGTGAGTGTCTTCTAAAAACTTTTATTTAAAAAAAAAATTTTTAATTTTTCTTACAAAGTTCGAACCAATAAAAGTCGATGCCCGTAACGCCAATACGGCTGTACTTATGCTAGAAAGTCCAGAAGAAGAAGTCTTGCAAAAAGCATGCGAATCCCTATTCAAATTTTGTGAAAAAAGTAAACTTCTAAAATCTTTATACCAATTTTAAAGTAAGAAAAAAAAATTACTTAAAATAAAGGTGATGGAAATAAGTTGGCAGTACATGAACTTGGTGCAACGCCAAAAATATATTCTCTTATAAGTCACGAAGATAGAGTCATTCAACGAAATTCGACAATGGTTTTTGGTCTTCTATCAGCTCATAGTGAAGTTCGAAAATATTTAAGACAAAATCCGGTTTTTATTGAAAAAATGATATCTTTGCTTAGTTCGGATTACGATTCGTTGACTAATGAATATGCAGCTTTATGGCTGAAAAACATGTCTGAAGATTATAGTACTAAAACTGTAATGGCATCAAGTACTGGTGCTATGTCTTCTTTAATCACAATGTTAAATGCTAAAGATCCCGATGCAGTTTACAATGCACTAAGTTGTATAGACAAATTGATGGCTGATTATCAACCAAGACAACAAATAAAAGATTTAAAAGGAATAGAGCCTATTTTAAATTTATTCAAATCAGAATATCCACAAATTCAAGAAAGTGTATTTAGTGCTTTGACTAAAATAACTCAAAATGCTGAGAATCGAGAGGCTTTTAGAGAAATTGGAGGAGTTGAAAAATTGATTGACTTTCTAGGATGTCCAGAATATAAAGATTTACATGTTAATTGTATTGGAGTATTATCAAATTGTCTAGAGGATACTCAATGTTTAGATGTATTTCATTCATTCAATTATTTTTTTTTCTTATTTTTTTCTTTGAATTTTGAAGTATTTTATTTTAAGCTTGTTCAACAATCGGGTGGTTTAAATAAATTATTGACTTTTTGTCAAGATTCAAATGAAGAGACCGAAATGAGTTTGGTTAATGCAGCTGCTGCCAAAGCGTTAGCTAGATCAGCTAGAAAACGTAAGTATATAATATAAAATGTGATTTTCCGCCTTTAATTTAGAATTTTTGATCCATCCATTTCTCTTTCTAATTCTACAAGACAATTAAAATAAATTTTTATTAAAATTATTTTTAAGATATTTTTTTTCAAAACGGAAACTTAAAAGGCACAATCTTAAAAAGTCGATGTAAACTTTTTGAAATTAAATTTTTTTATATTTGAAGTTTTTTAATTATAATCAGAGACAACACTAAATTGCGTTCGCAATTTTTTTGTTGTTGAATTTTTTGAATTCTTCTGATGGGCTGTTTGATGCTCAAGAGAATGAAAATTCAAATGAATTATATGATGAGGACATCATACCTTTGGTAAAGTCAGACGAAGAATTATACCAACTTATTTTAATTCACGATTTATTTATTATTAATTTTGACTTTAATTTTTTTGATACAAAAAAATTTGAATTTTTTTTAAGTTCAATTTTTTCATTTCTCAATTCTGTTCGCAATTTTTTTTTAATTTCGGGCCCTAAAAAATCTCAATTTATGTCGTCTCTGATTATGATTTTGATTATTTTAATATTTTATCTAACTAACTAGAGAAGCAAATCTTTTACCATGCGAGTAACGACCCGTTAAATAGTTAAGCTTCCTTTTTTAACATATTCTTATTTTTTTACCCAATCAAATTCTTCAGTTTCATCTGATACAGCATTATCTTTCAGTATTTCATTTTTTTTGTAAATAAACGCATTTGGCTATTAGCTCGTTCCTCGCAATAATTAAAAAAATTTCCAGGTGGTTATATCTTAGCTACTAATCTTGCAAAATTAGTTAAATCTTTAATAAAGCCGTTTGAAAAATTATTGATGAAATCTTCAATTTCAATAGCAAACTTAAAGTTCCGCCCTTTTTCGACAAAATAGTTTTGAGAGATTTTCGACAAAAAATTTTAGACTAAAAAATGTTCTTTATAAGGTTAAAAAATGTTTAAGTAATTGTTTTTTAGATTGATCTATTTATTATATATATTGAAGTAATTCAAAATTTTTACTCATATAAGCCGATTGTCCCTTGTAATATTTACTATCTAAAACTACCGATTTAGTATATTATTATATTTTTTATTTTTTAAACGAAAGGGCTTTAGAAACGATAAGAAGATTTAAATTACCTACTGAATTAATAAATTTTCTTTTAGAATTTCCAAATTTTCTAAAGGTGCGTTTTGGTGGCCATTAATAATCATTTTATTTTTAAATTAATCTTGTCGAGTTTTGTTTTGTCCAAATTTACATTCGTCTAAAATTACTCAAAATAATTTATTTTTTGCAAAAATTTTATCGAACTAGCTTTGTCTAAAAATACGGTTACCCAAACCTAATGACTATAAATTTTTATTTAATTTTTTTTAAGCTGAAAATCGAAAGATTTTAAATGAGCAATATGCTGAAAAAATCTTGATATATTTATTATTGAGTGATAATGATGAAACCAAGGCTTGTGCTGCACACGCTTTATCGGTTATGGCTGAAAGCACTTTTTGCCAAGATGCAATACGTAACTATGGTAAGTTTAAATTAAGAATTAAATTTAAACTTTTAGTTTAATAACATTGCCTAAAGAGGGTATTGAAACGCTAATTAGACTTTTATCCGCCGAAAATCCAAAAGTTCGAGAATATTCATGTTTAGCCATTTCGAATCTTACATTCAAAAATACGAATAATTGGAGGAATATTTTGAGTTTTCAAGGAATAGAATCAATTGTTAATTTATTAAAAGATGAAAAAGATACAACTAAAGCATATGCTTGCATTAGTTTGATTAATATGTCAGCTGATGAAGTTGTACGTGAAGAAGTAGCTCAACATTCACTTTGTCAATCTATTTTACCTGCCTTAAATTCAACGTAAGGAACAAAAATTAAAATATTTATTTTTTATAATATTAAATTTTTTCACTATTTTTTAAGAAATACTTTTACTCAAGCCAAAGCCTGTTTAGTTATTGCATCGTATTGTGTGGATGCTGTAATAAGAAATGAGGTTAAATAATTTATTTTTTTTTCAACTCAAACTAATTATATTTATAATAAATTTTTTTCTTAACTCTTAGTTGAGACTTTATGGAGTAATTCCAATTGTTGCCAGTCTAATTAAATCAAATAATGATGATGTTAGATTTAATTCATGTTGGGCTATAACTAATAGTGCCTCGGATCTTAGTATTGCCGTTGAGTATTGTAAAAACGGGTAAGAATAAATTTTCATTGAAAAATACAGCCTCGAAAAAGTGGAATTACCACCTTACCAAAAAAAAATTTTTTTTCTAAAAAAAAGTTTATCCCGTAAAAAAATATTCAAAAAAATTTGAAAAAATATTTTTTTGGTAGCGGTTATGGTAATGGCAATTTTTTCGAGGCTGGTCCAGACTAAGGAAAGTATCCTGTTTTAAAAATTTAGGAAATCATGGGCTAAAATTGTACAAATAATCGATTAACTTTTATTTCAATTAGATTTTTTCACGAATTTTCTGCGTTTTAGATATTTATATGTTTTTTTCGATGTTTTCCTGGTTAACTGATTTCTACGATTTTTTAAATTCTACATTTTGATACACAGCCATAAAAAAATTAGTTGTTCCATGGTACAAAAAAAATTGATTAATTTTTATGGATACAAACATAATTTATACCGTCATAATTTTCTATCGAAAACTGTATATCGGGGGGAAAAAGGGGTTTTACGGTTCTTAGTTTAGTGGGCTATATTTAAATATAACAAAATCAAAAAATTTTCTTATTTCCGTTCGTCTGAAAAAAGGGAATTAAGCAAGGCTTTACGGTATGTAAAACTAATTGTTATTGGACAAATTAAAACTAACTTCTACCCATTTTGTTCTTCGACTTTTTCTATGAATAAACTTATGTATTTTTTTGAAACTTTTCCTTTCCTGAGAAAGGAAGATGAAGAGGAAAGGAAAAAAATCATATAAGTTAATCTGTACTGTAAAATGTTTTTAATAGGCTATTAAGTTTTGATGAGCTCATGTTACATTGAAAATTCTTATTATGAGTTTAAGATCGACTTAAGAAGAGGTCAGAATATGTCTGAGCTTTTCAAATGATTTTTAATTGAGACCAATTCTTATCTCAATGTCTCTCTAACTTGATCTACATTAAGATATTTGAAATCACTAGAATTTTAATTTGATGCCCATCGTGAACAAGAGTTTCGTTATTTTTGTATTAAAAACCATTTGAACTGTTTTCTCAGCATTTATTAATAGTTCAATCTTCTTTGCGTTTGCATAAAGCTAATTAGCTATTCTTGAGCTCTCTTTAAATAGTTTACCAGCAGTGCAATATCATCTGCAAAATACAAATCTGAAATTTTTCCTTCAAATCAAACAGAAAAATTTCTTAAATTTCTCAAATTATAAATAATTTAATCAATTCTATATTAAGTGCAATTGAAGCTCTTAGAGAAATAAATCAATCGGAGCAACGAAAAAGTAGTTTTACCGAAGCTGCCTTAAAAAAATTACTAGAAGCCAATTTATCAGCCAAATATGCCTTAAAAAATTATTTAGGTAAGACAATTCGACGAAATAAATTAAAATTCAAAAAATGAAATTTGTAATTTTTGACAAAAGAAACAACTGATTCAATTAGTGATGGATTTTACGACATGGGTCCAATGAGACCTAATGGAAAATTTTACACACTCGATGAATTATCACAAATGCCAGTCAATGACAAGCGTCCAATTATAATTGTTTACACAACAGAAGAGTAAGTTGGACCTTAGCAAAACTTTTTTTTTTAATTCTTAAACAAAAAGAAAATCCCTTTTTTTGAATGATTTATTCTGAATGTTTAGAAATTCTAAAAATATGACTGTATCAATCCAACTACCTAAGTGAGTTAACTACACTGGACAATGTCGACTAATTCACATCAAAGTTAAATTAAGTCAAGACTTTGTTGTCTATTAAATGTTTCGGTTTTTTTTGTTTTGAAAAGAAAAAAAAAAAACAAAATTAAAGCTTTTCCAAATAAAACCGTCTGTCTTCTTCTCTGAAAAAAAATTTTAAATATCTTTTCTATTTAAATGTGTTTATATTAAATCTTTTATTTTTTAACATTTAAATTTTAAAAATTTTTAAATGAAAAAAAAAATTAATTATTTGTCTTGACAGAAAACCGACGACACCGAGTGAATCCAAATTAGAGACACTTCCTAAAAATAAGTCTAAACTTGGCTCTGGTACTAAACGCGATAAAGAAAAAGATAGAGACAGTAAAATGAGGCAAGTCTTTTTTTTTCCTCGAATAATTAGCTGTAGCTGTAGTGTTTTTAAAAAATCAATATTTTGAATAAAATAGCTTTTTTTTTTATTAAAACTTAACTTAAAATTTTAACTAATCAATTAAAAATTGCTTTTTTTGGACTGAGTCACACTTTAACCAAAGACTAGCAAAAAAAGCCTTGTATTCAAATTCTTTTTATCATAATTGTGTCGCACTTTTCTTATTGTATTTTTCCTTAAATAATAACTTTAATTACCAAAACGTAGAAATATTTTGGACATTTTTTTAATTAAACATACTAGACTTTTTGGTTCTTTAAAATAACCAAGAGGATGCTCATTTATTCAGCGAAAAGGTGGAATTACTTTTAGCGTTACCCTTACCAAAAAAAATAATTTTTTAAAAATTTTTTTCCCAAAAAAATTCTATCCAGAAAAAAATATTTAAAAAAAATTAGAAAAAAAATTTTTTTGGTAACGGTAATGCTAATGCCACTTTTTCGAGGCAAGTCCAATCAAGTTATCTGATATAGATAAATCCATTTTATCTGACTTTATTGGTTGATAAAATTATTTCGAAAATTACCGATAAACGAGGCAAAATTAAAAAGTATTAATTTTTTGGTGATGAAACTAGAACCTGAAAGTAAACTCGAGAACCCAACTTTTATCCAATTTTTTATTGACTAAAAAATGACGAATGCAGGTAACGCATACAAGGTGGTAGAGATTTGAACTGGTAATCAAATATTGTTAAAAGACATTTTTATCTTTTTTATTTTTCCAATCTTATACTAATCGTAAAGTTTCTTTTTTCAAAAGCTCAAAGAGACTTAAACTTCCACGAATTTCGAAATCAGACATTTATTTAGGTTATTAAAATTTTCACAATTATCACTTAATAAACACCTTTTATTTTTAGTAAATTGCACCAAATTATATCTTATCCTTTCACTCTTTGGTAGAACAAAAAAAAAAATTTTAAATAAAGATCATCTATCTATGGTTATATTTTTATCTTCTTTATAAAAAAATTTTATTTAATTTTTATTTTATTTTTTCATAATCTAAATGCGTGATTTTTTACAGAGAAGACTCTGGGTAAGTATTTTTTTTATTTACTGGTAAAATCCATTTTCCATAAAGTCAAGTTAAACCCCGTCCATTTTAAGGAATTTAAGTATTTTTTTTAAAAATAAAATTGATTCGAATTGCTTCAAATTTTTTTCGAACTAACTATCTTTTGGCTTCTACTAAAAATCGCTTTTACTAAAATAAACAATCAATTAATTATCCTGGGCACAAAAATAAAATTTTTATTTTTAGTAAAAGTAGAAAAGATAAAGTTGATCACAAAAAATCAACTGAAGAATTACATCGAACTGCTTCACTTGCAAACATAAATGCCGTTGCCGATGATCGAAATAAAGAATCAGCATTTATAAAAGAACAAGTAATTTAAATGGAATTTTTAAATTTTTTTAATAAGATATTTGAAAAAAAATTATTTTAAAGTTCATCTATGGAATGGAAATATATAAGCCTTTAATTGATAAAGATCTTAAACTTTATATTGATCAAATCAAAGATTTGTTTCAATATTTACCACTTAGAGAACAAGTAGTTAATTTAGCTCGATTTGTTTCGGATAAAATGGGCGGTAGTATGAACCGAGACGATATAGCTAATATGGGTTATGAATTATTAATAAATGAGACTAAATATGAACTTAAATCAAATATAATTCCAATTGGTAGAATTCGTCTAGGTACTTTTTATCATCGAGCTCTATTATTCAAGGTATTAGCAGATAAACTCTGTATTCGATCGACACTCGAAAGAGGAGATTATAATAGAGCATGGAATACAGTAGCCTTAAAAGAAGAAAACGTAATTTCTTTTAAAAAAGATAACACGATTTTTTTCTTAAAATTCATTTGAATCATTTATAAAGTTGGAAGAATTTTTTGGGGAAAAAGAATTTTAAATAATAAAATAAAATACCAGTGGGAAATGCCAAATCTTAAATCTTTCAAAAGTTGAAAAAATTCGACTTAAAATAGGTATCCACTTAATACGACAAACATATTTCGACAAAAAAAAATTCGACAAGTATAATTTAGACACGTAATTAATTAGACAAAAATTCTTTCGACAAAAAAATATTTTTACAATATTTCTTGATTTTTTTTGCGATTAATTTCTGGTTTTATGGTTCTTAGTCTTCAACCAAAAAAATTTTTCTAAGAGAGTACTTTTTTGGTAGTCGTAAAATATTGTCGTAAATTATTCAACCTGAATTACAAAAGAAGTAATTCTTTCTTTGTACAATTTTATAAAAGGGTTTGATAAAGCCTCAAAAATAACATTTGATTAATATAGCTTCTGGTTGATGATATATGCTCTACGAGTAGAATCTAATATTTAGCTGGAAGATTTTAAAATTGTAAAACGAACTAGTACCGTAAAACCCTATTTTTCCCGGTATAAAAACGAAAATTTCGATTTTGTACCATGGTCCAATGGTTTTTTTATATACACTTTTTCGATTTTCTTTTTATAATTTTAAATTAAGATTTTTTTATTATAAATATATACATAAGATAATTTTTTAAAAATGATGTTTTCCTTGGAAAAAATTAGAAACTGCTAGTGATATAAACATGATTTGTACCGTCATATTTTACTATCAAAAAATGTATACAGATATAGAATTGTTTCATGGAACAAAATTGAAGATAACAATTTGTACCTGGTCCTAAAAATGGGGGTTTACGGTAAATGCTTTTTTAAAAGAAGAAAATGTCGATTTGTGAGCAATAATTTATATTATTCATTTTTGCTGGAGTAGGGGTACGGGTGCGACTTTGATTCGGCAGCAGTGGAGTAATAATTTTTTAATTAGATAAATTTTATTGTTTTTTTGGGTTCAAGTTGGTTTTACAATTTAAAATTCGATATCTGGTGCGGCGTTCAATCTCGACTGCAATAAACGTCTTAACTACCCTGCACTAAAAAACGAAAATTATTTTTTATTAAAAAATAATTTTTGAAATTTTCTAATTTTTTAAAAATATTAAAAAAAATATCAAAAAATATTTAAAAAATTTTCGTTTTTTAGTGCAGGGTCAAGATAGAATTTTCGGTTTTTGACCCGGCGTTATTGCAGGTTTTTTCGTGTTTTAACGCTGCATTTAAATATGAAAAAACACATTTTAATGCACGCATCATAAGGGGGACGATTTTAACAAGTGATAGATGGTCGCTTATGCATGCACCAAAACCCAGGATTTAAAAAATAGCACACGCACTATCTCGCAAGGGTTTACGGTAAGTAAGGCCATTCTGCTTATTTCAAAATTTCTATTTCTGTACTTGTGCTTTTTTTGGGAATATTTTCGTTAATTATTTATTTCTCTTTTTCAGTTTTGATAGAATAAAAATTTAGGAATAGTCTCAAATGTTTACGTTTGTTTATGTTTCTAAACTAAAAAGTTAAATTCAACTGATTTCTTTTCATTATCTTTTTTGTAACATACCGTAATCACTCGATAGTTATACCATGGTACAAAACAAGAGTTTTAGATTTGTACCCATTGATTTTATTACTAAAATGAATTCATAGACCTTTCAACTCTAAAAAATGGGGGGTGGTCCAATTTTGAAAATTTTCGATTTTATACCGGTACTACTATCGAGTGATTACGGTATAAATTTTTTTTAGAAAATTTTTAAGAATCGTTTAGAATCCTAAGAATTAAATGTAAAATTACTTAAAACTTTTTAGTAATTGCATGGTACCAAATTAATATTATTTCCTTGAAAATTATCGGCTTTAGTTTTTTTCACAATCTTTGATTTTATCGCAATTTTCTAACTGATTTCTGAAATTTGAAAGAAGATATCGTGTTATTAAATTTGAATTTATAAAATATTTTTACTTTTTTTGTTTAAAGGGTTCCGTAAAATACTATTTAATTGACCTTATATTCGAACCAGGAAAACTCATGATTGTAAATTCACTAGATGCTATTCAATATGTAAAATTATAGACTCCTAATCGAACAATAAAATTAAGGCCGAAAAATTCTTAAAAAATATTATTTTTATGTTTAAAAATAATAAAAATAAATAAATTTAAAATTGATTTCTTTTTTTCTTTGATTAAATATTTTTATTAAATAAAAATCTAAGAAACAGACTACTTAAATTCTAGATAAGAAAAAAAAAACGTGAAAATTTTTAAAAAGATTGAAGCTCTTTGGCGTTTGAAACTCCTAAAACTCATTTACAAAATTTGGAAAAAAAATTTTATTCTTCTTGTGATTCTTCAGCTGAAGTTGTAGTTGCTTCACTTGAATTGGTTGGCTCAGCTTGAACTGTAGTTGATTCACTCGAAACAGTGGTTGATTCAACCGACTCTTCTGTAACTGGTTCTTCTGAGCTTAACTCTTCATCTTCATTTTCTGATGTTGTTGTCGAACTTGCTTTAGTTGTTTCTGCAGAGCTTGTTACTACAGTTGAAGTAGAAACAGTAGTTGATGCTACACTACTAGTGTTTTCACTAGTTTTATTTTGCGAATTTTGTTGATCGGTATATTTAAAAATTTGAACACTAGCACTTCCAGTTGAAGTAACATTTCCGTTTGAATTAACATTAACATTACCACCGGCACCAGCAATAGCTACAACAATATTAACAGTACCATTTGAATTTGAAATATTAGCTCCATTTTTAAGAGCATTTAACAAGGCTGTAGCAACTGCTGCGATTGGATCTTGAGTTCTGTTGAGAATATTTCTTTGTTGGCAGCCTACACAAGAACCATGAGTTCTGCATGAGCAATTTTTGGGTGAACAACCAGTTGAATTGTGATGAACGCGTAACTGTTCTTCTAATTCTGAAGCAGTCATATTTTGATGATTGTGTGATTCAGATTTAGAAGAACTTGATTTTTTAGAATCCTTAACTTTTGATTTTTCGGCTTTTTTATCAGATTTATGAGATTTATCTTTTTTAGATTTATCTTCTTTTCCTTGTTTAACTTCTTTATTTTCTTTTTTCTTATCCTTTTTATCTTTTTTTGGCTTTTCGGATTCTTCTTCGCTGTTACTTTGGCTTTCTGAATTACTTTCCGAGTTTTCCTCATTCTCCTCCTCGTCCTCATTGTCCGAACCGCGTTTGCTTATCACTTTAAATTGATCGCCTTCATTTTTAGTACTCTCCAAAGCATCACCAATCGATTTGGATTCAATGCTTTGACAAGCTAATACAATGACAACTAAAGTCGAGATTATCAATAATTTCAAATTCATTTTTAATATTTAAGATTCGTTGTTTTTTTTTATTTATTTCTAAAAATTTCAAAACTATTTATACTAAAAAAACTCGAACCATATCAGCGTTTTTTTATTCCTAATTAATTAATTAAAAAAGATTCTAATCTAAGATATGATAAATATGGTTTTTATTTTTGTGTCTGTTTAATGGGAACTATAGCATGTTTTTATTTTTGATTATTCAGTGATTTATCTGGACCTAAAACGGCGTATTCTATTTAATTTTAAAAAGCTGAAAGAAGATAAACATTCAAGTTTATTTTTTTATTTTCAGATAAAGAAAGCATTTTTTTTTCTTTATAGGGCTATTAGTTTGCAAAATAGAAACAAGATGATAGGTTCATTTAGAGAAAAAAAAGCACTTGAAGAAAGAGAAGGCTAGAAATTATTTACAGAAATTTTTGCAGATGTTTGAAAAAATAAAATGATTTTTTGATTTCAGTAGTTAAGATTAAAAGATAAAACGAGAGAGAAAATTAAAGTTTGAAATATACAGTCTGGTCAGAGAATTCATGATTTATGAGCTATCTGCTTTTAGTTTATTGAAAATAAAAAAATAATTTCTTCATGACTGAGCTGAATTTTTAGAAATAACGAAAAAAATTAATCTTGATTTTTGAAAAATGGAAATTTGAAAAGATACTTCCTCTGGTCAAATTTTTTTTATCATAATTTTATTCTTCATAATAACTGTAAATTACCATTAAATTAGTTTTTGAGAAAAATGAAAAAAATCGTTTTTTTCAGTATTTTTGATAAAGTTATTAAGTAAAAAAATCTTTATTATTTAAACATCTTTATTAATTGAAAATAAAAACACTGCGTTATGCTACTGAAACCAAACTTTGTCTTGGAACTTGTTATAGGTTGATTGCTTGAATCATGATAAAAGCGCACTCCAAAATAAAACACTCTGTGGTTAATTAATTAATCAATTTTACTTTAGATTTGAGAAAATCAGATGTTTTTTTTTTAAATATAAATAGGTCGTTTAGGAGTCGTCAAATTATGTGAAAAACTCGGCGACGGCTGTCTGATTCTATTTTGATCCAAGCTCATTGGTCTTTCAGATAACTTGTTCCTTAAGAGCTTATATCACCAGAATTAAATATGTTGAACCAATTTTACTTTGATTTCATTATCACCTTCTAATAGACATATTTTAATCGTTGTTACCGATGATACTAAACTTTTTTTTCAATTTAAAGTAACAGCACCAAAAATTAATCTTTTTTTCATTTTATAATTTTATATAGTACAAATTAAAACTAACTTGTACGTTTCTTTTCCTTTCCTCTTCCTCGAATCTTCCTCATCTTTTCAAAAAAATACGTTATAAAATATTTGTTTTTATTGATTGTTTTCTTCAGAGGAAGAGGAAAGGAAGAGTTCGAGTTGAAGAACAAAATGCGTACAAGTTAGTTTTAATTTGTACAATAAGTTTTAAAATCAAAGAAATATAGAATAAGACAAATTATTTTTGAGCATTCGATTTTGAATAATCCTTCAAGTTTTAGAATTTCAAAAGAACTGGTAACATGGGCGTAGCGTCATTTTTTCATTTAGGGATTAGACATTTCAACCTTTTATTTTTAGGGATCGCTTAAAAATTAATAAAGGATGGCCAAAAAAATAATTATTAGACAGCATTTAAAAAAATATATATTTTTTTGGTTAAAATCACTGTAGGTTTAATTCAAAATTCACTTTTTTTTTGCATTTCTATGCTTGTCCCAATAATGCTTAAAATTTCCCAAAACATAAATTGTTTCGGAGTTTATAAAATAGCAATTTCAGAAAAAATTTGTATTAAAAATTTTTAGAGAATATTTTTTAAAAATTTATAAATTCGGACGTGAATTTTTGTCTAAAATGTCAATTTTAAAAAGTTTTTATTAATCAGAAGCCTCTAGTAAAACTTTAAAATCATAAAAATATCAATTTATCGCTAAAAAATTTTTCTCTTAAAATATTTCCAAGAAAAAAATTTCTCTGAAAAAAAAATTTTTTTTCGTAGAAATTTTTCTCAGAAATTTTCTTCTTTAAAATGAGAGATTCCCATTTAGATACAGTGGTTTTTATATAGAGGTCGAGGAAGAGAAAAGGAAAAAGAAACGTACAATTTAGTTTATTTGTACGTTAATAACGTCAATCTTTAACCGTAACTTTTGACGGTAACCGTAAGCATAGCTCAAACATCTTAAAATCGAAAATTAAGGCTACTTAACACGGGTTGCGGCTACGGTCAAAAGTTACGTTTGACGGTTGACGTTACATTTATATAAGAAATACTGTATAACAAAATCAAAATCTTTCTTATTTCCATTGGTCAAAAAAGGGGTATATGGGGTATTTGATAAATTTTAATTTACAATTGAGACGATCAGTTTTTAAAAAAATTTATTTGAAATTAATTTCGAAAGAATTCTCAAAACATGCTCAAAAAGAAAAATAAAAAGACCATAATTATATTTAAAGTTCCAAAAAAAATAAAATAAAAATAAATAAGTTTATTACACTTCTTATGTAACTTGAAAAGAAAACTCTTAGCACAAAATTATCTAATACCAAAATAAAAACTATTTTTTTATGGAAACAAAAAATTTCAAATTTTAATATTATTTCAATTAAAAAAAAAGTTTTAACACAGTAAATGACTAGAACTTGAATTTATTTACAAAACATAGAAATAACAACAATTTATTTCGAAAAACTTTTCCCACCAACTATATTATCCATAGTATTCATTGAATTATTAAACAAAGAAGAATCGTCGTAACGATTTGTTCCAGATGGTAGAATATCCATTATTGTGTCCATCTTTAAAAAAATAAATAATATTAATTTAACAATAAAGGCGAAGTGATTTTATTTCTTACATTAAAAAAGATCGAATCTCTAGAGGCTTCGTTTGCAATCTGTTTTTTGGATGCTTTATCTGGTGATTGAAAGTCTGTTATAAAACAACCACTCAAAGAAACATCATTCATCTAATAATTGTTGAAAATTTTAAAATTTTTTAAATTAGTATAATTTCAATTTTATTTTTACTGAGTCAGTCCATTCAGCCATTATGTCCGACTTCCGCTGTGTGAGACTAAAGCTAGTTCCTTGATTCAAACCAATGATAGTGTTCAAATTAGAATTTTTTCGAACTAAATTTGTACTTTGGGAATCTAGAAAAAATTTATATTTATATAGGGAACTCTGATGCAAAATAGTGTGAGTTAATAAAATTTTTTATTTTTTTAAAATTTATCAAAATACTTTATTTGTTTTTATTACATTATTTTCACGTTAATTCTTTTTTATGAAACAGTTAGATTTGTTACCGGGCGAAGTTCAAAAAGAATGAAAAAAAATAGTTTTTTTTGTTTCTTTAGTTATTGCCAAACTAATTCTGGGAAAAACATAATTTTCCCATGAGTCAACAATTGAAAATTCTATAGAATGGAAGGTATGGTAGAAGCTGCATCCGAAATGTATAAAAATGTATATTTTAATACTGTATTAAAAACAAATATTTACGTTGCTTAAAACGACACAATGTTTGTCAAAAGCTTCGAAACATAAAAAGATATTTGAGAAAATATCATTGAAATAAAATTTTGCTCACTTTTAACAGCTTTTATACCATGAATGGTCATGTTTATTATTATTTAAAATTTTTTTTAAATTAGAAAATTTTCGGATTTTATATGGTTTTTAAGCGAATCGGCATTTTTTTCAATTTTTTAAAGAATATTTTTGGAAAGAATTATAATCAAATTTGCTTTTAAAAAGTAAATTCTTATTTTACTTTTTACTAGTAAAAGTAAATTTTTTCATTTAACTTAATTGCTCGATTTTTATGACATGTCATAAAAGGAGGGTATTCGGTTTTTATGACAGGGTGTTATAACATTAAAAAGATTACACAGTGACATGTCAATATTTTTGATAATGACATGTCATAAAAATTACTTTATACAACTAAAAGTAAATTTTTACTTTCCTTAATTTACTTAAAAAAGAAAATTAGCAAAGAAGATTGTTTACAGAAGAGTCCTAAAAAAGAGATTATTATTACAGAGATTAAAATGTAGATTAAACGTATTCGTTTGAAATTAAAGTTTAAACTTTCAAAAAAAAAAACACTTAAATTTTAAATTTAATTACCATTTTGTGCTGGTTGTTGTGACGCTATACAATTTAGAATACTACTAAGATTACTCATGTCATTAAGATTTATTTGAATAGTATCATTTGATTTCGACGAGCTTTCGGACTCAATTTTATCTTGGTTATTTTCTTGAACAGTATTAATTCTAACAACAGATGAACCAAAAAGTGAATCCACATTATTCATACTCAATTCTAGTAGTGACATATTCGTCAAATTTTGAGGTGAACCAACTTCTTCTAAATTTTTTCCATCCTCATCCAAATTCTGCTCGGAATTTCCTTCATTTTGTTCACTGGGTTCTATTAAATTATTCAATATTCTCGGTATTAAACTTGAATAAGCTTGTTGTAATGATGTTGTTAATATTTTTGGCGATTGTGACGATTGAGCATCGTCTTGAATCACTCGTTGATTTTGTTTATTATTGTCCAAATTCATTACTGAATTATTGACTATTTGTCTAGCTATAGCTGCCATTGGACCAGAAAAAATAACATTTTGTTGTCCAGGTTGATCCGATTCATTATGTAAATTTAATTTAGGTAACATTGGCCTCTGTGAATGACTTGAATTGACAACCATAATTGGTTTACGTTGTCTTGTACGCCTTTTTGGCAAATCAGAAAGTAATTTCTTTGTTTTATTTGTCTGTTGTTCATTCAAACTTTGTATGACATTTTCAATCGGAATGGATACTGCTTGTTTAATTGAAGAATTTGGTTGAATGACTGCAATTGATGTTGATGATAAATCTGTAGGATTCGCTGGTGATTTAAAAACATTGTTATTTAATGTTTGTTTAGCTTCTTGAGATGAATTTTGTTGATTTTTCGAAATAGCTGCTTGATTTGTTTCTTGTTTGTTTTTTAAGATTTCTTTTAAAAAAGAAGTGGCAACACTGGCTAGAGTATCAATATAAAATCTTTGTTGAATATTATTTTTATTTGTTAGAGTTTGAATAGATGATGAGGATGAACATGAAGATTGTGAGTTTATATTTGTAGTCGCATCGGAATTTTCTTTTTCAATGATCCAATCGTATTTAAATTTTAGACTTGTCGGCTTACTTAACGCTAAAAAAACTTGAGAAAATGTAATTTCTTTTTTGTCTTTACTATTTACATGTATATAAGAATTTTTAGAAGTTAATCCAGATTTTATTTGTTTAGGATTCAAGTGAAATTCTGTTTTTTTTTGAGATGATGATGATGATGATGGGGTCTCAGGAAGTTGCTTTCTATTTGAGAGAAAATTGTCAGGATTAACTGCACAGTCATCTATACCCATTGGATCGTCACCTTAAATAAAAAATTTCAAATTTAGTTTAAAGTGCCACAATATGTTAATCTAAAATTTTAACATTGGTAACTATGCTGGTTATGTGGTAATTCTAATTATCAAATTTCAATTTGAAATTTGTGAAAAGTATGATTGACTGTGAATAAAGGTAAAGACAATGCTATGCTCACGCTTTTTTTTTAAAGCAACTGATGTTTCCTTTACAAATGAGGTATACAATTTTTAATTTAATAAGTTTTTAATTTAAGTATCTTAAAGTTTTTTAAAAAAAATTTACCGTATTTCCTCAAATAAACGTAACCACAAATAGAAGATAGTTGCTACTATTTGAGTTAAAAATTTCATTTTATTTGAGACATTTTTAATAGTTTTTACTATCTTCAATAAAAGAAAAATAATTGAAAAATTCTAACTAATTATATTCTGAGAAAACAATAATTTCTGTTTCGAATAAAAGAAAAAACTGAAAAAATTTCTTTTATTTGAGACACTTTAATTATATAAAAAAAATCGAATAGAAGAAATCCTTTGTTGACCGCTCTTGCTTGAATTTGAGGTAGAGATATTCCAAAAAGCAGTGTTTATACAGCGTTTAAACGTGAGCGTTTTAGTGTTAATTTATTCAAAAATAAATGTTCCTATTTCTGATAAAAAAGTTTCTCATTGGTATTTCACGAGTTTCAGTATTTTTTTCAACTTTTTTTTTTCTCAAAAAAAAGTTTGAATTTGGCAAAAGATAAGTTTCATTTTGGTGTTTGAACCGTGTTTTATCGTGTTTTTTATGTTTTTTTTGCGATTAAAGACTCACGTTCGACATCTATTCCCCACAAATAACTTTTAAAAACAAAAATATTGTGTTACCTTACTGCCTTGTTATATAAGGCATTGCATTTTTATTCAACAAGCTGAAAATAGGCGCGGCGTTAAACACGTATTTTTTAATTTTTAGAAAAATGATTTGATGCTGCATTTAAAGTTAAGAAAGAAAAATTTTTTTTTTATTTTATTCTTGCAGAGTTCGAGGATAAAT
>NTPY01000672.1:1329396-1345046 GCA_002922825.1 Brachionus calyciflorus | reverse complement strand
TTTGTCATTAAATTTTAACCAGTTAGCTGTTGATATAGCATCTAAGTATTTTTCTTAACAAATTAAAATACGGCTTAGATGCATACTTTTAATTTCAACTCATTAATAGAAAATGCCGCATGGAGAGACACGGCAGTAAGGTAAAGAAAAAACAAATATTATTCGATTTTTAAAAAATTCTTTCGTCACTATGATTTTTGGCTAGAGTAAATATAAAAAGCTACATTTTTACCTTTAATATTTTTATTATACTAGGTCAAGGAATTCAAAATCTTCACCAAGAAAAAGAATCAATTAAGCCTTATATTTGACATAAGACTTAAGTTTATTATTTTAATTAAGATTCTTGTTTATAGGGATGAGGAAGACCAGTTTTTTTAATTAATTAAAAAATGTAAATAAAATTCAAAATTACTTATTAATCCTGCTTCATTAAAACTAGAGTTTTTAGGTGAAGATTCTATGAAACTTGATCTAGGTTCATCTTGTTGTGACGTCTTTTGTGAACTCCCTTCTGAATTTAAATCGATAGACACAATTTTGTGACATTCATTCGGATAAATAATTAAATTTTCAAAAATGTTTATTCGACTACTAATGAGATCATTTGATTGATTTTTTTTATTCGGCCTATTTTGAGCATCATTATCATCTGAATCAGTCATTGAGCTTTGACCTTCCTGGTTATTTATTTTTGAGTTAAAATTTTTCATTTGATTTTCGATTTGAAATTTATTAACCTTAAAAAATATTTTGTAAAAAAAAATAACCAAAATATAAAATGGTACATTTCAGACAACTTATAACCGTTAGGTTAAACTGCTTGAAGGTTTAGCATCCTTCTTTATGGCTTTTTTCAGAAAATTGAAAAATCTAGCTAAAATGGATTTTATAACAAGATAAAAATACACAAAATCTTACAAATTGATTTCGACGATTTTTCCATTTATTTTCCAAAAATTCAATTAAAAATTTAACTGATTGATTTGGATTGACTTCTATATTTACAAAAGGATTTTGCGCCAGTTTATGAACTCGACAATATGCTGATTCATTTATTGGCTCTAAGTGAATACTTAACACTTCTGGAATTGAACTACTACTATTGTTATTATTATTTGAAACTGCAGTTTCAGGTTCACTTACTTTTAATTTGTTATAAGAATAAAAATTTACAAATGTTAGTAAATTAAAAAAAAATTACTTGGTGGTTGCTTTCCTGATAATTTACATATAGGCATTCTCAGGCGTGTTATTTTTCCTTTTTCTCTTACTGTTGTCCAACCAAGATTAATAAGCTCAACTAATTTAATTGCAGTTTTTACATTCCATCCTTTTGATTAAGAAATATTTTTATTGAAAAACAACTGTTCAACCAAATAAAATACATAGTGCTTCTATAATACGATGAATTTACCAGTTTTTAGGTAATTATGGTAAATATAATGAAAAATTTAGTTCAATAAAATTTGGACTTAAAAAAGTAAAATTTTTTAAAAATTTTCCGTATTTTCTCGAATAAGATCAAATCGGTACCTCAATTGATAGGCCTCGATTTAAAGATAGTTTAATTCGGAAAATTCACTACAAATTTATAATTTAAATTCCCATCACTTGATAATAAGAAGATGGAAAATTTGCAATAAATTTTTTAAAAAAGAATCTTTTAATCGAGGAATTTTTTTAACTGAAAAAAATTCCTTGATTTTTTTCGTTTCAAATACAAGCCTCGCTTTTATTTGTTTGTTTTTATATTGAAGAAATAAGGGACCGTAAATCCTTGCTTATGAGCGACCCCTAAAATCTCCTTTTTAAACGAAAAAAAATTAAAATTTGCCTAAAATAAATTTTGCAAAAGCAGTTAAATATTTTACAAGAATATAGTGGAAAAAATGAAATAAAATATAATTCCCAAAAGACGGTTTATAAGCTATTCAACTAAAAGATACAAAGAAACGCTGCTGATGTAAGAGAAGATATATGGCAATCAAATCTAACACTTGACGGTAGTAAAAAAGGTGTTATTAATTAAAGTTAGGAGCATATCCTGAATGCGAACAACCCTATAAAAACCTTTTTTAGGTATATAGAAGACTTTTTTCTCGCTTAATTTTGCCCAAAAAATTCAAATTTTCCAACCTCGAATCGCTTAGAAATTTTAATATTGTTTTCTTTCAAAAATTGTTATTTTTTTTTTCCATTTTGCTCACTGGTCACAAAATATTTTAAAGTTACTGTATTTCCTCAAATACAAGATTCAAATAAAAGTTCTTTGTTTTTATATTTGAGCCATTTTTAGGATAAAAAAAAATTCAAATGGAGAAGGTTTCCAAAAGATATCGACTTGAGGTAATACGGTAATATTTTATGGTAACTAAGTGAAAATTAATGCTAAAATTGATAAAAATGGTAAAGCTTAATTAAAAATTTTAATTACTGCAAGATTTGTTCATAAGAGCATTATATGCAATTAAACATTTTACTTCCAAATCTCTTAACGAACAATCCGAAGCATTAATGGCAATTTTTTCATTAGATCCAGTTCCATTTGTTCCACTACTAGTCTGGTTTTCTTGATTTAACATGGGCAATGAAATATAATTTCTAATTTTATTCAATGTTCGGTAATAAAAATGCCGTATTTGCTCTTTACTACGCTGAACACTAACAACATCGTCTATTTTATATTTTTTTTGTCTAGCATTAAAACATTGTGTTATTGACTCGAAATTTTTACCATTCTTAACGATGAATTTAATTAAATTTAACAAAAAAAACACGCCATTAACCTTTGCTTAGTACTCTTAGAATAATTTACAGCTTTTTTTCATTCTTATTTTATTTAAGAGAAATCAAATTATTTTCAAGCAATTTTAAATCATTTTTATTAAATTATACTAACTTTAAAAATTAAGGAATAAGTCCAAAAGTCACATAAATTTAAAATTTGAAAAATACTTAAAAAATAAGTATTAGACAAAAAATCGCTTTTTTTAGCTTTTTTCTCAAGAAATTGGAAAAAATTTTTATAAGATAGTTTCGATTGAAATTATTTTATAAAGAAAAAAAATTAAATTACAGAATTATTTGAGGAACACTTCGCAAAGGTTTACTTTTGTAAATTTAATTTACTTGTCTTAAAGCATTGAAAAAAATTTGCTGCTCAATTTTATTCCAAGACTCTGGCTTTTGTTTTTCTTTCTTAACTGGTTGCGTACTTTGACCAGGTGTCGTATTTTGTTGGTTATTATTTAATGGATTTTTTTCAGTATTATTTAATACTGTTTGTTGAGTATTACGTTGTGTTATTGGAGGAAATTGTTCGTGTAAATTTTGGCTTGTTGGACTGCGTTCTCGTTTTTTAGATTTTTTTTTGACATTACTTTCATCACTTGAATTATTTGGTCCATTATTCGATTCACTGTCTTCATTTTTAGTCCTAACTAAATTAGAATCCGATAGATTATCTTCTTTTTCCATTTTTTTTTCAAAGAATTTTTTTGCTTAATCAAAAAAAGTTTTGTTTTAATTTTTCATTTAAGATTTAAATTTCATTTCATCAGATATGTGTTTGACTTTAGGGAAAAATTACGGAAGTTCTAATTTAGGGATGAATCACGTATTAGTGCTTTTATTTTTTTGTTGTGTATCGAATTAAGCGATTGATTCTAAAGAAATGAGTAGAAAATTCATAAAATATAAAAAAGAATAAAATTATTAATGTAAATTTTGTTTTTCACTTTAGTTTAAGTTATTTTTATTATTTTTTTAAAATAAATTATCATCTGTCAAAGTCTTGTAGAAGTATGTAAAGAATATAAAAATAAATAAAGAATTTAGTTTTGCTATGTTTAGTTAAGGCTGTGCAAGTTGTCTCCTATACCGCATGGTTATAGACATCGCACCCAAGTTGTCAGATCAAAATACAAGAAAAATCAAGATTTTTTATAAATAATACAATTATTAAATCAAAAAATTAAAGTGTGTGCCTATTTTCTTTTATTTTTTCCAATGAAGGCTGTGATTTTAGTAAAATCAAATCATTTAACCAAACATACTGTATCCGAAGTTCGCTCGATTTCTCAGTCTCTTAAAAAAACATGAGACATAAGTGAAAGTACATTCACACACGTATTTCATGTGCTAAAAATTAAAAAATTTAAGTTGTTGCTATTTTTCCTAGAATTTTTGAAAGGTTTTAGTTCACTTGATTAAAATCAATTTTTAACTAAATAAAATTCCTTGAATATAGTACAGTATCGTTTTGACACGAGGGTTTTATGAAATTTTAAGTAAATTTACGTAAAAAGGGCCAAAAAAGGCCCTTTAGGTTGTTACTTCAGTTTTTACTTAATTTTGGTGATTTTTGTTAATTTTTAGTTTTTAAAGTGAGAAAATTGAATAAACAAAAAAAGTATGAATACGATCAGTATGAATTCTTAAGTATAAGTAATTAAAATAATTTGGCGAATTTTAAGTTTAACTAAAAGCTAAAAATTGACAAAAAACTTAAATATTTTACCCTAAAACTTAATTAATTAATTTAAGTAAAATAATTTTTTTGATTCTCATCAAATCTGATTAAAAATTGAGCAATATTAAATTTTAGTTTTTGCTTCTACAGAGATTCTAACATAAATGTTGCGTCAACCACCAACCGTTACTTTTTCCCCTGTCAAATTATTTTCGGGATCTCAGCTGAGATCTTATGAGAATCTAAATGAGATCAAATGAGAAATTTTCTGAGAACTAATGTGAATCTAACGAGATTAAGGGCGACCATTTTCCGACAAGATCTCATGAGATTTCGAATTAAAATCTCATCAGAATATTGGTTTAAATTATTTTAAATCTCATTCTAATTAATGAAAAACTTGTAAGATTCTCATGAGATTCCCACGAGATTAAAATATTAAGATTATAACAATAATAATTAGAATTAATTAATATTCGCTTATTTTGTAAATTAATTTTAAATTAAAGAGAATTAAAAATGAACGAAAAGATTGAAATAAGATTTATAGAAAAGGTTTTATTCAAATTGTTTTAATTAATTAATAAAAATAAAAAATAATTTTTTTTGTTTTATTTAATTCGTATTTTTTTGGCTACATCCAAGCATTTACGACATGCTTTATCTTTGACTATTTTTCAATATTCATTTTTCTTTCCATTTGGCACTCGATACTTAATGTATACCGCATCTTAAAAAAAAAATTTTTGACTAAAATTTATAAAATAAAAATAAACATTTTACCTCTAATTTTGTGAAGTCATTCTAAGTCCAATGCCTTTTTTTTCGACGTAGAAGCTCCGTCAATCACATAGCTCTCACCCATCTCTTGTTCTGAATACAACTCGTCCATTAATTTTGAAATATATTTTTGAATGTTCGGTGCACCGTAGTCGAGAAGATTTATATCATTGTACCACTTAAATTATGACGAAAATTAATTGATTTTAATTCAAGAAAAAAAATTCTTTACTTACCAGTTCATGTGGATATTGATCATCGACTGCTTGTTTGTTTGGCAAAGATGAAATCATCTCTTTAAGAGAATTAAAATGATTATCAAGCTTGGAATTAATTTCGCTGCGTAAATTTTCGATGTCAATTTTCAACTTAAAACAAAACAAATTTTTGTTTTTTTTTAAAATTGATTTAAATAAATAAAAACAATACTTTTTTATATTCACTCTTACAAGAACATTATTTTTTTTGAGACTTAAAGCAATCGTCAATGGAATTATCAGCATTTTCTTGCATTGGACTTGGTGATCTTGGTCTCTTGTTATTTGTAATTGTTCGCAATTTTTCGAATTCACGTGTAAATAAACTTTTTGAATCTTTGGCTAAATTTAAAATTAAAAAAGAAAATTAAAAACTTAAAATTATTGAATCATATACCTATTTTTGTCATTCCTGTTGACTGCGATTAATCAAGTTTTTGTGTTGTTTGAATTCCATCATCTTCCGTACTCGACACTTGAGTTGATTGACGTTTGATGTATTTTTTACATTTCTTATCACATTTCTCTTTGGTTCCTAAAAAAAGAATTTAATAAATTTTTTAGATTATTTTTTATAATATGAATTTTCAAAATTTTTACCTTCGTAAATTATTTCGCCTTCAAAATATTTACTTTTTCTTGGATAATAAACTTTAACTGTATTTTTAACTGCATCAAACTCAACACATTTATCCTTTTGAATTACATCATATGTGTTATCACTTGCAAAGTACAAAACCTTGTAACCTTTTTGACAGTCTAAAAAAATTTTTTGTAATTTTTTTTTAAAAAAATTTTAAGTTAAAATACCTTCGTTTATTTTTTCTATTGAGATTTGGCTTGTCATTTTTTTTTAAATTAAAAAGAAATAATTTTTAAGAAAATTTTTCTTTTCTCTTATATTAAAAAGATCCAATAAATGCACTCTTAAACAATTATCCACAAATCATAAATTGATAAACAATCAATTTATAAAAATAAAATAGTATAATCGAAATACTGTTTTCTGATTGTTTTTAAGGTTAGCTGAAAGAAAAGTAAATTTAAAGTTCAATTTTTTAAAAAATTAAAATATTATAAATAAATTTTTAGTGATAATTTTTTAATTCAACTAAACAAATTATCTATAATTATTTGCAATCGATGAGTCTTATTATTAATTTTATTTTTTTAGAATGAAAATTAACAAAAAATGTCTTGATGAAGCTTATTCAGCTACTTTTGATTTGAAATTTTTAAAAATTAAAAAAAAAGAAAAATCAAGAAAATATAAAAATATTAAATCAAATCGTAAAAATAGATTAGATCACGATTTTGTTACATTTCCAAGCGTATCTAAAGAAATCAATGCGGGAAAAAGCGTCGAAAAAAGTAGAAAAAATGACTTTTTTTCACAAACGTTTGATCATACATTAAACAATATTCATACTAATAAAAATTTAATAAATGATCTCGTACAAGATTTTGTGCCAATTGATAGCAAAGAAATAATAGATGATGACATTGAAAGTATTCGTCAAAATAAAATCAATTTTTTTAATGATATTTTTATAAAAGATTATATTTATCCTGGGTCTGAAGTAGAAATTAACGATTTTTTTCTTGCTTTATATTTTCTAAAACTAAAGCATAGTTTGAATACAAAAACAATCGAAAAAGCTTATCGAAACAAAACATCAGTTTACAAAGTCTAAATACCAAAATAAATATTTGCATTAATTGTTCAAACGAGCTTAGCCCGTTCGTAACTTTCAATGTAAAATCACAAATTACACGAATTTTAGAAAATGAAAATTTATTAAATCAGGTGGTATACAATATACAAAAACAATATGCCTCAAAGCCATTCTCAATCGATTTGATATGAATAATGGATTAATTTACAAACAAATCCAAAATTCAAAAAGTCGAGCAATTTCTTTGGTTTTAAATACAGATGGTGCGCCGATAACTAACTCAAAAAATTACAATATGTGGCCGATTTTGGGAACAATTGTTGAATTGGATCAAGCCTCAAGAAAAAATTTTAATAACATGGTGATTTTAGGTAATTAAAATCTTAAATTTTTCAAATTTTTATAAACCTATATATAATATTTTTGTTGAAAATTCAATCAAAGAGCTAATCGAAATTAAAGACCAAAACATAAATGTTAAAGGTAATTTTTTTTAAATTTCGATAAGCAGTTAATAAATTATTCTTTAAAGGCTTAGATTTTAATATTCGCGCACATTCAATAATAATGGATCTCCCAGCTAAATCAGCGGTATTGAATGTTAAACAATTTAACGGGGAATTTGGATGCACTTATTGCTATCATCCAGGAGAGCATAGTGGGATTTACAATAAAAGAATATATTCACCACTAAAAGTTATTTTTAAAAAATTAATTTTACAAAGGAATTTTTATTATTGTCAATATTAGTTTGAAAAACGAAAAGATAGTGAATTTTCTGATATGGTGAAAATGAGTGTTCAGACAGGACAAAAAATTTTTGGTATAAAAGGAGCTAATCGAATATCAAATATTTTATCACTTCCAAGTCAGGCTCCACTCGATTATATGCACTTGGTTCTTCAAGGACATGGAAAATGGCTGTTAAAACAATACTTTTTTTCTGATAAATCAAACGACTTTTATATTGGTTTGTTAATAATTAAATTTAATTTTGATAGTTTTTAATTTTATGATAAATTTTTAGGCGATAAACTATTAAAATTAAATCAACTTTTAAAACAACAAAAAGTGCCACATAATATTTCGAGATCGGTCAAATGTTTGGATGATAAACTCAAGCTTAAATCGAACGAAATAAAAATATTTTTATTTTATCAATTAATTCCGCTTTTATACAAAGTGTTACCAGATTTTTACTACAATCTACTTGTTTCTTATATTTTTTCAATACGTTTTCTTCATGAGCCGATCAACGATGTCAAGCGTATTGGTTTTGCTCAAGATATGCTCGAAAGACACATCGATATCTTAGATGATGCATTCGGTAAATATGCTTATGACTATACAATACATGCACATCTTCATTTATCAGATCAAGTGTACAAACATGGACCTCTTTACTCTCATTCTCAATTTGTTTTTGAGGTTTGTTATTAAAAAAAATTTGAATCGTAGTATTGGTCTTAATTATTTACTATTTAATTAAGAGTGCTATTTACAACTTGAAAAAAAAAATGCATGGAACCAAAGGCTATCTCAACCAGTTAATATGTCAGATCAATGATCAAATGTCTTTTAATGCAATGTTAAAGCCTGAAAACTTTAAATCCGAAGAACTATTCTCAACATAAATTGTTTTATTGCTGTTTGAAACTTAAATCAAACAGCTATTCTGTAAGCATCGATTTAAATGGAAAAGAGTTATTTGGAAACATCCAATATTTTTTTAAATTCCAAAGAGAAGAATATTGTTTTATTAATATTTTTAAAAATCCTCTAAAAATTAATGAATTATTTAATAATGATACAAATTGTTTTTCTTAATTTGTTTCATCGAATTTTAATAATTTTTATGTTGTTTACAATCTAGAAAATATTCTACAAACTCGCCAAATAATTCAATGTAAAAATATTAAGTATAAGTGTATTGAAGTAAATACAGAACTTTACAAGTTTATCACTAAATTACCTTATGAGTTTGAGCACGATTCGATCTTTATTTGATTTTATAATTTTTTTTATTTAATTAATATTTTTATAAATTTTAATTTTTTTATAAACAAATTCGAAATCTAATTCTATTATTCATTTAATATTATTTTTAAAAATTAATTGTAAGCACAGTTATCAAATTCAAATCCACTTTATTTAAAAATCATTAAAAAAAACAAACTTTTTAAACAAATAATTTAAACGAAAATCTCACAGTTTTCTCATAAGAACCCTATTGTTTATCTCATATAATTCTCATTCAAAAAATCTTTTAAATTTAGCAAAACAATCTCATCAGATACTCTATATGTATTTTCAAAACCTTATTGCTGAGGAAACCAAAAGATTCTCACGAGAATTACAACAAAATTCCTGTGAGATCTCATCGATTTTTTTTCTCGTAGATTCTTATGAGTTTCTTTCATGAGAATCTGACATGGGTTACCGTATCCGTAACCATAGATTAAACATCTTAAGATTAAAAATCAAGACTATTTAACACAGGTTACGATTGAGCTTACATTGATATTAGAACTACTGTAAACAAATTATCCCCTTATCTAATTACTTCAAATAAATGTAACTAAAAATACAAGAAAGAATTTTGCTACTATTTATTCGATATTTTTTTGACCGTTACTATAAAAAAAAATTTATTCAAAAAAATTTATTTACTAGCATTTTTTATGAACGATATATGATCAAGATACTGTACTGCTCCCGAATTAACGTCGTACGCGTACCCGTACTCCATTCATTTTTGCTGGAGTACAGGTACGGTTACAAGTCCTTCTTTAAATCTGGTAAAGTATGCTGGTAAAGTATTTTTTTCTAGAAAATTACGCCTTTAGAAAAGATAAAAATCAAAGTTTAAGACTAAAATCTTTTATTTTTTTCTAAATTCTAAATATTCTAAAGTCTAAAGTTACTCGTGTTGTAGGCCAGCTTGGAGTTTAGATTTCCTTTGCTGTTTCGGAGGCATATTAGTAAGTTGAGTATAAATTTATGTTCTAAAATCCTTTATTTCAAGCTACAAACTTCTTATTTTTTAAAGTTTAAAAACTTAACAAAACAAATTCATAAAATATAACTCAAATAGCGAGCCTAAATTAATATTATTTTTCTAACCATAGATACAATAAATTAACTTTTCTAACAACAAAATAAATTATATTATTTTATTGGCTCTAACCGCCAACTCCTCCTTCTTTCAAAAACGATTACGTCATTTTTGAAAACCTTTCCTAATCCTCCAAAAACGAATACGTCATTTTTGGTACCTTGCGTGACCCTACTTTTGAGCACTCTATGCAGCAATACTTCGCGTTCAAACAAGTTCCTATCTTAACTTAACACAAACATTTTTAATTATTTTCATTTACTATTTTTCCCATTTCAATTATTAATATACCACTACTCGCGTGGATTTACAACACCTCTCATCGGCCTGTGTGGGACGTCGGTCACAATGGTGACACTTTTAGCACCGTTTATCCACTACCGATAGGGTTCATTCTATTTTAAACATTTTAAACATAAAACACCCTAAATTTACATTCTTTGGTTAGCCTCGCTTTAAACTAAAATTACAATTAATAAAAAAAAATAAAACAAAAACTAAATTTTATAAAAATCAATCAGATGTAACAAAAGGTTTTATCCGCTGAACATGAACAACGATCGTTTTATTGTCTTTCTCAATCCTATAAGTAACGGAACTAACTTTTGACACAACCTTGTATGGTCCTTTCCATTTTGGCAGTAATTTTTGTGAATATCCCTTTTTAGGAACAGGCCAGTAAACCATTACTTGCGAGCCAATTGCAAACTCAACGTGTTTATGGCTTCGGTTATACTTATCTGTATAATAATTGATTTCTCTTTCCCTTCTTTCCTCAATTATTTCATAATGCGTTCTTAATCTATTTAACAAATCTACTTTATAATTAATACGACAATCAGAACCGAAATAATCATCTCCATCTTCATCTCCCCTCAGGTCTTGATCATAAACCTTAAACATGGCATCACCAGGTAATACTGCGTCTCGACCATACAATAAAAAGAAAGGTGTCTCTTGAATGGTTCTGTTTAAAGTCACACGGTAAGCTAAAAGACAATCATCAATCAACTTATCCCAATCCTTTTGATCCGGACTTGTTAAAGTGGATAGTGCATTTGTTAAAAATCTGATAAATCTCTCTGTTTTGCCATTTGTCTGGGGATGCTTTGCGCTGCCTTCTAGCTTTTCGATCCCAAATTTCACACAGAGGGTTTTGAAGACATCTGACGTAAATTGCGTTCCCTGGTCAGTTAAAACCTTGGAAGGACACCCATGTCTTGTTATAATTATTTTATAAAACATCCTTACAACCTCCTCCGCTTCCAGAGTTTTAAGTGCACACGCTTCCACCCAGTTAGTAAACAAGTCAATAAAAACTAAAATATACTTGTGACCACGCTTAGTCACCTTAAAAGGTCCTAATATGTCAATGCCTAAAATTTCGAAAGGTTTTGAAGTTTTAATTGGCTGCAAAAGCCCATGTTGTTTCGGTTGCAAACTTTTAAAAATGTTGCATTGCTCACATCCTCTAACCCACCTCTTTATAATTCTATACATATGCACCCATCTATAACTTTTACTTAAGAAACTGAACATTCTATCCCTACCCACATGAGCTAACGTATTAGAGTGGTAATGTTTCAAAAGTGCAGATTTTAGCTGACTCGGGACCAGAACCCGTGGTCCCTGGGTTGTCTTCAAATAAAGAACAGAGTTCCTTAAGATATAGGATTCATTTTCGGAATCTCTTAAATTCCCAAAATACTTATTGATGATTGAAGCGATCATTGGGTCAGCCAATTGCTCTTTAACTATATCAAAATTTGCAAGAGGATCTTCCTCAAGGACTAACAAATAAGGATCAAGAACATGTTCGCTGTCGAAATCCTGCTCCTGGTTTGTTACCCTTGAAAGATAATCTGCTACCACGTTATCCTTGCCCTTTCTATATCGGATTTCGAAGTCATATTCCGACAGCTTCAATGCCCATCTTACTAGTCTTAAAGGTGCCTTAGCTTTCATCAACCACTGGAGGGAGTGATGATCGGTCTCAACCACAAATCTCGTGCCAATCACAAAACTTCTGAATTCTTGACAAGCCCAAAGAATAGCTTAAGCTTCTTTCTCCCTAATATCCCATTTCTTTTCCGCCGGCTGTAGGACCCTACTTATATATTGAATGACCCTCTCTTTACCATCTATCACCTGTAACAGAATGGCTCCAATGCCGTTTTCGCAAGCATCAGTCCTTACAATAATTGGGTGGTCTAAGTCTGGTTGACACAGGATTGGTGCACTAATTAGCTTCTCTTTCAGAGTTTCGAATAGAACTTGATGAATCCTCTCCCACTTAAAATCTACGTTAAAATGTAAAAGCTTATAAAGTTCAATTGTCAACTGACCATATTCTCTAATAAATTGTCTAAAGTATCCTGTAGACCCTAAAAAGCTTCTTAATTCTTGTTTATTTTTGGGCGTTTGAATAGAACTAATTGCTTTTATCTTTTTAGGATCAGGGCTTATCCCCTCAGCTGTGACTTTATGCCCCAGGTAGATTAGTTCCTTACAACAGAACGAACACTTCGAAGCTTTAAGTTTTAGATTCGCTGCTCTTAACCTGTCAAAAACTTGATTCAAATGAACTAAGTGTTCTTCAAAGTCCGCAGAAAAGATAATAATGTCATCTAAGTAGACAAGACAAGAGTTCCATTTTAACCCAGCAAAAACCATGTCCATGTATCTTTGAAAAGATGCAGGTGCATTGGACAATCCAAAAGGCATTACTACGAATTCATAAAGCCCATAATGACTTATAAAAGCCGTTTTCTCTATATCTTCTTCATCCATTGGCACTTGCCAATATCCTGAGGTTAGATCTAAAGAAGTAAAAAATTTTGCTTTACCTAACCCACTTAAACTATCGTCAATTCTAGGCAGGGGATAAACATCCCGCTTCACTATCTTATTTATTTCTCTATAATCGACGCAAAACCTGACTGAGTCATCCTTTTTCCCAACAAGAACACCCGGCGCTGCCCAGGGGCTATAGGAAGGCCTTATCACCCCATGTTTTAGCATTTCATCGATTTGTTCCTGTATTATCTTCTTCTCTTTAACCCCAGCCCTAAAAGGTACGCAGTTTATAGGGGGATGATCCCCTGTCGGAACTTTATGCGTTACATTTTTTGCACTGCAAGGATTGGATAAAGTTTTACTAAACAAATCTCGGTTATCACTAATCAATTTGGTGAGTTTGACTCGCTGCTCCTCGTTTAAAGCGGATTCGCTTAAATCCAACCCCACAGGTAACTCATTTTTACTTCCGTCACCCTCTGTTTCATTTCCTCTCTTCTTATTATCCTTAGACTTTGCTGAAACTCCCTCTTCGACGCTATCAAATGTCAATATTTCAAAGTCGTCGGTCTTAATTTCCTCGAAGTTTGCAACAATTGTTCCTTTAGGAAGGCTCACTAGTTTACTAGATAAATTTGCTAAGTTAATGTCGATATCCTTTTGGAATTTACATATCCCTTTACCAACAAAAACCGAAAATGAGTCTCTGAGGACAGGACTACTGGTAATCAAAACCTCACTTTCGAATTTCCTGTTTGGCTTTGCTGGGATTACAGTCGAACTAAATGGCGGTAGATAAAGGTCTTGGGATAAAATTAAACAATTTGAATAATGAGTTGAATCGAATTCTGTGAAATCAAAGTCTGGGTCTATATGTACCGTATTGGTAGCCGGTTCTAACATTAAATTGAAATCTTTCATAAACTCCATTCCGAAAATAATATCGTACGGGAGTCCCTCCATAACAAGAATGGACAGGATATATGTAATTGGAAGGGTTACTCGTAGACAAGTTTCCTTAACTGAACCGTCGCCTATTTTGAATTTCACCTGAACTATCAATTTCTGTTTCTTCACCCTAAACTCACTCAGCTGGTCTAAAAACACTTTTCCAATAAAATTTCGGCTAGCCCCAGTATCTAAACAATTCCCTATCGGGTAGCCAAAAACAGAAGCCGGAAGAGACATTGTGTTTGATTTATTTATGTCTAAGTGGACCGTTTGAAAAGCATTTAAATCAGGCAAAAAGAGGTCCGCTGGGTGAGCCATATAATGGTAAGGATAATGATAAAGAAGTGATTCAAAGAAAGTAGCCATACAAATTTTAGAATAATTTATTAGATTAGAAAAGTTTTTAGAGTTTGAATTTTGATTAGAAAAAGAGTTAGAATTTCCTGGTAAAGAAGCATGTGGCACACTTGGCAAAGGTTGCAGTGGGTAATTCGGGTTTTGTCCAAGATTATTCAGCTGACTTAATGGACAGTGTGTCTTCATGTGCCCCTGATTACCACAAGCTAAACATCTGTTTTTCCAATATGGGTCATAAAATTGCATAAATTGTCGCTTACCTTGGTAGGATGTTTGTGGCTGAACTTGGTTATATTGATTTCTAAATATAACCAAGATTTATAGATTTTTTCACTTGAACAGTAATTCCTGGCTGAGCCGTTGTCTGGTAAGGATGAAATAATGGTTGCTGCTGTTGATGCTGAAAGTTAGAAGTCTGAGGAACAGGGTCTTGCGTCTTATTCTGCTGACCAATCCGTAACATAGTCTCGCAACTCGAATTTCTCTCCCCATTCTGTTTATCTTCCGGATCCTTCAATAATTTAATGTCCTCATTCAACTTATCAAATTTCTGATCAATCTTATTTGCTTGGCTATCGAGCTTCCTCATTAAGTTGTGGAAGTAAAATCCCTTGCCTTCCTCTTCAGCTTTGTTATCCGATTGTTTCATTTAACTTTTTACCTTTTTACTAGTCGATTCACTCTCTTCAATAACTAATAAATTTTCTTTCCTTTTTAATCCAAAATCGGCCTCAAGAATTTCTGCATATCTTAATGCGTCATCCAAATCGACCGGACTTTTTACCATTAAGCTTTGTATTAAATCCGGATTTAGGCCTCTAATAAATGAATCTTTTTTTAAATCTTCAAAATAGTCCCTATGTTTTGAATCTGATTCCAACATCGGATAAGCCAGTCTGACAAGTTGAACGACACGTAGAGCGTAAATACGAAGACTCTCGTTACTCTTCCTCTTCACTTTCTGAAGTTTTAATTTTGAATTATCAAGACTATATTTGGAAAAAAGTCTTTGCATTTCCAAAACCAACACTCTAAACTCATTGATATTTTTCGCCAATACTCCTTCAACACATACTCTCGCTTTACCAGACATGTACGTTTTGAAGAGATCTATTCTCTCTGCGTCACCCTCCAATTGTCTAGATCTACTGATAAATTCAGAAATCCACTGATCAAAATCTTCATTTCGGCCCCAGAAAAGAATCACATCGAAAAGTTTTGAAAATTAAATCTAAATTTTAATT
>NTPY01000672.1:1264005-1311779 GCA_002922825.1 Brachionus calyciflorus | reverse complement strand
GCCTATCTTCGTAGCTTTTATTCCTAATAGATGGTACAAGTTTAGTAGCTCTCCGCTGTACTTTTTCAAGCCTTTTTATATCGCGCTTTTTATATGGACACCAAGCAACTGATCCATACTCAAGTAAGGGTCTCACAAAGGAGGTAAACAGTAACTTAAATGTTAGATTTTGAAAAGAACCCCCATTAAATTAGATTTGAAAAATTAAAACCAAAAACATTAATTAGAGGTTAATTTATAGTTAAAAACTATGTTTTAATTCGATTCACCCGGTGACCAGTATTGTTCCTTGAAATTTGGAAAATCTCTGTTAAGTATAATTTAATATTTTTCTAAATATTTTTGTCTAAAATTTTTATTAAAAGAAGATTAAAACTGTCTGAAAAGCACAACTGAAGTATCTTTAATTTTTTTTTTAAATTTGACATTGTAAATTTTGTTTCTATTTACAATTACAAAATATTCAAGCCCTTATAAAATGAAGTCGAAAACTCGAAAACTTAATTATTGGAATAATGAATGGCCTAAAGTTTTTTAAAACTCTAAATAATTTAATCGATTTATTTTTTTCGTTTTTTGAGATAATTTAGCATTAAAAACATTGGATCCAAATTTATTTCATCTAACTTGAATGGTTCTTTCTAATAAATTATGGGAAAGCGCTAAATAGATAAAGAATAATGATTACCAGAGACAACAAAAAAATGCGTTGCGCATTTTTCGCACTTTTCGCATCTTTCGCATTTTTTTTCTAAATTCGCACTTTTTTCGCATTTTTCTGGAATTTTGACTTAAAATTTTCAATTTTTGTTAATTTTTTCATAAATCTTTTGAAAAAAATTGAATGTGACCCGAAAGGTATTTGGAAAATTCCCATATGTTATAAAAGCGAGATTTTGTAATAGAAAAAAGATCGAAACATTAAAGATTGGAATTTATTGATAATATATGGATTTAGTGTAGTGATTTCTAGTTCAAAGGTAATAAAATTTAATTTTAGGTAAACGCACAGAACCGGAATATGACAATTAAATGAAAAAGTTAAAGTTATTTCAGATTTAAGTGATTAAAAAATAGGTATTTCAATCTAACTTTTAAAAAACTTTACAAGAAAACAAAATCAGGAAACTTTCGATTTTAACTACAGAACTTTGTGAAGTTTAATAAACAAATTAAAATAAACAAATTAAAATAAAATTAAGAGAAAAATAAATTTGATAACGTACTCAACGAATATATAAATAATTAAAAAAATGAAAATTTTTTCCGAACTTTCCGCATTTTTTTCGCACTTTTCGCATTTTTTCCGCATTTTCGCATTTTTTTCGCACTTTTCGCATTTTTTTCCGCATTTTTCATCGCATTTTTTCGCATTTTTTATCGCATTTTTTTCGCATTTTCGGAACTTAAAAAAACGCATTTTTTGTTGTCTCTGATGATTACTAATTTTTTCTCAGTTATTTTTGATAGCTTAAACCTTTTTTTTTTAGTTAAAAAAAAAAGGTGTCTGTATTTTTTAATTTTGTAGATATGGAGTTTTATAAAAAAGATGTACGTTTCTTAATTTATTCACAATGCTGTATTTGTGTTTATTAATCTTAATATCCTTTAATTTTATCTCGATTCGAAATTTTTTAAAAATAAAATTGCTTTATTTAAGAAATTAAGTGTTTACTGAATTTTCTTTTTGTTTAATTTATGTAATTTCTGAGATTTACTTATATGAGCGAATAAGAAGGCGTTTAAATTAGTTGATAATGTAAATTTTAGTTGAATGCTTGCCAATAGAAACCCGTCTTTGTTCAACTTTCTATTTCGTCATCTTTTATTCAAAAAAACGGAAAATTGTTTCTTTTGGTGAATTTTAAAGCCTTTTTATAAATCTAGAAAATTTAATTTTCCCTTAAGAATTCAAAACATGATTTTGAAAAATTCGAGCCAACTTCTTTTAAACTTAAGCAGTAAATTAAATACTTTTTTTTACTAAGTAAAAGTTTTTTATAAATTAAATTCTTTAAATTTAATTTATAAAAAAAACATCCGCAAACATTAAATTTTTTAAAATAAAACAGACTAATTCCCATAATCACACATTTTTAATTAAAAATAAATATTCGAGCTTTTTTCATCGAAAATTTCTTACTCTTTAATAACTCTTTTTATAAATACTTATTTAAAAAAACATTGTTTCATTTATAAATTTTTTTCCAGCAATTTTTCTAATTACCAAAATGAACATTGAAAATCAAGAAATTAAAAAAACCAAGAAAAGAAAAGCAATTCTTGAAATAATAACTCAATGGGCGTAATAAAAGAATAAGCATTAAAATTCTAATTTCTTTATACATTTTTTTTTCAAAGTCTAAGCACAACTGCACATGGGTTTGGAAATATAGCCAGAGCTGAAAGTATTATACTCAAAATAATATGGAGTGTTTTTTTAATATCAAGTATTGTATATTGTACTTATCAAATAGTGCTATTCATTATTCAATTTTGTCAGTTTAATGTGATTACAAGCTCTAAAATAGTTTATGAAGAACCGACTAACTTTCCGTCGGTCGTAATATGTAATTTAAATGCTTACGACGGAAATGTTGCTCGAGGACATATGGACGAAATTCTTTCTGAAAAAAACATATCTCAACAAAATTATGAACCAGTAGATTTTGTCGATAGCGCTGCTGACTACTTTAAATCAACTTTTGAAGCAAGAGCCCTGAAGAATGATTTCGATTTATATTATAATGGATTTTATTTAAGTCAAATGTTATTTAGTTGCAGGTTTTTAATTTTTTAGATTGAATATAAATGTTAAGAATTAAATAAAAAGCTGATGTCTAAAACATTTAATTTTAAGACGATTATGGATATTGAATCCTTATATTTTTATTTTAGTGGTGATCACTGGGGAAACGGAGACTGTACCGGCAAAAATTTTGCGAAGATCGGTAACAATGTCGGAGGATGCCACTAGTGAGCGGTGATAGTAGCGGAGATTCTTCCCGGTTATCGAAGGCAGTAGCGGGGTCTGAAAAAAAATTGTAAACTTTAAGAATAAAAAATAATTGCTTGTCGAGAGAATAAATTAAAAAGCCTATATTTATTTTAATTTTTTAAATAAAAGAAAATATAATAAAAATGAGTAGTAATCAAGGGCGAAAATATTTCTATAAAAAGTTCTTATCGATCTTAAGGACTTATAACAAAAATAAAATGAAAACTGATGATCGATAATTAAAGATCTCACGAAAAAATCGAGAAAATTACTTAAAAAATTTTAAAATTTTCATCTTTTTCTTAACAAATTTAACACCCGCTACTGACCCCGCTCCGTCAAATTTCCCCGGGACTGGCCATGCTCCGTAAAGGCTATCCCGTCACCGACCCCGCTATTTATGGATTTCTCTGCCACTAACATCGCTCAGTTAACCTCCGCTCCGTTTTACCACTGCTCCGAAAAGTTACCACCGGTACAGTCTCCATACAATTTTCTCCCCGAGACTACCGGTGAGAGTGTCTCCGCTTTCCATTACTATTTTATTTTGATTTAATACTGTTCCTTCCATTTATTTCTTTGTGAATAAATTTACTAAATAAATCTTATTGAAAAAAATCGTAACTAAACAAATAAAAATTTTGAATTTTTTTATATCCTGAAAAATAAATATTTTTTTGCTTTAGGTTTCAAGGAGTAAAATGTAATGTTGATGATTTTGAGATGTATCATGATTTTAATTATGGAAATTGTTATCGATTTAATGGAAATAAAAGTTCTATTAGAAAAGCAAAACAAGCTGGATGGAGAAATGGTCTCAGACTTGAACTTTACATTGGAGATTTAGAAACGCAACAACAATATACCTATAAAGCTGGTATGAGAGTCATAATACATAATCAAAGTTTGATACCATTTTCAGATGAACAAGGCATAGATGTTAGTGTGGGACAACAGACAAATATTGGTATCTCACGTACATTTATAGACCGTTTGCCTTATCCATACAGTTATTGCATAGACAATTTTACATCGGAAGAAAATTTAAAAAGAAATACATTTTTTTTAGTTATTTTAGACAGATATCTAGAAATGACTGATTATAGCCGCTTATACTGTTTTAAGGCTTGTTTCCAGGAATTTATTATGAAAAATTGTAAATGTTTTGATTTAAAACTTCCTCGACCAAGTAATAGTTCAACTAATTCAACCGGGTGTGAAAAAGTTTATGAAGTTTCATGCGTTCAACAATCTGAAACGGAGTTTTACAATGGAAGTGAAATTGAAAATTGCTATATAAATTGTCCAAATGAATGTTCTCAAGTATTATATGATACCAAAATTAGCACTGCTAAATATCCTAGCAAATGGTATACATCAGTTCTAAACAATTCAACGATTAGTTTAGACTATTTTTTTGAATTTTTGAATACATCAGATTATTTGGTTTTACAACAGACTATACTAATGGTTAATATTTATTATGAAAATATGTATTATACAGTAGTAACAGATTTTCCTGAAATAACAATTGATTTACTTATAGCTTATATTGGTGGAAATTTTGGTCTTTTTGTAGGTATTAGCTTGTTAAGTTTGGTCGAATTTATTGAAATTATTTTTTATACAGTTTATATATTTATAAAACGTAGAAATTGTATGAGATTTAGACGAATCAAAACGAAAGATCTGCCAAAACAAATTCAAATAGTGCCTACAATTTAATTAATTAATAAAATTAATGTAAAAATAATGTTCCTCTTTTTAATCCACTAAAAACAACTTTAAAGATTTTTAAGATATTAATTTTTTAGAGTGTTTCACTATAATTATTCGGTGAAGTAATTAAAAAAATAAAAGAGGAAGAAAATAAGAGTGTTTTTTTTATTCAAATCTCAAACTCTTTTAATTTTATTACAAGACGATTTTTTTTATATGTGATTAAAAAAGTTTAAAAAAATTAAAAAGGTGACTTTGGAGGTTCTAGATTCCATCCGACCTTATTTTCATTTTTAAAATCATTCAATTCTTTTGTTGGTAAGTCCTCGTAACCAGTCATACTTAAACGAACCTTTGATTTAACAGCTTCTTTAAAAATTGTCTTTTGAAAAAAAAACAGTTAACCAACATTCAAAAAAACTAAATCAATTTTCAAATTACTTTTGATCTTCTAGCATCAATTCTAGCTTTATATAAAATTTCAAATCCTGCCGTAATGACAGAAATAACAAGACCAATAATCAATATATAAAATATACCAGCCACATTACCAAGCCCAAGAGCATTTCTTGAGGCATCCTTTTTAATTTCATTAAAAATAAAAATTTAATAATTTTTGACTAGACATTTTTTTTAAACAATACTTTTGATGCGCTCTGAGACTTCTGATTGCCACATTCACTTTGTTCAAACCACCATTTCTTTTTTAAATTTTCCAGGGTTCCATCTTCTCTGAGCTGCAATACTGCCAAATTTATCGCCTCTCTTTTAAAAATAAATTATTTTTAAGCTTAAATTCAATTTTTTTCTATTATTCAATCCTTTTTTGTGCCATGTATGTTTCAATGGAAAATTTTATAATTCTAATTCTGATAGATCAAAGTTTTTTAGGATTTCACCTTAACTCTTTTGGATAATACTCCAGATTAAATGATTAAAATGAAAATTAATGATAATTATTTATGCAAAATTTAATGTTTTAACTCAAAATTTATGATTGGGGAATCCTAGTTAAAAAACTCATAGAATTTTTTTATGCTTCAAATAATAAACCCTAGTTTGACTTTTCTTGTTTTCAAAACCTAACAACTCCTCTAAGTAATAAGAGATTTTAAGTAAAAACTTATTTTTTTAGTAGTTCAATTAATTCTCTTTATTACCTGGTTCAATTAATTCTCTAAATTTTACTTTTTTCGGAGGATTTTCTTTTAAAAAATTCTTTTCCTTAGTTATTTTTTTTAGATAAGATAAGAATCGTAAAACCCTTACCAAGTATGATCAAGAATTAAAAGTTCTATAAGAAAATACTTAGGATTTTAATAGAATTTTTTAGAATTTTTGTCAACAAGGGCTCATGATTTGGGGCACTTTATTTTTTTTTATGAAACTTCACTCGGTTCATTTTTTTAAACGTCTTTTTAAGACTTTAATTTTTACAAGAACAATCTAAAAATTCAAAGCGAAAAAAAATCTAAAAATACTTCAAATCCGATCCTATTGGAGTGGCTATACCATATCCTTTCGAGTCCAAATTATTTCCAACTTTCATAGTATCACACGGTTGTCTCTCATTTAAATACTCGTTAACACTTGACTCCAATAAAAAAGCATATTTTCCCTTAGAATCTCTGACTTTTTTAACACCTTCAAAATTATTTTTAACAAAAACTTGAGATCCAAAACCATTCATAAATGACCACATACGCTGGTATGTTTGAAATTTACTGGTCTAAAAAAAAAAAGTTGAATATTTTAAAAATTTAATTTTTAAAAGAAACTTACTCGAAAAAATTCTTTAGTCGATCCACTTTCAACACTACCGTATTGAATTTCAGTTTGTTTAGCTAAGTCTTCAGCTGACTCAATAGACGAGACCATTCTTTCAACTGTTAAAAAAGCAGCTAAATTAGCAGTGTATGAGCTGATTAAAATTAATGTAAAAAACCACCAAACACTGGTTACCAAACGACCTGATATCGAGCTTGGAGCAATATCGACTCCTTGTTGTAAAAAAGCTGCCAAACAAAACCAAAATGTGTTAAAAATTGTAAACGCATTTTGAAGTTTAGTTTCACCCATCACATTTTCAACATTCCATTCATAAGGAGAAAATCTACTAACCAAGAAAAGAATAACACTAATGCCTACATAGGCAAATAAAATGCACATCCAAATTTCTTTTGACAAAGGTGCCATAAAACTAAAAACTTTAGGTTTCTAATAAAATAAAATAAATTCAAAACTAGATTAATTTTTTTTTTTAATTTTTTTAATACTTCTTCTTTAGGTTTATAAATCATTATACTGACACCTAGATTCATGAAAGGCATAGAAAATTCTACAGCTTGTTCACGTTCAAGTGTAATAGTTAAACCAGCTATGGCTAAATCAGCTTCATGTCTAAGTAATTCACCAATAATGCCGTTCCATTCGCCATTTGCATCTGAATTATAAATTAAATTCTATTTTTAAAAATTCTGAATTTATTCTTATTTTTAAATTACTTTTAACTCCAAATTTGTTATCTTTTACGAGTCGAAATTCGAATGTAAAGTTGACTATTTTAGCAATATGAGTTGCCAAGTCTACACAAAAACCATGATATCTATCATTTCCAGTAAGATTTTTTTCAGATTCAGAAATTGGTTTAATCATAAAGAAAGGATCATCCTATTAAAATTTAAAAAAAAATTTAAAGGTCTATTGATGAAAAGAAAATCATTTATGTCTTACAGCTATAGTTACCACAATTCTTTTACGGTTTCGATTAACTGCAGAAAAGCCATCGCGTTCTCGAAAAATTGCTTCTTCTAAAATTTTTAAGCCGCTACCACTAGAAAAGCTTCCTATCTTTAAATTAAAGATTTTGATTAATGTTAACTAACAAAAAAGTATGAAATTATTGTTCTTCTAAAATGGAAATACTTTTCTCACATCTTGAAATATTTCACCAAAAAATTTTGCTAAATATTTTAGCATTAATACTTACAGTAATTTTTATGAAAGTGTAACGTCAACCGTCCACCGTAACTTTTGACCGTAACCGTAACGATTGCTCAAACATCTTAAAATTGAAAATTAAGTCGAATTAACATGGGTTATGGTTACGGTCAAAAGTAAAGGTTGACGTTACATTTTTATAAGAACCACTGTAGGAAACATCAATGCAAGCGACTTTTCGATTGTTCAAACTAATTCAAAGATTATCTTTATGATGAGAAATGATTTTCATTTTACTGCATTTCTCGCGAATTAACGGCGTACATGGTACCCGTAGCGTGCCCGTACCGTACCAAAAAAAATTTTTCTTTTTAATATTTTTTTTTAATTGTTAAAAAAAAAATTTATTTCACCACCGTACCGTAAATTCGCGAGAAATGCAGTATTTTTTAAAAAAATTTTTGCACCTTTCGGAAAAATCATTCTGTCTTTAAATTATTTTTTGTGTGAAGAGATAATTATTTTTTTTTGGAAGAAATATTTTAATTTCTCAAAAGCGATAAATTTTTGGTGAAAAATTATTTTATGAAAAAAGTTGATTTTATGGCGATAAATTTTAAGATACGAGGAAGAGTATTTTCAATTTAGGGAAGTTGACATGAAGTAGAACCAAAAATTTTTTATTAAAAAAAGAAAAATATCTTTTAAAACAAATTAAATTAAATCATGATTTAACATTAAAAATTGATGTTTAAGACTATTTTTATTTTACTAATTCCTAAACCCCTCCCAAAAAAAAAGCTACTTAGCTTCAGAGTTTAAAATATTAGTTTTTATAATTATTGAAAATTAAATAAATACTTTGGCAATCGGCATGTTTAATGCGACACGATGAATATCTATTGAATAATTTACTCTATAACCTCTTGAATCAAAATTAATCGGACCTGTCAAGCCTTCAAAAGTTGGCATCTAAACAAAAAATTTAGTTTTGTAATTGATAAAAAATTTTAAAAAAAATTAAATAGTACATTTATAATATTCGAAGTTATTAAATCTCCAAGGGGCCACGTTTCATCATTCGAATTAAATGAACAATTAATTCCTTTTTTAGAATTGATAAAAATCTCAGTATTTCTCAATGAAACTCCCTCAATGCCAAATAGACGATTTATATCTTTTCCTACTAATTGATGTATTTGATTACTAAACATAATGAGCGAATCAATCATCAATGCAACTTTTAGCTTAAAATTCGTTAAAAATATTTTTAAAAAAATAACTATAACTTTTTTAATCCTTTATTTTTTACTGGAATTTTAGGCAATTTATAAAGAGGTACATTTATCCTTAAAGCATCTGATAATAAAGTCAAAGTATTAAGCTTATTATAATCAACCATTGAAAAGCATGTAATATTAAAACCATATTGACGAAAATCGTTTACTTCAACAGGACTTAAAGCCTGGAAAAAAAAATAACATTTTAGAATTAAAAAAAGAAAAGAAAAATTCTTAATGTTTACAAACCATATTGACCAATAAGAAATGATATTTAACTTTATTATTTCCCATAAATTTGACTTGATTTAAAAAATTCAAATAATCATCTTTACTGTCCAAGTCGACCATAACGGTTACATCAAAAGTATTTTGTTTCAAAGTCAATGAAGGAGTTATTCGCTGCTGACTTGACAATATTTGATCTTCTATTGATCTAAAAAAAAGGACGGGTTTCAGAATTTTTAATTTCAAGCTATAGCTTAGTGTTTTATATAAAATTAAAGCTTATGATCTCACATTTTGTCTGGTATAATTTATTTTTTATCAGATTGTTGTTTCAGAAGAGTTATTGTCACTTAAAGTTGACCGTCAAATAATGTGTGGTTTTTTCAATCCGATTTTTCATTGCAACAAGTTTAGACTCTGATTAAAAAACACCAAGCCTACAATTTTTTTTATCTATTTGTTATTTTAATTTTAAGTTTTTCATAAAAAAAGCAAAGATTTTAATACTTTAATAAATTCTTAACAATAAATTTACTATATAAATTTACCCAAAATCTTTATAAATATTATACGGGTATCTTTAAATACCTTTATTTTGATTAATAGAAAATATTTTTAAAAAAGCCACCTATTCTTATTTCTTACTAAATTAGCTTTAATTTAAGCCCAAAATCACCCTACTTGAAAAAAGTCTTATATACGAAATAAAATCTAAAGCCTTTTTTCTAAAAATATGAAAACAAAATAAGATAAATAAACTTATGATTAATAAAAAACGACTAATCTGAGTAAATTTAGGGTAAATTTTTTTACAAAAAAGTAGATTCCTAACGAAGCGTTTTTTGGACCCCCTCCCCCACCTGGGACTTGGATATAATCTATGGGAACCAAAATTTTTCATTAATAGAATTAAATTCTGCGTCTTAAATAACCTAACAACTATTTTGGGTTAAAATTTAATAATCGAGAGCTACTAGTGTTTATGACTTGGGACACCTTACACAAACACGATTGGACAATCATACAAAATCGAAAATTTCATCGTTATACCGGGGAAAAAATGGGGTTTTACGGTAATAAATGATGAAAAAATCAAAAAATAAAATACTAACTACCGTAATCCCTACATAGTAGGACTGGTACAAAATAGAAGTTGGAGTACCCATTTTTTTGAAGCTTAAAGCTATATGAATTTATTTTACAATTAAAATTACTGGGAAAAATCCGAAACCCCAGATTTGCACCGCGGTATGAATATCGAGGGATTATCGTAACTGATTTTGCCAACTGAGATTAAAAATTACACTGAAACTTTAAAATAAGAAAAAACTTTAAGTAAAAATATCAAATCGATAAAAAATGTAAAGATTGGTATTTTTCATTATAATTTTAAAGTGGACTCTGAGCTGAATATAATTATGTATATTTTCTTAATCAGGGTCTAAACTTATTTTGCAATGAAAAATCGGACCGTAAAAAATAAACTCGAACTGATAATATCTCTTCTGAAACAACAATCTGTATGTAAAGGTATGATCGTACCAGTTTTGAGTTTGAAAAAAAATTTAATTTATAAAAATTTAATTTATAAAATAACAAATACTTAAGAATATTTCGCCATTCAATATCGTTTTCGATTTTTCTAGCCAATATATTTGTCACAAAATCTGTTTCTCTCATTTGATATCCTAGTAAACCTTCAAGTCTAGTCAAGGCTTTTCAAAATATTTTTACAATTAAAAAAAAACTTTTTATAACCTAAAATCAAAAATAAAAATACCCTCTTCATTGTTGTATAGATAATAAATAGACTTCCATTGATGATATTTAATTAGAGAGACAAGTAATGGCACCATATCAGGATGCATTTTTATTTGGAAATTTTGTGTATTATTAATTATTTCTTCATCATTTTTGATAGAATTGTTAAGATCTGAGTTTTCGGAACTTGATAATTTATTTTCATTTTGTACCAAGTCTAAATTGAATTGATTCGAGTTTTGTAAGTTTTCTATTCGAGTTTTTCTCTTATCATCTAGTTTATGCCTGGGATGTGTTATGCTTATAAATGGAATTTTGTAACGATTTGTATAAGATTTAATTGCTTCAGTTAATGAATGACTAGTCTGACCAAATATTGCTAAAATTCCTTTTGACATTTGATTGCAGACTTAAATTGAAAAATATGCAATTTTTTGTTTTTTTAAGGCTTTTAGTTAATTCTTAATTGGAACCTGTTCGTATAATGTCATGACTATTTGAATTTTCCAAAATATCAACATGCAAAAACCATTTATTTCTACCGTATCGTATGCCATTGTTTAAATATTTAACTGTATTTAAAATATGCTGATGGGATTGTGAATGGAATTCTTTATCAATAATAAGACCTTAAAAAAATAAAGTTTTAGCCTTTAATTTCAAAAAGTTTACTTAATTGAGCAAAATAATTTTTTTCTCAGTTTTAAGTCATATTTTTAGACAAAGAGATAACTTTTCTGACAGGGGAGTGAGTCATTTTGAACGAAAAAAAAAAACTTAAAGAGGTCTAGTGTTGGGAATTTTTCAAACAACTACCCCATGTCAGAAGTCTTATAACAACAGTCTACTGCTTTAACAGTCAGTGAAGAAACATCAAAATTCTAAAAAAATAATAGGAATTCCACAAAATTAGATGAACTGTATGATATTATTTTTCTGTAAAAAAATGAAAAAAACTAGAGTATCTTCTTTGTACTCTGGAAATACAGCAACATCAAAACTGAGGTTTTGTTAAATTATTAAAAAGTTAATTAATTTTTAGGATGAATTAACAAATTTTTATCAGTTTATGAGCTCGATAAATGAAAAATGACGTTTCAACGGATAATTTAATGCATTTTTCACAGTTTTTTATATTATATAATTTTTAAAAAAAAAAAGATTTTCTTCAAAAAATAAACCAACGCGTTTAAATACAGCTTTTCTATCTAATTAACGCCGGACCGTACCCGTACCGAACCCGTCCAGAACTAGAGCCTACCCGTACCCGAACCGTACTTAAAGGAAAAATTTTTTTTCTACTTCGGTTATTTTACTCGTAACATCGGTTCTTATTATGTTATAACCAACTAAATCTGTTCGTTTCAATTTATTTTTTTTTCAAAATTAATCTTTTGTATTTATAGATTGTTTTTTTTTTATTTATTAATTCAACAGGCTAGTGCTCAAGAAGCTAGAGCTGTTTAACAGTCATAGCTTAGAATTATGTACAAAAAATATAAAAAAAAAGAAGTGATTGTAAAAAAATTGTGTAACTTTTTAGTATTGTAAAGTTAAGACAGAAACATAAGATAAAAAAATAATATTAGATAATTAAAAAAAATCTTCCCGTGCCGGGAATTGAACCCGGGCCTTGGCGGTGAGAGCGCCAAATCCTAACCACTAGACCACGCGGGATCTGTTATTTGTTTTATTTATTTTACTAATTATCTGGAAGGTTTATGCTGAATGTCTAAATATAAAAAATAATTTACCTAGTGGAACTCCAATAGAAGCTTTACATTTTCTAATATTAATACCAATAAAAACAATTGCAAAAAGTGTGCAAATATTTACAAATTTTGGACTCATTTTTTTTTTATCAAAATAAATTCATTATAAAAAGCTTTTCTTAAATCAAGTAGCTCTAGCAAAAAACGATCATTAAAAATTATTGATCAAGTATTAGTGTTCTTTTAGTTAACTTCTAATGGTAAAGTAGATAAGATTCAAAACAAAATTTAATATAAAATTCATAAATCAATAAATCTAAATAAATTTGTTTTCAGAAGAGAAAAAAAGAAGCATTTATTAGAAATCGCATTCTTTTTTTGCGGAAGAACGATATGAAATTAAATAAATTGGAAATTAATTTCAATAAGAAATAAAAAAAAAAGTTTCTGGCTAAATTCTATGAATTAAAGTCAAATTATAGCATTTCAAGTATATCTTCTTTTTTTTTTTAGATGAAAACAAAAAATTTGCATTCGGCACTATAAATGACAAGAGCTGAAAAATTTCCATTTAAATACTTTAATTACAATTCTGAAATACAAGAAAAATAAAATAAGGAGCAAAGGAGTATTTTTTTTTTAATAAATTTTTGTTTTCTCCAAAATAGAAACTAATTAAAGATTGAGTATTCAATTTACGGTATTGGATTTCTTGGACTATAGAGACGCAAACAACAACAAAAATTTAGCGTGTCTCATAACGAAACTCAAACCATTATCTATTTTATTAATTTTTTTAGATTAAATTGTTTTTTTTTGTTGGAACTAAGGAATTCCCTAGGAAGTTAAAAATAATATAGATTTAAATCAAATTTGATTCCAACTTTTTTTTTAACAATTTATTTATCAGAGTAAAAAAATAAGTCAAACAAAATTAAAATAAAATATAAAAATTCATGGTTTGTTTTCCAATAGACTGTTATTTCCTTGAAATTCCTTAATTAATTCATCATAACCACTAATGCTTATTCGCATTTTTGATTTGATCGCTTCGGAAAATTGAATCTTGATTTAATAAAAATTTATTTAAAAAAAAATTATTTTCTAAATTGATTTAAGTTATGAATTACATTTTTTCTTTTCGATTGCTTTCTAGCTTTGTACATCAGCTCCAAACCAGCAACAAACACTGATAAAATTAGACCAGCTATTAATATATAAAATATGCCAGCCACATTGATTAAATTTAAGGGGCTTTGAGATGAGTCCTTAGTTGCTGATGCCGAATTACCACATTCACTTCTGTCATACCACCATCTTGTTTTAAGCTCATCTAAAAAACCTTCTTCTCTTAACTGCAAAACTGCCAAATTTATTGGATCCCTAAATATTATTTTTTTAATACAAAAATTATGAAAAAAAGAACAAAAATATAAAAATGACACGTTTAACATCATTAAATAAACTCTTATTGAGAAGAACTTAATTTAAATAGCCTTATTATTAGGTGGATTTGAGTTTATACAATGGTGTTTTGATACAAGAATTTCATAAAATTTAATCTGAAATTCGAGGAACCCCAGTGGAATTCATCCCCAGAACTCACAAAACATCACGTGAATCCCAGTGAAATATAAAAGTTATAAATGCAGGTTTCATAAAAATTTACGAATCTTAAAACGGTCTTAACACTAGAAAGCTCGGTGGGTTTAAAACGCTCTTTTTCGTTCTTTTAACATCAATAAAATTAATATAAATTAAGATTTTCGAGAAATTCTTTTTTTCTGCAATTAGTCTCAAAAAATGTTCAGTTTGATATAAAATTTAATTTTAAAATTCCAGTGCATCCTAGTAAATAAAAAAAAAAATATACATAAACGCCAAGATGGGTTTTTTAGATCCGATATACCATACGGATGGTCAATAACTAATTTTTTTTTCTTATTATGAATGAACAAGAATCAATTTTTAATCGGAAAATTTTTGATTTGTCTTCTAAAGTTCAGTTTTATTTGTATCAGAATTTTTCATATTTGTTAAAATTAAAAACTGATAAAATTAAAAATTTTTTCTCACCAAACTTCAGAAGCAAATAAAAATTGAGCAAAAGAAGCTATAAATAATTATTTTCGTGGCCAATTCAAAGTTTTTAGTTGAGTTTCTAAAATTCTCAAATTTTCTTAAATTATTAGCTCTAACCGGGCAAAATGTAATTTATTGTACATTTTTATATTTTTACATTTTTACATTTTTGAGAGAAAAAATAAAAATCTCAAAATAAAAAAATTTATAAAATTTTTCATTCAAAAAATAATAATAAATGCGCAATTAGTTTAAAAGGAGTTTTAAAAAAATCAAAACTATAAAAACAAAGGATAATTCTTTAAAACTCCTTTTTTCTAATTGCGCATTTATTATTATTTTTTGAATGATTTTGAGATTTTTATTTTTTCTCTCAAAAATGTAAAAATGTAAAAATATAAAAATGTGCAATAAATTACATTTTGCCCTCTAACCGCCATCAATAATTTTTTGGACTAAAATAGTGTTGTCCAGATAATGCTTGTCGAAATGTTTTTTGTCTAAAAAAATATTTTTTTGTCCAATTAAAATTTGTCTAAATTTGATTTGACGAAATAAAATTGTCGAAAAATTATTTGTCGAAATATAGCATATTCCTAGATCAAACTTTTATACCAAAAATTGGAGATGAAATAATACGCTTTTATTTGATATGTTTAGTTAGTAAAACAAAAATTTTTTAATCAGTCATCATTTCGTTTTTTTGTCCGGGTTTAAAAAACTCTTACGGACTAAAAAAAATTGGGCTTTCTAGTGTTAAGCATCTCATGCACAAAGTCTTAAGACGTCTTAAAAGCAAATTTACAGTAGTACGACTTTTGACACTTTAAAAAAGATTAAACTGCCAAAGAATATGTGGTTAGTCAAATATCAAAGTTAGCTTAAAAAAGATTCCCGACCTCATATGAGAAAAAGTCTACTCTGAATTTTATTCAAATTTTTAAAAAAAGAAAAAAAAATTTTTTTCGCCGTTTTACTTAAATTTACGAACTCGATTTCTTTCTTTCCTTGACAGATTTCGCGAGAAATTTCATTTCTTCTATCAATTCTTAGTGGATTTTTCCTCAATTTTTTACCCTTTATTCTTTTTTAGATGGCGATATTCTGAAAGTATTTTACAAAATGATAATAAATTATTCTTCAGAATATTTTTACCTAAGTTCAGATCTAATGGGAGTAGCTATTCCGTATCCTTTTGAATCAAGATCATTGCCAACTTTAATGGTATCACACGGCAATCTTTCATTTAAGTATTCGTTTAAGCTCGATTCAAGTAAATATGCATACTTTCCTTTCGAATCTCTAACTTTTTGAACACCTTCCGCATTTGTTTTGACAAATACACTAGGGCCCCATGTTTGCATAAAATTCCACATTCTTTGATAAGTATCAACTTTACTATTCTAAAAAAAAATTTAGTTAATTATTTAAAAATCATAAAAAGTTATTGTTATTTTAAATTACTCTGAAAAATTCTCGAGTCGCTCCACCTTCTAATGCGCCGTATTGAATTTCAGTTTGACGCGATAATTGCTCGGCTGATTCAATAGGAGAAACCATTCTTTCAACTGTTAAAAAAGCTGCCAAGTTAGCTGTATATGAGCTAATTAAGATAAGGGTAAAAAACCACCAGGCACTTGCTACCAATCGACCTGAAACAGACCTGAAAGTAAATTAATTCGAAAATTTTTTAAAATAATTTTTACTAAATTTTTGCCTTACCGCGGTGCGATATCGACACCCTGTTGCATTACAGCGGCTAAATTGAACCAAAGTGTATTTAAAATAGTAAAATCATTATTTAGGCCTTTCTCGTTTTTAGAAGCATCATAATGCCATTCATAAGGAGAAAATCTACTCACTAAATATAGAATTATACTAACACCAATAAAAGCTAATATAACACATATCCAAATTTTCGAATCTAATGGTGCCATGAAACTAAATACTCCTGGTTTCTTTAAAAAATTAATTTATTTTTAACTTAATACCTTGCTTAATAGCGACCAAAAATCGCTTCTTTGAAGGGTAAAATAATACTCTAGAAAAATGAATTTTAATTTTTGTCAGAATCTCCGAGAAAAGTTTAGTGGGAAATTTACATATGCCACAATAAAAATTTTCTGACATTCTAAGGGAGTTTGCAATGCTTTAAAAAAAGTTGGTTTCTATTTTGAACAATTTGATTCATAATAACCAATATAAAGATTACTAAAGTTTCAGAAAAACTAAATTTTTAATGAAAAAAGATTTAGCCAAAAAAAAAGTTTTTTTTTACAAAAATACTTCAAAATAAAATCTTTTTTTAAAAATCGAAACCATCTTCGCTAGATATTATCATTATATATTTAAATTATTATCCAGAAAATTTTCGGAATCTTTTTTCAATTGAGGAATAAAATTTATAGATACTAATATTATTGACGTGGAACACTTTACAAATAATCGCCTCTAAAATATCCATTTTTAGACTAAAAGAAATCCAATAAATTCAAATTATGTTTTGAATAAAAATTAAATGCATTTTTTTAGGGTATGATTTATTTTTTTTTAGAGTTACGATATTTAGTTGCTTTCAGGTAAATAAAAACTATTTTATATTTACTTCTTTTTTTGGTTTTTTGATCATGATACTAATACCAATATTCATAAAAGGCATTGAAAATTCAATAGCTCTTTCTCTTTGGGATGTAATAGTCAATGGAGCTATAGCTATGTCTGCTTCATGTCTAACCAATTCTCCTACAATTCCGTTCCAGTTTCCGTTTGAATCTTTAACAAAATTCAATTTTTCATAATTATTTTTATCACTTATCAACAAAGACTAGTTTTTTTAACCTCTATTTCCGAAAGCATTGTCTCTAACAAGCCTTAATTCATAAGTAAAATTAACAACTTCAGCTATTTTCTTCGTCAAATCAACACAATAACCCATGAATCGATCGTTTCCAGTATAATTTTTCCCAGGCTCATTTGGTCTTATCATAAAGAACGGATCGTCCTTTAAAAATGAATAAAAATCTCTAGTTAAAAAAATAATCTCAAATAGGCTGGTCCTTACCAGAATACTTATGACTATTTTTTTCTTAACCTCATCAACTTTTTTAACTGCTTTAGTCACTTTTTCTTCATTAATCATCAAACCCTTTTCCGTTGAAAAAAATCCAATCTACTATTTTGAAATTCGAAAAATTACGATATAAGTAAATTTAAAAAAAGGATGGGAAAATTTTTTTGCCTTTTTTAAGGGTTGATTTAATCCAACTTTGAATATTCCAATGGTATAATTAGTTCGTTTACCATTAGAATCAAATGATACCCGACCAGTTAAACCATCAAATGCATCGTTCTAAATAAAAATTCCATTCAAAAAAATTTGACTTAAAAAAAATTTAATTTTTATAATTACCTCAGAATTGTTTTTAAGTAAATTTATAATTAATTTTCCCAATGGCCATTTTTTATTATTTTTTAAATCATAACTACAATTAATTCCTTTTGTTTTATTCAAATAAATTTCGGCTCTTCTTACTGACACACCATTTAGACCGAATAAACTGCTCATATTATTCCCAATAAAATTGCTAACTTTTTTAGTAAAATAAACTAGACCATCTATTAGTAAAGCAGCTTCATGCTAACATAAAATTTTTCTTAAAATTTTTTTTTAATCTCTTTTTATTTTTTTTATTAAAATACTGGTATATTTGATATTTTGTTTAATGGTTCTCCAGTCTGTAATACATCAGCGAGCATTTTAATTGAATTTATGTTATAATAATCAACAATAGAAAAACCAAAAATACTCGCGCCACCGTGACGAAAATCGTTAACGTCCAATTCATAAACACCCTTTTGAAATTTTTTTTTTAATTTAATTTTAAAAAAAATTTTTAAATTTTATTGATTTTATTACTTGAGTGGCTAAAACATAATGATATCTTGTTTTAGTCATACCGATATCTTTGACTTGATTTAGGAAATTCATATAACTTTCCCTACTATCTAAATCAACTATCATAACTATTTTGTTCTGTTCTAACAAGACATAATTTTCATTAGATGCCTCTATGGCTCTAAAATTAAAAAATTAATTAAAGAAATTTTTTTTATTTTTTTTTTCAAACTTTCACCTGAGCATATCTCGACAGTCGTTAATATCTAGAACTTTTCTCATTATTATTTTTTCTATTAATTTAGGATCTTTATTTTGATGTTTAAATAAAGACTCAATATTCACAACTGCTTCATCGTAGTTATATACGTAATAAACAGTATGCCAATCATAAAAATCAATTAGTGCTATAAGAGCTTTGGTAATGTCTAAACTTAGATATAACTGCATACTCGAGTCCAAGACTTCAGATTTTATTTCACTTGTAATTATATCTGGATTATCATAGTAATCTGGATCATGATCTGTTTCATCATTTTCTACTTCATTTACAAACTTTTTAAGTCTATTTCAAATAAGTTTTAGTCAAAATTTTATTCTTTTTTAATTCTTAAAAAAAACCTGTTAATAGACGGTTTAATATTTGAGCTGTGTTTTTTAGTCAAATATGACCATGTTATAAAAGGAAAACTATAAGTTTCTGTTAGAGATTTTAAAATTTCTATTGTTGATGAACTAGTATGACCGAAAATCGCCAAAACACCTCTTGACATTTGAGCACAGACTAAAAATATTTTTTCATTAAAACATAGAGATTGAGTACGTCAATTTAAAATTTCAAGGATACTTGTTTCCATTAAATTATGACCATCATTCGTCTTTTAAAACAAATTACTAAATGAAATATTCAGAAAAATTCAAAAAAAAATAATATGAGAAAGATTTTTATCAGGAAGAATTCAAGTACTATGTTTGCTTAGGCTAAAATAGAGACTCCTCAGTTTTGTTGAAACCTTTTTTTTAAATGCAAAAGTGTGTGGCATGCGTGTCACATGATTTTTTAATTTTAAATGTCGGTTTAAATCTCGATGAGAAGTTTTTATTCTTACCATATAATTTTTTTCCAGAAATTTTCGCTTAATTTTTTGAGAAAAAACTATTACAGTCACCGATTTTTAGTATCTTCGAATTTATGAAGTAAAAAAACTTCGGGTCTATTGCGTTATGTGAACCAGTGTTCACATAATAGGTGAACCAACTTACCCAACCTAAATAGGTGAACACTAATGTTCACTTATTAGGTGATTCTGAAATATGTGAACCAAAAATAAAATAGGTGAACACAAAAAATTCAGTTGGATTAAAAAAGGGACCTAAATGTCTTAATGATTGTTTATAACATTGTTGTTAGTAAAATGTTTTTAAACTTGAGTCTCAATGTTAAGAGATGGTATTTTTACATTTTTTTTTCATTTTATTAAAATACTTTGCTTGAACCTTCCTATATCTTCACAAATCCCATTTTTGTATATTTATCGGTGGAATATGTTGCCTTTAATAATGAGAAGTTACCAGAAAGTTCCAAATTTTATTTAATAACGGTCAAATCATTGTTTCTTTTATGGATTTTACTCTATGTTTAAGTTCAATCTTCGTTTTTTAACATAAAATATTATCAAAATCTAATTCAATCCCTGCTTTTTCTGTTTTCAACGGTTTCGCTGTTGTTATTACTTTATCATAATCAAAGTAAATTTTTTCTACTTTTTTTAAGTGATCATAATTTTTAATAGGTGATCACTTTTTATTTTAGTTGAACACATTTTTTTTTAGGTGAACACTTTTTGTTTTATGTGATCATTTTAAAATTTTTTTTTATCTTTTTGTACACATATTTCAGGATCACCTAATAAGTGAACACTAATGTTCACCTACTTAGGTTGGGTAAGTTGGTTCACCTAGTATGTGAACACTGGTTCACGTAACGCAATAGACCCAAAACTTCAACCTTTACAACTCACACTTATCTAAATCTGTGTAATTTAGTTTCCGATTTTATGAACTCTCGATTTTGTGAACTAAGTTATGCTTTAAAGTCCAGGTTCATAAAATCTCAGATATAAATTGTATCATTTAACAATTTCATTTATTTCGAACTTATATTATAATACTTGGTAATGATTTATTTTAGGAAAAAATATTTTTTTATCGAGTAAACAGCTTCAATTAATAATTAGGATAGTTTAGATAAAATGTCACAAACAATTTTTTTTAATTTTTGACATGTGACATGCGTATCAATCTCATATTTTTTTAAGAGGGAAAAAAACTTATTTATTTTGTTATAGTCAAAATAATTGGTAAAATCAAATAATCAAGTTTTTAATCCATAATCAAAAGCTTATTTTTCTAAGAAAATTACCTCTACAACACTAGTCTGCACTGACCATTTATTTCGACCATATTTGATCCCATTATTAATGTTTCTAATTGCTGTTTCAACTAAATTTCTAACCTCGATCGATGTATTTCTATCATAAATTAAAGCTTGAAAAAAAGAGTGTAATTTTAATGCGAACTATAAAAATTTCTTGAATGTAAACGTTTACAAAAAGGTATTCCAGGCGTAAAACTAGGATCCTTAGAAACCAATGGTTCAGAGTTTTTCTTATTATTACAAACAATATTATTTATGAGATAAAAAGTTATTACAACTTTTATAAAATTATTAAATTTGTACATTTTAAAGCATTGTTCTGGGTTTAAAATTTTTCAATAATTTTAATTTAAATATTTAATTTTATTAAAAATAATAAATAAATTAAAATTGATAGCAATTTAAAATTATCTATTAATCTAAATTGATTTAATTTTTTAGGGTAAAGTTAATTCATAAAAATAATTTGCCCTTTAATTTAATTTTTTTTGAATTTAAAAATGAAAAAAAAAGATTACTGAATTGGTTTGGAAGTATTTAATTTTTTTTCATGAAAAAATAATTATAATTGTTTGAATTGCTTTTATGTGACAACAAATAAATTATTAAATATATTTTTATGTGATGATATATTCTATTTTTTTTTCTATTACAATTAATTAAAGAAACTTTAAAATTGGAAGAATTCTTCAAGGAATACAGCTTAATCTTATTGATTAAAAAATTTATTTATATGTAATTTTTATTTTAATGCTTTTAATGATATATTCTATGCTCATATTACTTTAAGTTTCAATTTTTTTTTGCTCAAAAAAATATTTGGCTATTTTTTCGTTTTTGAGTTTTAAATTAGCTTTTTTTCTTTCTTTCTTATTCTCATCAAGTTTATTTTTCTCAAAACGACAATAGTTAATCAAAAAATCAAAATTTATATATGAATTTTCCAATAAAGAGATATTTCATTTTCTATAGCTAAAATATCATTAAAGCAGCAAGATTCCTAATATTTTTCAAGTTATCAAAACTGTTTGAGAAAATTTTTCATTTTTGATTATTTGCATAAAGAAGATATTAATTTGTATTTAATTGAAAACATTGAAATATTTTTAAGATTTTTATTAAGGAAATGCTAGAAGCTGGAGGAATTCACTTGAAGCTCATTTTTAATGATTTTTCATTTTTAGTCACTAGCAATTTCATTAAGAGAAAGATGCTGTTTATCCACTGCAACTTTAATGGTTATAGTAATACCACTTTTTCCAGACATTGTGAATTATTTTGATTAAGAAAAATCATCAATATTTCGATGGTTTGAATTTGAAAGTTTTTAGTAAAATGTACCTTATTTCCTCGTATAGAAAATCGACTTGGTAAATTTTTTTAGAAAAACTTCCTTTTTAATTTTTGTTGGTTTGCAAAAAAACTCCAATGTAATAACAAAAAGCATAGAGTAATCTCGCATTTATGTCATCGCTTTGGTTCTTCAAATATAATATGACAAAATTCAATTGTGATATAATTAAATGAAAATTTAATTGATGAAGGAATATCTTGAAAACTTTTATGACAATATCAAAATGTGATTTAATTATGATGTGACCTTAGCATGAGATGACTGTTTATTTGAATCTTTTAATCAAAGAAATAATCCGGAAAAATAGCTAAAATTGTATTGGAAACTTGTGGAGATGACTAGAATGAAGGCTTGTAAAAGTAGGACCACGATCTCAGTGAAACAAAATGAAATGGAAAGTAGGATCACGACGAATTGAAAGAAATTGTACCAGAAATCCTGAAAAGAGTCCCAAAATCTAGAATCTCGTTAACTCAAAGCCAAAAAGAATAAATGGATTCATGATAAACAATGGCGGAGTTACATAATAATGACGCTTTTTTTTCTTTTATTTTTCAGATTTTTCTCAAAATTTTTCATAAAATTTTCTTTCGTTTTTTTTGGGAGTTTTTTTACATATTTTCTAACTAAAATGAAATTCACCGACCTTCTTGCAAAATATTTTTTTTGTGAATTAAAACATGTTTTTTTTTTTGAGTATTTAGTTAGTTTGTGAGAATGAGTTTTTTGCGTTTCTTTTTTTTTTTTTCAATAAAATTCACAAAAAAAACTCGATTTTTCACACCAAGCTCTAATTCCGATTATTTGGCAAGTTTTTTTTTCTATTACATTTTTTAATCGACAATTTTAGTCAGAGAATGGAAATGATGTTCTAAAGAAGTTTTCCCACAAATTGAGTCTCAATTTTTCCTTTTCAAAGACTAAAAATTTAAGTACCGAACTTCAATTTAAATGTTTTTAGCTTATCGTCAACGGCCGAGCCTTTGTGCTTGGTAATCAAACTGCTTCCAACTGATTAATTTTCACATCATGATAACATTCAAAGTGTTAAATGAGTCTTTTTTTGGGTAAGCACTCCACCACTAGACTCAGGACTCGGCCAATAGAATTTTGACGTCATACACTAGATGGAGCTATAATATTAGTGTTTTACTGGATAATACACCATTGGAAATTTTGCTATTGTTGATTGGATTTTTAATTGAACACTTTCTAACAACCTTCTTCGGCAATTTAAAATTCATCATTGAGCAACCCAACTAGCTAAGCTTTGCCCTCATTTTATATTTATTATTTTCACCTTCAAAAATTTTAAATCTATATTTAATGATTTTATTTGATATTGATTTTTTTAAATCAATGTAACAGAAAAATTACAAGATTAACTTTCTTTCTTTATAATTTAATTTCATGATATTTTTTTCTCTTTTTGAATAAACCTTAATTCCAAAGTTTTCTAATTTAGTTCAAATCATTTGTGTTGAAAAAGAATGAATTTTTTCAAAATTTCAAACTTCATTACCAGCTTATTGTCTAATGTAAATAATAATAATAAGGAAGGAAACATTAAATCTACTGAAATCTAAAAATCTTTCTTTAATTTATTATTTATTTCTGAATACAAAAACTTTAGAAACATAGTCTAATATTTCAAAACTTTAAATCAAAATAAAAATATTCTAATTTTAACCGATTGCATATCTTAAAATGAAAAGTCCTTGAGAAGAAACTCATCATTAATGATCGATTTCATTTACACCTATTGCATAAAACTTTTTACTTTTACATGTAAACGCAGCAAATAATATATCTAGCCTAGTAAACTTTCCGTGTTTTTTAAAAAATTGGTGGTCCGTGTTTTAGTAACACCCCCAAAGGATATTGGAAAGCAAAAAAAAATTTTTTTATAAAAGTTATCTAGTCATGTTCTATATATCATTTTAAAGCAGAGATCTTGCTGATTTAAATGATATACAATACTGGTCTTTCACATGTTCCCAAAATGAACGTTCATGAACGTTCACGAACGTTCATTTTTTAAGAATGGGAAAATCGTTTTTAAGCCAAAAAAAAGTTGATTGTCACGTTTAAAACTTTTTATGAATTAATTTTATGAATTTGTTATATTATTTTCCAAAAACAAAATTAAAAATCAGTTTGTCTATTTAATCGATCCAATTTTTAATAAAATGAGATGTTTTTAGGAATTAAGAAAACTTTCAAGTTTTTTCTGCCTTCCTATAACTTTTTTAAGAGTGACTAATATGATAACTTCGCTAATTGAATTTAACAATTATTGTGCATTTTTAAATTTGGCCTATTGAGTAAGAAGAAAAATCTTCTAAAAAGATTAGGAAAAGAGACAATTTATTTGTAGGTAAGGTCAACTAAAATTACATTTTTGATAAATAATTTAACAAATTCATTAAATTAATTCATAAAAAGTTTTAGACGTTACAATCAACTTTTTTTTGGCTTAAAAACGATTTTCCCATTCTTAAAAAATGAACGTTCGTTAACTTTCATATAATGACTAGGAACGTTCATGAACGTTCATTTTGGGAACATGTGAAAGACCAGTATTGTACTTGGTTAATATGTAGGTTAATCTTAAAGGAAGTTATGGCTCCCGAAAGTCCCTGACTAAAAAATGAGAATTTTAGAAAATTTTGAATATCAACCAAAAAAAATTTTTTGAACATGATGTGGTATCATATTATATATCATTTTATAGCTAAAGAAGCTATCTTTCATATTATCTAAATAGTTTTTGAAAAAAAATTTTTTTGGTTGATATTCAAAATTTTCTAAAATCCTCATTTTTTAGTCAGGGACTTTCGGGAGCCATAACTTGCTTTAAGATTAACCTGCATATTAACCAAGTATATCATTTAAATCAGCAAGATCTCTGCTTTAAAATGATAGAACATGTCTAGATAACTTTTATAGAAAAATTTTTTTTTGCTCTCCAATGTCCTTTGGAGGTTAATTCTATTCAATAAATAAATAAAATATTTGATTTAATCGTTGCTTGAGATAGCATATTCAACCCAACATTGCCAGAGCTTTTATCAGACATAGAATTAGCTTTGATTAAAATCACTGCTTCGAATACTCATGGAAAATGATTTATGTTTCTTTTATTAATAAACGGTAAAAACTTTTCGGATACAAAGAATCTGCTATTGATACCCTTTAAATAGGTTTTTACAATTAAAAAAAGACCAAAATAACTCATTTTAAAAAAATTGAACTTTTCTATATAAATCGCAAAAAAAAAAGATTTATACACCCAAAAAAATATTATTAAACTCAAAAATTTAATATAAAATTATCTGGAATCAATCTAACGTTTTCTGGAAAATTTTAAAAAAGCCGAAAAATTGGAAATCCAATTCCAGCTATTTCAAGCTTTTGTCTATTTATCAGTATTCTCAACACATATTCTTATTATCTACCATATTTTTTTTATCTTTTTTAGTCTTTTATTTTACTCTAATCATTTAAATTAATGTTTTAATTTGAAATTTAAGCGCTTTCTATGGAAGTTTAAAAAAATAACTCAGAGAGACAATTTTTTTAGTAGAAAGGAAAATTTTTGTAATATTTTGGCAATTTAGTTTTAATAAAATGGGAAGAAGAACTAAAAAAGAGAATATTACAACTTATTTTTGCAGCTTGAGTGTAAAATTCATTTTCTTAATTGATTAAAAAAGGGTTTACCTAATGCCCACAATAACATAACTTTTATGCGCAGCGAAAAAATCTTGACAAAAAGTAAATTTTATCAAGAAAAAATTTTTCCCCACAAAATAAAAATCTCTTTCATAATATTTTCTATTTGAAAATTAACTTCTTGGCACAAAATTAATAAGTAGTAGTAGTAGTAGTAGTGTTAACTGCAACTTGGGCGGACCCCAAGCAGAGCTCTAATGGGCTATAGCAGTCGCTAAAATTTGTTTCAACAACCATTGGTCAAGCTTGGCTTCAAAACTGTTTAAGTTCTTTGCTTCTATGGTATCTTGTGGTAGCTGGTTCCAATGGTTCACAATTCTTTTAGTAAAAAAGTTAAATCTTGAGTTACAATTTCTAATTTTTTCACGAACTAAAGCTTTGCTATGTCTTCTTAAATTGTATTTTCTAGAATCACCAAAATTGTTTGTGTTGTAGTTAATACCCTTTTTAAAATTGACCAACTCCATTTTGTTCACTAACTTAAACATTTGAATAAGATCACCACGTACTCTTCTTGTTTTTAAATCTGTTAAATTAAGCTTTAATAGACTCTCCGAATAACTAAGGTCTCGTAGCTCAAGTATTAGCTTAGTAGCCCTTCCCTGTACCCTTTCTATTTCCTTTATATCTTTTTCAAGAAAAGGACACCATGAGCTAACAGCATATTCTAAATGCGGACGAACTAGAGAAGTGTAAAGAAGCTTTATTACTTCAAGTCTTGGATATTTGAATGACTTTCTAATACGTCCTAAAATGCGATATGCTTTAGATGTTACATTTTTAACTTGTGTAATGACTTTATTGCTGGTTTTAAAATACTATTTCGATTTAAATATTTGTACACCAATTTCGGGTTTCTTTTTGAAAGTTTGACTATGTTAAGTTCATATTCCTTGACTGTTTTATTTATAGTTTGATGGCATTTGTTTCTGATTTTAACATACTCTTCTTTTAGCTCTTTTGAACGGCCACTAGCTAGGTAAAGTTTCTAAGCTTTCAATTTTTTCTTAATGCAAACCTTAGTCTCTTTTGACATCCATGGCTTGTCTTTATTATTAAAATTTTGAGTAAAATTAAGAATGATATTTTAAAAATGGAATATTTTAATTCAATACTTATTTAGCTTTTTAGAAAAGAACCAGCAGCGAGGGCAGAAACCTTTTTTCTTTGACAAATTTTAATCCTTAAATTTTCAAAAAAAACATCTTTTTCTGTAGCGAACTTAATGTGATTAATTTATAAAAAGACAAATATAGACAGATCAAAATTAGCAAAAAAATGGAACTTGTGTATTACTTAAGCTTTTTAGATTTTCTTTTTTTCGAAAAAATAATATCTTCTAAACACAAAAAATATTGTGGTCAGCAGCCATTAATATTTATAAGTTTCATATTTGTGGGTAACAAGTTTTTAATTGTGGGTAAACAATTAATTCATTAAAAAGAAGTCCAAAGCCATTTTCTAAAATGTCTTTAGCCAATAATGGCATCTAGTGCTGATTTGATTAAGATAGAGGGTGTTGTGGGGGTGTCTCTATTGAGTTTTACAGAATATTAAAAAATTAGATGAAAAATCCTTGCAAGCAAATATATCATTATGTAGCTCTAGACCTCCCCTACGCTTAATGAAAGTTAGTTTTTGAAAAAATAATTGAGATTAATGAAAAACACCCATGTGTTGTTTTAAAAAAAATTGGTGGATGTTGTTTTTCAAGGGTACCGGTAAATCGGTGATATTCTATATTGTTCACTATACATTTATTTTAAGGTCCGCGATCAAATGTCGAAAATTTAGATTTTTCAAAAATTATTTTAAAAAAATCAAGATCAAAAATAGGGTCATAATGATTTCATTGTAAGGATTGTAAAAAAGAAAAGTTTGAGGAACAATTTTAATAGGCTTTCTCGTGATAAAATAATAATTTTAATTTGGATTTTTTCTCTAATCAAAAAAGATTCTATCCAAGTGAAGAAATAACAATTAATTTTTTTAATGAATGAAACAAAAATCATTTCGTTATACTAATGTCTATCTTTGCAATTGAATCATTACTTTTCTTATTTTGTTAATTTTTAGTTAATTCTTTTTAGAGCTTTAAAAATCGTCAAGTTTTATTTTAAATGTTATTGAAATATAAGACAAGTTATGGCAAGTTCTTTTTCAATTAGATTTTTTTGATCTTCAATTTTAAACAAAAAAAGCCAGAGAATAGAAGTTTTGTTTTTAAAAATTTTTGGCATATAAATTAGTCTTCTCCTTGAATTCAGAGACCAAAGGTGTTTATCTTCTTAAATTTAAACTAAATTTTGGAATCAAATTGATGAATGATTTAATTAAGGTTGCCGAGATCATAATTTGAACTCGCTTTTTTAGGCAAAAACAATACCCTATTTTTGATTATGAGGGTCTACCAAGGTGATTGCAAAAAAATCGGACCTTCTCTTGACTCAGTACGGAGCTTTAACACACCTTAGTAAGGGTACCCTGTATCAAGCTCTACAAAATTAATATTTTGGACCAATTTTTTTTTTGCAAATTCGTGTTCAGCGAAAAATCTTTTTTTGGATATATATTGAATATTTTGCAGCTGAAAATATTCACGATTTTGTAGAGCTTGATACAGGGTACCCTTACTAAGGGGTGTTAAAGCTCCGTACTGAGTCAAGAGAAGGTCCGATTTTTTTGCAATCACCTTGGTAGACCCTCATAATCAAAAATAGGGTATTGTTTTTGCCTAAAAAAGCGAGTTCAAATTATGATCTCGGCAACCTTATGAAAAATTAAAAAATGAACAAAATTTTTGTAAAATAAAAACAGATCAGCTTTTATTTTTTAATTTAAATTTTCAACTAACACATGCTTGATTTTTGGAAAAATTCATTTAGATCATGACAAAAAATGTTGATAAAAAAATATAATTTATAAAAAAAACTTGCCATAACGACAAATATAATTTATTTACCAAATATTCAATTATACTAGGATTATAAAATCTCAATAAACAAAAGAACAGGGTACTTAAATTACAGAATTGTCGGTAATCAAACCAAAAGTGATTGTCGTTATTTTGACTGGCCGTCAGGTCGCAGGAAGACGACATATTACAAAGAATATTATTTTGGAATAATCGAATAAAAGTTAGGGAAAAAAGATTCAATCAATGGGAATCAAACGTTGGTTTTTAGAAGATTTCAGTCATCGCTGAGCATACCTTCATGAAATCTACCAATAAATTTCCCCTATGTCACGTTAGGTGTTAAAATTCAGAAATTGGGTTACGTCTAAAATTAAATAAAGAAGATTTTTATTTTTTCTTTTTTTTTAAATTTTGACCAAAATTATTCTCAATTCTTAGATAATTCTCATTTACGGCTTTATGCCATTTTGAAAGAAAATCTCAAGTTCTTGAACGAACTTTATTTACTAATGGATTTTTTAATTAAAGAGTAAATTGTTGCTTTTATCATATATCTTTTTTCTAAGTTGTTAAGTCTTAATAAAATAATCTACAGATTTGAATCTTATTGTTATTTTTTTATCTCTTGGCATTAACAATATTATACTATTCCCTTTATCAATATAACTAAACATAAAATTTTTCTTTAAATAAACATTGTATAAAAATCATAAATGCATTAAGTTTCGCTTTATCAGTTAGCAATAATATTAATTAAAAAATTTACTTAAGACTTAATTTTCTTATTTCTATGATAATAAAAAGAATGAGATTTTGGACTTGAGGATAAATAAATCAAAATTTCATGAATTTTTTTTTTCAAAAAATGGCACTTTATTAGTGATATTTATAAGAATTTTGTTTTTGCTCTACTCAAATTCCAACCTTTTATTGTTTTTTTGAAAGTATTTTTCCTAAGTTAAACGTTAAGTTATGGTCTATTAATTTGCACTTTTTGAATTGTAATAAGGTCAATAATAGTGTTAAATCAAAAATGACTAATTTAAAAAAAAATAAATGTTTTTAACAATTTGAAAAAAATATAAATAAAAATCTGAGAAAAGGGAGAATTTGAATTAAACAAATAAAAATTCATTGACCAAATCAATAAATCAATTTTGTTTTTTGCTCTCTGGATCCAAAAATGATCATGAATATAATTCCTATAAAACTAAACTAAAACAATTCGATTAAGTATATTTTTAACCTAATTTTGTAGCTTATTTTTTTTTATAGCAACAACAAAAAAAATCTCAAAAATTCTTCGAACCAAAACGGTTTTTTTCATATTTTATGCATTTCTAATTTACTTTAGAATTAATTTTATTTTTTTAAATAGAATAGCAAATTCTTTTTTTTACAATCTCGAGTTAAAAGCACTTCATATTTATTTTTGTAATTAGTTTTAATGTGAACAAATTTTTTGTTTATAGAGATTTAATGGAAAAAAAAAATATTTTTAAAAATAAATGTTTTTATTGAAAATGTATGGCTCTAAGGAAAGATAAACATTTCCACCAACATGATTTGTCACAAGGCTAAATATTAGTAGTTTTATTTTTTATTCATAAGATAAAAAGAAAGCTGTAGGTTTAAGCTCATAAAATAAATCTTATATAAAAGCTTTTATTACTATTGGTTAATAAAATTTTATGGCAAAAATTTTGAAAAATATTTGAGAATTAATTTTCTTTTGTTAAATTTGAATTGTAACATTTTCAAGTCATAAATTTGATACCTTTTTTTTCTAAAAAAAAAAAGCTCAATTTGGTGTTATCATTAAATTGCTATTTATCAATTTCTATATTGTATTTTTTTTTGATAAAAATTTAAAAAAAAAAAACGGATTTAATTATTTTCAATAAAACCTTTCTCTGATAAAATATTAAGTTGGTTAATTATAAGCTGTGATTTATGATTAATTGGATGTTTTTTATTTTTAAAGTTTTTCAAATGCAATTTGAGATATTTAAAGTTTTTTTCTTATTTTAAAGCTTAGAGAAAAAAGTTTCTACTTTCAAATTTTGTGAGATTTCTATTGAAATTAGAATCTAAATCTTAAGGGAAGATCAGTTATTTATCAAATTAGAAATCCTTGATAAGAAATAACTTTTTAAATGTGATGTTTTTCTTAATGTTTTAATAATTTTCCTAATTTTGTGAGCCTTTACCATTTAATTTGAGAGTCTATTTGCTTAAAAACTTAAAATAAATAGCCATTATAATAGTCAATTTACTTAAGTCGTATGAAAAAAAAAGAGACAACAATTTATTCTTATTCACCATAATAATTTATTTGCTTATATTCTTAATTTTTAATCAGATTTATCTTTTCCCAACAAACAAATTTTTCCTCGGAAAAATCGAACAATTCAAAATTCTCTTTTCTAAAAATTAGATTTATAATATTTATAACACAAAATATGTTTTTAAAAAATTTTTTTTTTTAAATTCTAATTTATGTTATTGAAAAAAAACTATTTTCTTCCTTTTGTTACACAAATACAAACAAATGTTTTCCATAAAGGATTTCTTCTATTCGAAATTTTTTCTCACAAGAAAATGCCTCAAATAAAAGTAATTTTTTCAATTTTTTTTTGCTTTTATTGGAAAAGAAAATTCATTTTCTCAGAATATATTTAGCTTGCATTTTTGAATTAATTTTCTTTTATTAGGGACAGTACAAATAATTAAAAAAAACTCAAATAAAATAAAATTTTTAACTTAAATACCGTATTTTCTCAAGTAAAAGTAACCACATGTAGAAGAAAGTTGCTACTATTTAAGTTAAAAATTTTATTTTATTTCATAAAACCGAATTTTCCTTAATATTCCGTAATTTTACCCAAAGTGACTAGGAAAACTTTGGTTAAAAAAGGGCAAAAAAAAAAATAAAATTGAAAAAAATAAAAAATTAGAATTATTTAGTTAGGCGCTTTTTTAACCTCAATTATTGCTTTTGATTCAAAATGCTAAAACTTAAGCAGGTGTCTCTTGCTTTTTGGTTTTTGAGTTTTTCAATAATCGAGTAATACTTTTTATAATTTTTGTAAGGATCATCAAGAGTTTTATCAGGATCATCAAGAGTTTTATCTACTAATCAATGATTACAAATAAATTATATTAGGAAGTAGAGTTAGTTGCATATATTTACAATTCAAAAGTATTTGGCATTAATTTTTAATTAAATATTTTTGTTTGTAATGATAACATAATCTAAAGCTTCTTTTACTATATTGTTAAAAAAAAGATACAAGCGTCATATACGCACATGCCAGCATTTAAGATAGTACCACTGAATAGAAATTAAACTAAATTAAAAAATGAATACTTAATAAAACTTAGTAGATAGATAAATAATTGAGCATCATTTTTTATAGTAATGTCTCGATCTGGCAATTTTCGCAAACCATTAGAGCAGTGGTTTTTTTGAACGTCAACACTCCTAAGTGTTTCAAACTAATATAATTTAAATTCAAAGTTATTATTTTACTATATTTAATTTCTATTTCGAAAAATAAAAATAGAATTACAAAAACTAGCTCGATGGAAATTCTCTAAATTTTATTAGCTTCATTTTGGGAGCAAGGAATAAGATCAGGATATGGTCATTGGTCGATACATAAAGCCTGAATGAAAGCAAGCCAATAAAAACCTTTTTTTTGTAAATTTTTTTAAAAAATATGAAAAAAATAGATTCAATTTAGGCCAAAAAATTCGAATTTTTCTATCCCGAAGCTCATAAAAAATTTTTTTCCAAAGTTGAAGTGTATCTTGAAATTTTTACGTAAAAAAGTACGCCGAATAACGTAGAATTGAAAATAACCTCGAAAAAGGCAAAATTAAAATAGTTGAATTCATTCTGCATTGTCCTTTACATTATTAACGATGCTCTTTTGCTCAGACAAAAATAAAATGCTTAGAGGTCACGAGATATCTGTTGGTAATTACGTAAAATATGCTATTTAAACATTCAATTTTTCAAAATTAGAAAAATGTAGATGATGATGGGTGAGAAAGAGAAACTGTTACTGATTTAGACGAAGAATAAACGAATATTTAATTATTTAAAAATCTGTAATTTATTTTTTTTTAACTTTTTTTTTGTAATAAATCTCTTGAAATTTTTTTAACGTTACTAATTCGTAGCCTAAACCAACTCGGTCATTTGATGATGATTTTTATTTTCAAAAAGTAATTGAAACAAAACTTAATTTTGGTATTTTTAAGTGAATTCTTGATTTAAAAAAAAAAATTTAAACAGAATTTTCATCAATTCTTAAGTTTATTCAGGTATATTTAAAAGCATTTTAAGAGTAAACTGAATGAAATATTCAGGAAACTCTAAGATTTTTGTATTTACTTAAAAGGAAATTTTTCTTAAATTTTTTCAAGCGTTTGTTTTTTTTTTCAAATAAAAATTCCAGGTTTTGTTTTTTCTAGAAAGAAAGAAAAAAAGGGAAGACTTGAAATGAACATAAATTTAAAAAAAAAATAAAATTGTGGTTTCATTTTTCGAGTTCATGAATCCATGGATATTTAAAAAAAAAACATATTTTTAATAGAAAAAAATTTTAACAAACAAAGAAAAAAAAAACTTTAATCTACTATCCATTTCACTTTTAAAGATTTAATTTCGAAAGTAGGAAAAAAAAATATTTTCCTAAATTTCTTTCCCTCAATTAATAATCAAAATATTTTCTTTTTTAAATTTTGAAATTAACTTTTTAAATATTCTTTTTGTTTTTTTTTAGTTAATTAAACTTTTAAAAATAGATAATTTTAGATTTAGAAAATTTTTTATTTTTGTTTTATGTCTAACGAGGAAATCGATCTAGGCTCATAGGTTTTTTTCATTAAGCCTAACGGTAAAATTTAAGCTAAAAGGAACATTTGTTATTTACTCAGCTATCTTCAATAATTAAATATTTGCTTTTAGTCCAAATACTTGATAAATTTTTTTTTCTTGTTAATTCTTTTTTTTTATCATTAATTTTTATGAAAATTTTTAAACGTTTAAATTCTGAGTTTATCTTTACTAGAATATAAAAATTTAAAAATATCGTGTACGAGACAAATCCATAAGAAAAAGGAATTTTTTTCTTCTTAATAAAGATTGATTATAGAAAATTTATATAAATTTATCAAACAATTCATGGAACAAAGATTATACAGCACTTGTCTCGAAAAAGTGGTATTACCATTACCACTACCACTACCAGATTTGTTAAAGATTTTTCCAAGATCTAAATGGGGGAATGGGTTAATTGAGTAATAGTAACGGTAATGTTACTTTTTCAAGGCATGTGCTGTAAAAAATTTTACCAAAAAATCTCTCATATAATATTAATTTAAAGTTTAAATTAATATTATATGAGAGTTTAAATTTTAAACTACCGTATTTACTAGAAATTAAGAATATACCGTCACATCAAATAAACTCTTCTAATCGACTGATTTTTTTCTCAAAAAATAACTCAAATAAAAGAATAAAAAATTAGTTGTATTTCTTCAATTTGAATAACTGAAAAATTATTAGAATTATTCTTAATTTCGAATAAATACAGTAAAGATCTAAAATTATAAGGCTTTATTATTTTCATATATAAGCCATCTGAGTATTATAGTTATCGTTAATACATTGCTGATTGTTACTTTGTAACAATCATTATATAACGTTACATAACGTTATCAAGTTGACTAATTTTAAATGTTATCGAACGTTATATAGCGTTATATAAGGTTATTTAACCTTATCGAATTTTTTGAAATTTTTTTTTTTTAAAAAATGATTTTTAGCTGATCATTATATAACGTTATTCGTTATTTGGCGTTATCAAATTCAACGCATTCTAATGGTTTTTGTAATAATGGCGTTAGATAACGTTAGAAAACGCTAAATAGTTTTGAAAAAAAAAACGAATAAAAGATATGGTTTCTTCAATTCTTTTATTGTTTTTTCCAAGTTTGTTGAATCTTCTTAGTAAAATATATTAATAATATTTCAAGGTGATACTTCATCGCAAAAGAAATTCTGTTTAAGTTTTAGTTTAATTTTTTATTTCTAAAAATAATTTAAAATTACGTATCTTAGAGCGATCCGTTAGAAGGCGTTAGATAAAATAAAATGGCAATTGTTACAAGTTAATTCATGCAAGCGAGAATCGGCTTTAATTTAGTATAATCATTTTATTAAGCCATTGTAAATTATCAAGCAATTAGAAAATCTAGTTTGCTCATTTACTATTAAAAGTTACTAAGTTTAAGTTTAAGAAAAATTAAGAAAAAAAAAAATAAAAAGAAAATTTAAATTTAAAAATTCTATGAATTTATTTATGAGAAAGATAAGAAAAGCTTTATTGACATATTTTTATTTTATCACGGAAAAACAATAATAAAAAGATGATTTGGCAAATAATTTTTTGCAAAAAAAATTATTTTTTTCGATAAATTATTTTTGAAAATGTTATTTTTTACTATTAAGGCTTTTTAAGGATCTTTTAATTTAAAAATTTAAATCACTTTCAGAAAAGAAATTAGATGAAATTTAAATATGACGACAGCAACATGCTAAAAATTAATCATCAAAAATTTCTAATGGCAAATTATACCATAAAATTAATTTCTTGTTTTTATCGTAATTCAACAATAAAAAAAAAGAATTAAAATTTCAGCTATATTATCATTAGTGAGAAGCGCTTTTTTGAATTAAAATTTTTTCTTTTTTTTTTTATTGAAAAAAAAAACCTTAAAAAAATAATAGATTTCTCCTCGCGCCACCCTTACACTTTTAGCTAGAAAATTATTAAAGAAACATGAAGCAATGCTTAAATTTTATAATTGAATCGAGAATATATATAAAATTTAATTTTTTCTCTATGTCTCGATTCAATTATAAAGCACATGTATGCATGTAAATTGCTAAATATGTGCTTTTTCTGTTCGACGCGCTTGAAATTTATTAAAAACTCACTAATATTCTCTTTCAAAATTTAGATTTTAATACAAAAAAAAAAAAATTCTGATTTTTTTTTGAAAAAATGTCCACAAACGGTGAAATTAAAATTAAAAGGACCACTATTGAACGAGGTGTTCGTTCAGTAAATGGCGCTAGTGGCGATGATAGTGGTGATTTTAGTCTAAATAAGGCAGTTGTAGTTGCCGCCATGAAACAAAAACGCGATCAAGAGAAACAAACTCTACATTTATTGAACGATAGATTTGCTAAATATATCGAACGTGTCAAATTTTTAGAGGGTCAAAATAAAAAACTCTTGGCTGAATTGGACGAAATGCGTCATAATTGGGGTGAAGAATCTCGAATTATTCGAGAAAAATACGAGCCAGAATTAGCTGAAGCTAGAGTTTTAATCGATGACACAACCAAAGAAAAAGCTACTTCAGAAATAAAAGCAAAACGCGCCGAATACGAAGTATTAAACTACAAGCGTTTATACGATGAAAATTTGTATATAAGCCAAGCAGATAGAAATAAAATATCTAATTTAGAGTATTTATACCAAGAAAATCAAGCTGAATTAGACTTATTACGTCGTCAAATAGCCGATTCCAATTCAGACATAGAAAAATATAAAAATGAAATAGCTCGTTTGAACGAGGATTTAAAACGATTATTAGAGGATTTGGACCATGAGACTTTAAAGAGAATTAAATTGGAAAATGAAAAACAAACTTTGGAAGAGCAAATTCCGTTTATGAATGCTATTCACGAGCAAGAAATGGCCGAATTAAGACTCTTAACTCAAGGTGCTCATATTGACCCAGCTCAATTTTATAGACATGAATTAGAAAGAGCCATCAGAGATATTCGTGGTGATTTTGATGACTTATCTCAACAGCAAAAACGTGACATGGAAGAGTGGTTTAAAGTAAAAACAGAAGAAATTGTACAACAAGCAGCTAAACGCGATGCCTTGGACTCTTTGACCAACAAAACCGAGTCACCACAAGTTTTAAAATCAACATTAAATGAGTCTTATAAAGAACTAACCGATTTAAAACATTTGAATAGTGATCTAACTCTTCGTCTAAGTCAATTGGAAGAAGAACTAGATCAAAAGCGACGCTCAAATGGTTTTGCTTTGGACGAAAAAGACAGAGAAATTGGTGATTTAAGAAATAAATTGAGTGACTTGATGACTGACTATGATGAATTAATGAGCAATAAGGCCAGTTTAGAATTTGAGATCAATACATATAGACGTTTATTGGAGAGTGAAGAGACTAGAAATATTCGAACTGAAACTGATACAAATAACAATTTGTCTAGACCAGCTCCGAATACTTATCAAGCAAGTACATTTAGTCCTAATTATTATCAACCATCATCGAGTCAAGCCTCTCCAAATTACTCTCAAAAAGTTCCAACTATAAACCCGAGTGAAATGAGCTCAAAAACAACATATCAACGTTCAGCCAAAGGACCAGTGTCTATTAGTGAATGTAGTCCAGATGGTAAAATTATAGTCCTTGAAAATACTAGTAGAAATAAGGATGTCGATTTGACCGATTGGGTTTTGAGACGTAAAGTTGATAATCGTCCTGAAGTTACTTTTAGATTTCCAGATAACTTAATATTAAAAGCTAATAAAATTTTAAGAATATGGTCACGTGGTAATGGTAAGGAAAATCTACCGACCGAAATTGTCAATTGGGATGTTGACAATTGGGGTATGGGTGTTAATGTACAAACAGTTTTAGTAAATGAACAAAACGAAGAAAAGGCTACTCATTTACAAAAGACTGTTTATTCATAAATTTAAATTGAATGATTGACGACGGAAAAAATAGACTTAATTTTGAATTTCGAAAAATAAATGAGGAAAATTTCGGTATTTTTTTTTTAATTTTAGTTGTTTATTTTTTTGTTTTTTTTTTATCGCCTTAACCAGTCTAGTTAAGGTTACTAAAAAAAAAAGTTTAAAATTAAATTAGATTTTTTTTTCTTTCACTCTCGTAAAACAAGACCGAGTTTTGTTTTTTTTTTCTTATTGTTTTTGATCTAAAAAAATTTAATTTTAAAAATTTGAAAAAATTTTTATTTTTTTTTCATCCTGTTAATTTAAAACAACCGAAAATTTAAAAAAATCCATATTTTTTTTTTAAAAAAGATTAATCACGATTTATTTTGTTTATTTTTTTTGTCATTTGGGTGCATTTTTTTTTCGGTTAAGTTTTTATTTTATTTTTTTTTTGTTGTGATGATGATTATGGAATCATACAATTATCAGATTAGATTAAGATTGGAATTGTGTTTGTGTGTGAGAAAAAATTATTTTTTTTTTCGATAGGGGCTAGGGGTTGTTTTTTTTTATTAAGAAAAATTGAATTCTAAATTTTTTGTTTTTGGACCATTAAAAAATTATTTCTATGTGATAAAATGAATATATAGATAAGAATTAAATTTTTAATTAAGATTAAATAATTAAGTAATTTTAAAAAAAAACAAATTAAAAAAAAAATAATAAGCAAACGTGATTTTAAAGAATCATTCTAAATTTATAAAAATTAATTTTAAAAAATTTCAAAATAAAAATTATAAATAAAATTCTTGTTTTATTTTTATTCCTTACCCTTTACAGGTCTGGTTAATAATTCCAGCTTTATATTTTCTTAATAAATCTTATTCAATCGAAAACTGGGCCAAAAATTACCCAAAATAAAATAATTTGAAAAATTCCATGCTATAAAAATTCAACGGGTACAAAAATTAGAAGTTTTTTTTAAAGGAGACACTATCATAAAAATGCAAAAGACATGAGCAACTACTTAGTGGAAAGAGATGCAGAACCCGAAATATTTTGCTTAAAATAAATTAATAAACTTTTCGAAAATTTTTGATTTGATTGATTTATTGGTGAATCTTATCAACAAGTAGTTAGTTAAGCGAGTAGAACTACAGAGAAAGTAAAATTATAAAAAAAGGGAAAAGTGTGGCGAAATTTAAAGGAGAATTTTTTATTTCTCAAGATTTTAGGATACCTGAAAAACACGCACCCGAGTGCACCAATAGGAAGAAAAAACTTTTTGGTATGTTTCTATATATTGAAAATTTCATTTTTTCTACTCTTTCCGAAAATGAAAATTTGGTTTTTGTTTTTTTTTGTATAGAAAATCATAATTAGAGCGGTTGTTTTTTTTATTTTTTTTGGAAATTGAAATGCTGGAAACTTATCTAAAAATTTAGCAAAATTTTTTTTCTAAATTTCTTCAATAAAGTTTTACATTAGAATCAACATTACAATTAATTAATTTAGAATTTTTAGATCAGGATTCTTTTAATTTAAATTCAATATATTTTAAGGGACTCAAAAACAAAGATCTTCTAGAAAGAAAAATTAGAGAACTTGAGAAGATTTTAAGAAGAATTTCTTCTTGCATCTTTTGAATCCCATTTTTTTGTTTCAAAAGATACATAAATTTCTTTAAAATTTTGAAATTTTTATGAAGAATAAAAAAAATCCTGAATATTTAGATAAGGAATCCTCGATTCTTGAAGAAAAAAACTACTAATTAACCTATTTAAGATTAATTTTACCAAGCAAACTCCAAAATTAGTCCAGTTTAGCTTTCAAATAATAGTTCAAAAATTAAATATTGTTGAAATTAAATATCTTAACTTTCCGTACTTATAAGATAAAGCTTATTTTTCTTGTAAGAAAGTCAAATGAACATTCACGAATATTCCGTTATGAATGACGAGTATTGTATTCGTTCTATGTCTTTGTGGACAAATTTTACGAGATTTATCTTGAAAATTTTTTTTCAAATTATCATTTTTCAAGGTTAAAGGGTATTATCATTATTGTTAAAATAAATAAAGCTTTCTGTCTTCATAGATAATCTAAGATAATAAACTGATATCCTATTAGTGATTTTATTGGTCGCTTGTGCAATCTGTTTTGATTTGTTTAGTAAAAATGTTATCATGATGAAAAACTATAACAAAAATTGTAAAGCTAAAATCGCAGTTAGAAATTTATTTTTTAAAATTTTTTAATCCCCTAAAAATATAAGAAAAATGCCATATTTTCTGTTCATTTTTTAAAATATTTTCAAGGTAAAAAAGAGTTTCAAGTAGGCAAAATAATCTTTTAATTTTGACCAGACTAGAATTTTCGACAATTATCTGAATAACTGGCTCAACTAAAAGGCCAAAAATCGATTTTGTTTTATCGAAAAAGAATTAAGAAAAAAAATTTAATGTAAAAAATTTTCATACCCAATCAACGGCATAAAACATACTTTCATTAACAAAAAAAAAAAGCTTATTATATAATGATGTTACATAAAAAAAAAGCAAAATTGTTAGTAAAATTTTGCATTCAAATATAAATACAGTGTTTTATAACAAAAATTTGAAAATTTTAGAGAAATAATAATTTATTTCTAGCAAATTTTCTTCAGTAATATTTCACATTTATTTTTCACCTATAATAGCCTTTTGTCAAAATGTCATCCCTATGGAAAATTGGTTCAAATCTAAACAAATTTACAAAATTAAATATAAACTCGTTTAACAATTGTAAAAATTTTATAAAAAGTATTCGTAAAAACACTACAGTGACATTAAATGCCAATACGAATAAAATAGCTGTTAATAATCGTAAAATAGGTATCTGGTTGGCAGGATGCTCGGGTATGGTAGCTGGAGCAGTAGTTCTCGGTGGAGTTACACGTCTTACCGAGTCAGGTCTATCAATGGTCGATTGGCAATTAATTAAAGACATGGTACCACCTAAAAACGAACAAGAATGGATTGAAGAATTCGAACGATACAAACAATATCCCGAATGGAAATATTTAAACAAAGATAGACAAATGACACTAGAAGAATTTAAATTTATATTTTATATGGAATGGTCTCATCGTTTATGGGGTCGAATGATAGGCTTAGCTTTCTTTTTACCAGCTGCTTATTTTTGGAAAAAAGGATATTTTAATTCGGGAATGAAAAAAAGAATGGGAGTTTTTGGAGCTCTATTAGGTTTTCAAGGTTTCCTAGGCTGGTATATGGTTAAATCAGGTTTGAATGAACCAGAAAAAAAGACAGATATTCCTCGCGTTAGTCAGTACCGTCTGGCTGCTCATTTAGGCTCAGCATTTTTGCTTTATGTCGGATTTTTATGGACTAGTTTGAGTCATTTATTACCTAATCCTCAAAATATAACTCCTTTGAATGCTACTCAATTACGAAGTGTAACTATGAGATCTCATAATTTATTAGCTTTGATTTTTACAACAGCTTTGGCTGGAGCTTTTGTCGCTGGTTTAGATGCTGGTTTAGTTTATAATTCATTTCCGAAATTTGCTGATAAGTGGATACCATGTGATTTATGGACCATTGAGCCTAAATGGAAGAATTTTTTTGAAAATCCGACTATGGTTCAATTTCAACATCGTATTTTAGGTTTAAGTACTTTGGGTGCGATTTGTTTGTATGCATTTTCTATGAGAGGTGTTCCTTTACCACCGAGAGCTCGTTTGGCTTTGAATACCCTAGTAGGTATGGCATTTGCTCAAGTTGGCTTAGGAATAGCAACTCTTATTTATTATGTTCCAACTAATTTGGCAGCTTTGCATCAATCTGGTTCATTAGCACTTTTATCATTCGGAATTTGGTTGGCAAATGAATTAAAAAGAATACCTAAATTATAAAATTTGAATTTGTTTTTGAACAGTTTTTTTTTTTAAATAAACAAAATTAAATGATCTTTGGTTCAATATTCTTTTTAGTTTTCCATAAATATCAAAAGAACTAATTTGGATTCTGAGACGAAGCAAAATTATTATTTTAACTTAAGGACAAATAAACAAAAAATACAATTTTTAAATATTTTTATTTATTTGAATCGATTGAAAACAATAGTAAAAAAAAAGATGTTTTAAAATGAAATTTGGTTAAAAATTTAAATGACTTATTATGCCTTAAAGAAAACAAGGAATACAAATCTAATGTAAAAATCGTTTAAATTTATGTGGACGGTAATCTAATGCCATTTTTAAAAAGTCTTCTTGTTTGAATGTTAGGCAATTAGATTCTTCGATACTAAAATTCACTGGTTGGTTGTCTAAAAAGTTATTTAAAAATTGCTTACAAAAAGAAAAATTTAACTCGCCTGCTTCTAACGAATCTATTAAATTCAATAAACCATGAAATACTTTTATTTCAGTTTTCATACCTAGCTCAATAAGACCTTCTTCGCTTACTAAAGGTTGTTGGATTTTTTCCTTTTCCAAGAAAGGAATAGATGAATTTAAGTTCTGCATGTTTGAGCGCAAAACAACATACGCTGTCTCATGAAAAATTAGTCTAATAAACTCCAAATCGAATACAACTGCTTTTTGGTATTCCGGACAAAATTTAAATCGCATACTTCTTTTAATATCTACGAACTGTTGAACATTCACATATATTTTATTTTTCCCACCGAATCCTAAAATTGTTTCCATTCCACATTTTACCAGAACAAGTTCTAAATCAAGAAAATTGAATTCACACTTTCCATAAATATTTTTGACTGATTCTATCATGACAGATCTAAAATAATCCATTTTTACGATGCGTTCAAACAGAAATTTTAATTCATCGTAAAATTCAAAATCTTCACGTTTGACAATATGACAATCGAAATTTTTGAACAAGGTTTTGAAATCATGCAAATTTCCGTTGCACTTGCTCGAATAGAGTAAAATTAAACTCTGGGCAAGTGAGTCTGGTGAGTAATTTGTTTCCTTCATAAATTTATAAAATTTTAGCAGATCCGCTAATGGAAATCTTGGCATCTTTATAAGCTTGGGATTGTTGACCAAATTTCGCAAAATGACTTCTTTCGAGTTAAAAAAAATTTCCTCGTCGTTCAGATCATAACCAACTATGAAAATATCCTTTGTTGGAGCCAAAGTGTTTAATTCATTAAGATAATCTTTGAAAGAAAAGATTTCATCCAAATTGTTTAGTTTCAATTTTTCTTCAAATAATTCGACAAATTTCTTCACAGCCATAATTGATAGTTAAATTATATTTAATAGTATCTAAATATAAAATTCAAATTAGAAAATTTTTTATTTATTTTAGTAATCTGCAAGCTGATGTCAAACGAAATTGATGTCCTTTTTTTAACGTCCCACTAAACGATGTCCAAAATGAAAAAATTAAATTGATGTTATTTATTAAATAAGAAATTTTAGTTCAGGAAATTGATGTCCAAAAATAGATAAGGATTTTGAGTAATAATAGATTCATTCCAAATATTTTAACAACAGCATTACTAATCAAATTTTTATTCTCAGGTTCAGATACTAGATCCTCATTTTCATAATTTTTACTATCATTTTCCTCAAATAATGTTTCAGTATTTGAAGTCCTCAAATGGCCTTTCAATCAATTGACTTTATGCCAGCAAATTATTTTTTTAATATTTAAAACAGAAATTTAGATAAATTTTTTTTTGCTAGGTTTGAAAGTTAATTAAAAAAGTCAAATTTCTGGGAAACTCATAGAAAAAGACACTAAAATCTGGGAAATTCGAACAAAAGAATTTTTTTTAACAAAATTTTTATAAAATTAATTTCCAGATTTTTGCTTGAATTGTCCCTTTACTAAATATTGTCTGATCTGACCCTAATGGTTTGACCTAGTTTTATCCGAGCATTTTTAGAAAAAAAATGTTTGAAAAAAAATTGAAAAAAAAAATTTTTGAGTCCGTCCGGCATACGATACGATACGTTCGCCATACGGCTAGGTCGCAAATTCAATTGCCGACCAAATTCAATTGCCGAATTTATACTAAATCTTAGCTACTAGGTTTGAAAGTGAATAAGGTTTTTATTTAGCTTTTTTAAATAAAAAAAAAACATTAGAAAAGCCAAGTAAAGTTGCAACATTCCGGAAATAATTTTATTTCAAGCGATAAAAAATAATGAGTTAATTTTAAATAACCAACACGAAAAATAATAGGTCTTTGAGCCCTTTTAGAAAAAAACTATTTTAAAAATTTAATTTGTGAATTTTTCCAAAATATTATCACTACTAGGACAACACGTCTTTTTTTTCAATGAAACTAAATAAAATGTTGCAATTTCTTAAATGCGCTAAATTAATTTTAAACTATAATTTTTGGAATGTTGCAACCTTATTTAAAAAAGAAATTCAAAAATTCTTGAATGGATTTGGGAGTTTATTTAAAAATATATAATATATATAATCAAAATTTAAAAAAATGTTTAATTTGAATTTGAAGAATTTTAACTATCTGAAACAATCAGACCCTTGTTAAAAAGTCCTTTCCCAAAATAATAATGCCATTTTTAAAAAGTCTTCTTGTTGGAATGTTAGGCAATTAGATTCTTCGATAATAAAATTCATTGGTTTGTTGTCTAAAAAGTTAATTTATTTAGGTCTAGGCTGAGGTCAATTGCCGACCATCTAAATATAAGCTGGCTAATTTTTAGTTAGCTTATTTTTAGTTTGCTAACTGTATGTTATTTTTTTTATTGTTCAATTTTTGTTAAATTTTTTAAATTTAGTATAGAAAAAAATTTTTTCTATAATAAATTACCTTCTCTTGAAAATTTTTTTTTAATGGTAGTTTAGGATAACCGGCTTTTACTGTAGTTTATATGTTGTATTCTCTTTTTATATTTCATTGTTGTCAAATTTGAAAAACGTAAGTCTGAGATATCATTAGTCGATTTCTTTGCGTCATAATGAAAGGTTTTATTATAGAGATATTAAAGAGATGAAATCACTTCGTGATTGATTATTTTTCAAAAATTATTTTGAGAACTGATACAAGTTTCAGTATCGTTTTCTTCTGTTGGTCATAGCATCGGGAAAATTGTGTGAATAGAGTTATTTCCAAGGTTTTTTTAATTTTTTTCAAGAGACGGTTTAAGTTTTTGATGGATGGCGCATTGAACTTTTTTCAAATTTTTAAATATGTCAATTAAAAGACCAAAAAAATCAAATGTCAATTAAATAATTATTTCCAAGTTATTTTGAAAATTACTTTAATTTGATGGGATTCGCGTTAAATTTTTGGTGATTTTGTTTCTTTGCCTATCTTGTTTTTCTTTTACTTCTCTTTTTATTACGCGAACGCTGCTTGGTTACCACCGGAGTTTGAGCACCTTTGAAAACCTAGGATCGGTAATAAGCCACTCTTTAAAATTTTGAGATTCAGGGAGCGAAAGCATTTACAGATTAGACTTTTCGATTTTTGGCTGAGTTTTTAAATTTTTTACATTTAGAGCATTGATCTCGTCGAGTCCGAGATTTTCAAGCCTTGACATTAATTCTAGTGGAGCCGAATTGATTTTAAAGAGCGTATTTGCTTATATGAATTTTATTCGGTGTAAAATAATGGAAAAAAAGCGCGATAGTTGGTTTGCATAGCTCGCGAGGAGGTAGTTCTGAATAGGGGTCTAGATAAAAGTCGGTCTCTTTTATTATATTAATGAGGCCTGAGAGAGAAAAGTTTGACGGTTTTTTCACTTTGAATTTTAATTTTTATGTTAATTTTTTTCAAATTTCAAATTCATTTAATCTTTTTTGCTTACTAAAGGTTGTTGGATTTTTTCCTTTTCCAAGAAACGAATAGATGAATTTAAGTTCTGTATATTTGAGCGCAAAACAACATACACTGTCTCATGAAAAATTAGTCTAATAAACTCCAAATCGAATACAACTGCTTTTTGGTATTCCGGACAAAATTTAAATCGCATACTTCTTTTAATATCTACGAACTGTTGAACATTCACATATATTTTATTTTTCCCACCGAATCCTAAAATTGTTTCCATTCCACATTTTACCAGAACAAGTTCTAAATCAAGAAAATTGAATTCACACTTTCCATAAATATTTTTGACTGATTCTATCATGACAGATCTAAAATAATCCATTTTTACGATGCGTTCAAACAGAAATTTTAATTCATCGTAAAATTCAAAATCTTCACGTTTGACAATATGACAATCGAAATTTTTGAACAAGGTTTTGAAATCATGCAAATTTCCGTTGCACTTGCTCGAATAGAGTAAAATTAAACTCTGGGCAAGTGAGTCTGGTGAGTAATTTGTTTCCTTCATAAATTTATAAAATTTTAGCAGATCCGCTAATGGAAATCTTGGCATCTTTATAAGCTTGGGATTGTTGACCAAATTTCGCAAAATGACTTCTTTCGAGTTAAAAAAAATTTCCTCGTCGTTCAGATCATAACCAACTATGAAAATATCCTTTGTTGGAGCCAAAGTGTTTAATTCATTAAGATAATCTTTGAAAAAAAAGATTTCATCCATGAATCGACCAGTATATTTGTAACAAAATCTTTTTCTTGAATATGGCTTTCAATTTTGATTAAATCATTTTCGCGCCTTCGACTTTATCAATTGTTGTATTTATTTTTAATTTACTTTAAATAACAAAGTCAATTGATTTATTAATTCGAATTTTAGATTTTTCTGCTCAATTTAAGACTTTTTCAAAGCACTAACATCTTGTTGAAGGCTTTTTTAGCTGTGCATTCGGAACTTCACCGCTTTCTTGATTCTGAAGTATAATTGGAATAAGTTGCTGATTCATTTTTTTCTTGTAAATTCTTGTTATATCCATTTTATTTATTTATTTTACACTAATCAATCGTTTATTTTCATTAAATCTTATATCGCATTAAAGGTTTTGACGTGAACAATAATCTTAGAAAATTGTTTCACCGAATAATTACAAAAACCCATTGATTAGATCAGTTCCTAGTCAACTCTATTTCTAATGTAACATTAAAGAATATCGACTAAACATTGGTGTCACATAAAATTACTAATGATTAGGGACGACCAAAAGTTGCGATCGAGTTAGCTGAATACTTGGTTGCTTAAGTCAAAAAAAAATTTAGATGGTTATTGTTAATTCTTTGAGTGATTTTGGGGATAATGAATATCTTTAAGTTTTAGATTTTGCCTATCTGTCCAGAGAAAATTTAGCTTAAAGCTCAAAAATCGCAACTTTTGGTCGTCCCTGCTAATGATTACCTAATGGGGACCTAACCTTAGAGGCATTTTAGTGTAAGTTTAGAGATTTACATTAAAGAAACACCATCCCAACTCTTCATTAAAAAATTAAAATTATAATTATATTTTCCAATAAAAACTCAGATCAAAAGTCGAATGACATTGACTTTTTACATAATATTTAGATTTTTTAAATTTTTTTAGCTGTAAAAAATAATTTATATGTTTAAAAAATTTATAGTTAATTAAAAATTAGCTCCTTTAGGAAGACAAACGATTAACTTATTTTACAGCCATGAAAATTTTCTTAAAAATTGCTTTCATAAAAGAAAAAAAATCTAAATATTGCAGAAGTACGAACCTAAGGTTAGTCAACCGTATGATGGACGTCGAAACGAAAATGAAATTTTCTCAAATTAACTTTTTCGAGCGACTGTTGACAAATGAATATACACTTAATCTAATAAAAGAACTTCTCAATCTTGATCATGAGATGAGCTTCATCAACTCTATAGTTAAGGTATTGGATGAAATCGAGTATCGAACAGAAATAAACTTTCTAGACAAATGCAAGTATTATAAATACACCAAGGAAGTAGAACTACGGACCAGAATGAAAGATAACTCAATTTTAGCTGAGCTCCATA
>NTPY01000672.1:1174347-1263796 GCA_002922825.1 Brachionus calyciflorus | reverse complement strand
AAAAGTAGACAACGTCACCTTATTTAACGGTGCGTTGAGCTAGTGGTCGGCAATCGGCCTCAGCCTCAGTTTTAAATAAATAAAAAAATAAAAGAAAAAAAACACTTTTTTATGAAATTCCAGAATAGAAGATTAAATTTAAAAAAAAATAAAAATGATCACTGATTATTATCTTTTTTTTATATTTATGTAAATACTCATTTTTTGACCTATTTTGTAATAAATTTTGATCAAATGAAAAATTTTAATGCTTATATCAGGATTTTTTCTTTGGTTGTAAAACTAATTTTTTGATTGTAAAAAGAGTTTTGTCAAATATTAAAACGTTGCAATTTATAGTTTATTTATAAATAATAACACTTAGTTGATACATACGAGAATTACCAGGCCTTGTATCAGTGAATTATTTTATATTAAAAATAAATAAATGAAAAAAATTAAAAAAAAGTTGGTTAAAGTTGGTTAGTTTATAGTGACATCTTCTTCGTTTTTATTCCAATTTTCGCTTCATAACTCCCTCCACAATTTAAACATTCTACTCTTGGTTCTAGTTCTTTGCGATCAGGATTATTTTCGTTTTTTTAGTGATGTTTTTTAGTAATGTTGTTCTTATTCTAAACAGTTGATTTTTCTCGTTTTCGTCACTTAAAGTTCTTATAAATTTATGGATTATACTTTCATTGTATAATATTTCTTATATACGCTGAACTAATTTTAAACTATAATTTTTGGACTACTTGAAACAAATTATTTTTGGAATGTTGTAACGTTATGAAAAAAAGAACTTAAAATTCAAAAATTCTTGGATCGATTTAGGAATTTATTTAAAAATAAATAATAAATAATCAAATAGAATAAAAAAATAATTTTTAATTAGAATTTAAAGAATTTTAACTATCTGGAACAATCATAACCTTGTTAAAAAGTCCTTTGCCAAAAAACTCAGCAATAACATCAAATTTATCAACACTTCTTTCCAATTTCTTATGAAATGCATCGTGCAAATTCTTTTTACTTTCTTCATTTTGTTTTATTAAGTTCAAGAAGTTGCTTAAAAACAAATTTTATTGTATCATTCTAAATTATTTTTATTGAGTTAAAGTAAATTAAAAACCTATTGTCTACAGCACATATTGGACATGCATCATCCACACTATGATTTTCAAAGCATCTTAAAAATACATTCTTATTTTGTTGAATTTAAAAATTTTACCAAAGAAAAAAAAATTTACTCCGCATGGAAAGAGTGATTGCACAAACAATGAATCGACGGAAAATTAAGTTCTTCACCGCAAGATTCACATTTATTTGCTTGAAAAATAATTGGTTCAGTTTTTAAATGATCTATTTGACTCTTCATTTCCATTATGCTTTTCAAGTGCTTATTGACATTTTCTTGGTCCTCTTCAATTTCTCTTTCTTCTCTTTTCATTCGTTTTAAAAGATACTCTTTGACAGTGTCGACAGTAAGTGTGCTATTTTGTGACAAAATTTTAATAACCATTAGTGGAGTTAACAAATTATAAGCCTCTATATTCGCTAATATCTGCATTATATACTCTTTACAATGATATTCTTCTCTCTTACTAAAATATTGCAATGACTGTACCCATAAATTAGGCTCTTGTGTTCCATAACGCTTACAGGTATCTAATATATTGATGTAATCGTTATGATCCATGTGATATTGTAAGATTCGTTGATACATTCCATTTTTTTCATACAAGTAGAGCATGCCTGTTTTAAATTGATGCAATTGACATAAAACTAAAGCTAAACTCATATCGTATTTTGAGATATTTGACATTAAAAATTCTAATGCGCGTTTTTCTTGTAGCGAAATTGATTTTTCTGGAGATAGTAAAGTATCACTTAAAGCATCAACTATAAGTTGTTTTTTCACAGTATCTTTTTTCGGTGCATCAGTTACACTTTTAACATAAAGTTCTAATAATGTGTTGACTATTGTTTTGGAATTACTTATTTGATTCTAAAAAGTTGATTTTTATGAAACAGTTTACAAAAAAAGTTATTTGAAAAGTGAATTTTTACCGAGTGAATGTATTCCAAGAAATCGATTAGATGTTGGGAATTTTTCAAAAAAATGTGTAAAAACTCTGTTGGATCTACTATGAACTTTTGTGTTCTATCTTTAAAAAAACTCAAAGTTATTTTCAGCTTTTATGAAAATAAAATTTGTTTTCACTTCATAATAATTTTAGAGATGACTGGTGTTCAGCTAACTTATTTTATAGGCTAATTTATAGATTTATTTCATGATATTATTCTCTAATTTGCCATCAAATTTGTTCAAATGAAAACAATTTTTTTTAAAGGAAAACATTTTACCATCAAATTTAAAGCAAAGCTTTTTTAGGAAATCAACAGTTTTATCAGGAATGTTACTCATAAGTAATTTACCATATTTTTTAAGATTAAATACAGCACTTTGATCGTCCAATTTTCTAATATAATTTAATGCTTCACTATAATCATGTAAATGTTCTAATTGAATTTTTAAATAGTCCTCATGTTTCGAGTGCTTTTCGCATAATTCTAATGCTTGTTTAAAATAACCAGATTGTCTTAGAACCTTAATCCCAGTGTCAATATCGAATTCAACATTGTCTTGTATTAAAAATGAATTAAGTCTAGCTTCATCTTTAAGTTTAGTGTAACAATTCAACAATAAAGTCGTATGATCTTCATTGGCTAATTTTTGTTTGTGAAGTTCTTGTAAATAATCAGTTAAATTAACAATACGCTGTGAGTCCAAAAATTTTCTTATTATATAAGATGGTTCTAAATGTCCAATTGTTTTCATGTATTGAATAATAGCTTTATCAAAATCTCCTTTGCTTCGAATTGAAATTTACATCAATTTAAAAATTGATTGGATATTCTTTATCAATTAAAAAAAAATACTTGTATAAATGGTCAGCGTATTGTCTTATTATATCGATTACACCTTCTTTGTCGTATTGGCTTGATTGTGCCAAGCTTTTTGAAAAAAATTAAGTTTTTATTTAAATAAGATTGATTATGTAATTAGAAGAAAAAGTCGAAAAAGTTTGGTACATTAATGAAAAATCTTTTTTGAGACTTTTTCTCTTTGAAAATATAATCTATTAGCTTTATTATTTTGCTTTCTAAAAAAAAATTATAATCTTACAAAAAGTAATTAAAACTCAAAGAAAGAAAGGAAAAAAATTGGAAAATTATTTTGTTCTTAGCCGCTCTAAGAAGATACTTTTAAATATTTAGGAATCTCTATTTTTATTTTTTTTGCTGAAAGAAGGGCGCTAAACCTTAAAGCAGCTGACCTAGCGGTTATTTTTTGTAACTAAATAAATAATCTCTATTTATAATCTTCATTTTTCATTGGTTCGGATCTGAGTTTTTGGAACAACAAAACAAATACCGTATACCTCCGCGAGTTAGCACGTGGGCCAACTTTAAAAATTTATTCAGGAATCATCTTGCCATGGCTTTCGGTATCAAACATCGTTTTCGGTAATTTCGGTAACAAAGAATTAAACTTAATAGAAACAAATTTAGTATTAACAGGAATAGTATTTACATGTAATTTAGTTGAATTAAGTTTTCTTATAAAATGTTATTCGATAAAATGTTTAAATCCTTCTATTAATACCGTTATCCCTTGCGAAACTTGAAATAAAACTTTTTTTCTACAATTAAAAAAGCTAGATTTTTGGTATGTTGAACAAATTATACCGCTGCAACTGCTGCAATGAGAATAAGATTATCAATCAGTAAAAGCTTAACTATCACTAAAGGATTTGTTACATGCTGTTTCAAATTGTTTCAAGTATTATTTAATTAGATAAAAAAATTTAAATAAAAATTACTCTATAGCCATTTGATAATGATTTTTTTTGAACAATATTTCTAATTTTGATTGTGTATCCTTTTCGGTTAATTGAAATAATTGTTCGCCTTTTGAAGCTAGGACATAAACTGATCCCCACTCACAAACAACACTAACAACATTTGTGAATGATCTCGAAAATCCTACATATTTATTTTCAATATCATAAATACTAACAGTTGTGGTGTCTAAAATTGCCGTACTTAAAAAAATTTAATTTTTAAAATTTGTTTTCTTGTCTCGGGATAATTTTCAAAAATACTTACGGCATTGGTGCTTTAGATTTATTGACATTCTGAGGTTCTTTGGCAACAATAACTAATTTTCCTTTGAACCAATGAACTGAGACCTTATCGCCTTCGAAAGGATAACAAGGACCCACACCATCATGTTCATAAATGTATACCGCATCTTTTCTAGCACAAACAAATTCAGATTTGTCAGTTATACACCAACATTTAGGTTTAACTCCATCGTCAGTCAAAACAGCTTTCTAAAACAAAAAAAAATTAATTTAAAATTAAAAAAAATATTTTCAAATAAATAAATTTTTACTTTTTCGTCTTTTTCTTTATTACCAAAAGTTATAGTTATGACACTATATTCAGTAGCTACAAAAATAAGCATAGCTCTATTTACATTTTTAAAAGCGAGGCCAGTTATTGAATGTGGTGCTTCATGAAGAAGTCGAGGTTTTTCATTTTTATATTTAAGAACATCATTTTTGTAATAGTAAACCTCTCCACCTGATAAACCAACACAAATTGAATTAGTTCCTTCATGAACTGCTATGGAACTCACGGTAGAATTCATATTATTCATTGCTATTGTTATTGGCCTCATATTTGGCTCGTCCATTTTGTCTAATCTCAAGACTTTAATTATTGGTAATTGTGGATTCGATGAATCATGCTTTAAAACAAAACAATTTTCATAAAAATAATAAAATTTTCTTTAGGAATAATTTACCCCTCCTGCTATAAGAATATTATCATTTTTAAATAGGGTCAAACAGCTCATATCAATATCAAATAATTGAAATGTGTTGAGACCCATGTGTTTGTCTAAGGTTATTATGGAACCATCAACAGTACCAAAAATTATTAATCCTCTTCCACTTTGACAAAATTTTATACTCAAATTCTTTAAAAAAAAATTATCAACTTTGTAAATTTTTTTCAGTTTAAAAAATTTACTTTTAAAGAATCAAAATTTTTCTTAGAATCCTGTGGGTCTTTGATTGTTGTTTCATCAAAAAAATTAAAGCGTCGTTGCTTTGAGAAAATAAAGTAGTTATTTAAATTTGATCATTTTGGAAAGAAATATCTTTTACCTTGATTGATACCATTTTTTCTAAGCAGAAAGTCTTTTAATTTTTTTCAAATTTAAAAAAAAAAATTTATGTTTTTATTTTTTTCAAATTGAAGGAATAAATTTATCATGTGATCCTTGTAATGGAAATTAAATTTTATTTTTTAAATTTTTTTAATGTATCCTAAATAATGCATGTACTATTTGTTGACGAAAAAATATTTACGTGATTGTTTAGATAATTTTACCTATGCTTGAAAAAATTTTAGTTAATACCGAAAAAAGAAATTCTAAGATAGCATGCTGAATTGAGGAATGAGAAAGTATATATGTTTCAACAAAAAAATTAATGAAGGCGATTTAAAATATTAATAAATCTCTTTACCGTATTGCTGAATTGTTCAGAATCATAACTTAAACTTAAAAATTGGAGATGGTATATACTTTTTATGTTAAAATTGACTTGAATTATGGTTCGTGTATAAATCGATGCTACATAAATGTTAAGAACCTTAGTTTTGTACATGAACCATAAGTCAAGTAATGGAGTACGGTATTAAATTGCTACTTTATTTTTTTAAAAATCGTTACGTTATTCAAAAAAGTGTTGCAAAATATTTAGAAAAAAAAGAATTTTTATCAAGTAAGCTTGATCAAATTCTATAGTGTTAGTTATATTTTCAAAAATCAAGTGTTAAACCACGTTTTTTCACCAAAAATCTAAAGGGAATTTTACGGAAATTTACGTAAAATATGAAAAACTTAGTTTTTCAGTTTTTTCTTAAAAATCTCAAGTTATGGTAAAATTAGGTAAAGTTGCTAAAAATCCGGTAAATTTGCGTAAATTCATGGAAATTACTTATATTTTCTAGATTTTAGGTAAATTTTGGTAAACTAAAAAAATCGTAACAGTAATGTGCCGTAAAACTTTGCTCAAAGTCCCAGAGGCTTTTTCCGAAATATAACCGGGGCTATATGAGAACCTACTGAAGTTAAAAATGTATTTATAGGTTTTTCAAAAATGTTATATACCCTAATGTGCAAGTAATTAAGTTTTTTAATGGTTCATAAGGCTGTATGAAAACTTGAAAATAATCTGATCAGATTATTTTATTGAATTAACTCGAGTTAATTCAAGAATTTAGAGAAAAAAGATTGTAAACAAAATTTTAGATTTTTTTTATTTTTTAATTTTACACCGGAATTAATTTGAATTTTAACTAAAAATGTTTGAATTTTATTCAGGATTTAGACGAGTTTAAAATGGGTTGGGATCACCTAAAAGTAGTAGAACCATAGTACTATAAACAAAGTTTTACGGTATGTATTTTCTTGGTTTTATTGTACCAAGAAAAAAGTTTCAAGTAAGTTTTTTTGGCTTTTTCCTCTTAATTTCATAATTTAGATACACTATGAAATTAAACGTTGACGTTTAAACATCACATTATTTTAAATTTAGGAAAATATAGGTGATAGATTTTCAACTAGAAAAAAATTTGTTTGCATGAATTTTATTTAAATTACGATTTACAACAATTTTTTTTGCATCTTTTAAAGTTCTTTATAGACTATAATAAATTTTAAAAATAAAGAATTCATGCCTTCCAAAAGGTATTATCCCCCGGAAACATATTTAAATTATTTTTTAAAAATTTTTAATCACTAAATAAATAAAATATTTAAAAAAAAAAGATATAGAAAAATAGAAAAAAAAAACATATTTTTTTTTCGCTAATTTCAAAGCATACATTTAGAAACTCTAAAATCCACAATCGTGTTTTTCTTTATCAAGTCAAATTGAGATTAAAGATTATCTATTTAATTAATTTTCTATTTTAAATCATCAAATTCATTTTCATCATCAAAATCATTAGCTAACTTATTATTTATATTCACGTTTGTAAGGACTAAACTTGATTTGCATCTTTCAGCCAATTTTTCATAAGGTTCTCCATTTAGAAAGCAAACAATTACAACAGTCATATTATCACAACCTAGACCTCCCATTCGGCAATCATTAGCCAAACATCTCGTCATTAATTCTTCACAAATCTACAAAAAAGGTTTAGCCTATAAGAAAGTAGCTTAATAATTTCATAATTACTATTTCGGGAGGTATTTGTTTAGCTATTCTGTGACGAACAAACTCCAAAACTTCTTCATTAGTCAAAACATCCCAAATGCCATCGCATGCCAGAACTAGAAATTCATGATCTGGTGTCAAATCTTGAATCTCAACATCTGGATTTGCAGTCACTATTTGATCTTCTGGATTCTTTTCATTATTTTGTTTATAAACAAAATCACCAAGTGCACGTGACAAAGCTAGACTTCCATTTACTCGATTGAACGTCACCCAACCACCAGCATCTCTAATTCTTTTCGATTCTAATTCATTGTTTGGTTTATGGTCAAATGATAATTGTTGAACTTGTCCATTTACTGAAGCTATTGCTCTTGAATCACCTGCGTTGCCCTTTAAATTTCAAATGAAAAAATTTAAACAACAAAAAAAGTTTTGTAAATTTTATATAAGCAGGCTTACACAGTATATTTTTCCGTCTTTAAGAACGACACAGATTGCAGTTGTACCTGCTTGTTCATCTCTCATATCTTCATCCTCAAGCATATCTGAGTCTATTTTTAAATAACCTTGTCTGATAGCCTCGGCTACATTTCCTTCCTCTGAAAAAGTAAAACTTTATTTTAAAAGTCAATTTTCATTTGTCAAACAAAAATTTAGAGAAAAAAATGATTGTTGGTGACCTAATTCATTAATATTAGTTTCTTTAAATTTTATTCCTCAATTGAAAAGCGATCCCGAAAATATTCTGAAAAAAATTGAAATATATAATCGATTTTTTAGAAAACTATTTTAATTGAGGTCATTTTGTAAAAATAACTTCATTTCTGGTAATGTTATCATTAAAAAATTTAGTTTTTCTGAAACTTTAGCAGTCCTTATTTTGATGCACCTTATTAAAACAATTAAACCTTGCCTACAAAATATGATAAATATATTTATAAATTGGCAAATTTATGACAATTTATGAAAATTGCGTAATCTAATTTCGTCAGTTGAAATCAAAATAAAGAATAATTTTTACAAAAAATTATGTAGTTGATTATTAAGAAAATTTAATAAACTAGATACAAACTGAAAGAAGGGCTATTCAAAATTCGATCGTGTAGATGCATGCCAGCATATTCTGCTACTTTATAACCACCATGCCCGTCATAAACTGCAAAAAAAGCTGAATTTTTATCTTCATGTGGAGATAGCATTTGGGTGTGTGCATCTTCCATATCTGTTAAATAAAATTTTTTTTAAACTTAATCAAACCAATAATTGAATAAATTAATTTTCCTACTTATTCTCCAACCCTGCATACTAGAGGTTCCAACTTTAAATAATTCATTTTCACATTTGGATGTGTCTTTGTCAGTTATTGGTTCAGATAACGTTTGACCCATTTTTTTTTTAACAAAAATAATTATAAGATTTCAATTAAATGTTTTTCTTTTATTTGTACGGATGAAAGATGTTTAACAAAACAAGTAAAAAAAAATTAAAATTATTTTAATAACGATTTATAAGGACTGCATTTAATTTTTTAAATTTGATGTATAATTTTTTTTTTAAGCAAAAATATGAAACATAAGATGAGAGTAAATTTCGATTTTAAAATAAAGAAATCTTACCAAAATTTTAATTTTTTAATTGAAAAGAAAACTCAAAATAATTTTTTTTTTCATCTTAAAACCTAAACCAGTACCACCTGGTTTACATCATTATGGATTTAGGCATTCTCATCTACTTGGCTATTTAACTTTAATTTTATCTTAAAGTTTCTTTAATTTAATATTTTTCATATAGTTCTTCCAAAAAGTTTAGAAAAAAACAATTAGAATAATACTTTGGAGGTATCGTCAATCACAGGCCTTTAACTTTTTGACTGGAGAAAAAAAAAATTATAATTATTCAATTAGGGAATTAGTTAAGGTGGACCCCTACTTTTAGGCATTTTTGGCCCGTTTGCAACCATCTTATCATTTTAGTTTAGGCGAATGGTAAACTCGTAAGACAAGGCATTCCATTCAATTAACCGAGGAGCTTGAGTTAATTAACCCACGTCGACGAACGTTATTTGGATGTAGGCGACGTAGGTCATTTACCATTTAAATTAGGGGTCAAGGTAACATAATTAATACAAAGGTGACACATAAGACTTTGTGTTATTGTATCTCAGCAAGCAAACATCATTTTTCCTAAAAAGAATTCTTTCACAAGTAAAAATTTGGAGTAAATTATAAGGATCAAATATTCAGTTATCTAAGTATTGTAGCTGAGTATTGTAAAGAAAAAAATATGAAGACATTCTTTCTTTTTGAAAAAGATGCAAATTTAAGCTTTTTGCTATTTTTTTTTGGACCAAGAAAATTCAAATAGAAGGTCTTCAGGTTTTGTACGATTATTGTTGTAAATCAGAATTTTGACCAAGTTAATTTCGCAAATCTTTATCAGACAAGTTTCGCAAAAAAATATTTAACTTAAATCTAGAAATTCACTTTTTGAAAATTAGAATAAAATCAAATTTTAATTTTTATAAACTTTTCTAATTAACAAATAAAGGACCGGCTATTTTTGTCAAAAATTTTGTTTAAATATAACAAAGGCTCAAGTAAGATTGAAACATTAAGAATTTTGAAAAAGTTTCCAATTGAAACCACCAGTCCTTTTAGTGTAAAAAAAAATCATCCTTTAATCCAAGAATAACCTTGGAAAAGAAACCAAATTTTGGCCTTTATACTAGAAATAAATCAAAAACTTTTTATTTAAAAAAAAATCATAATATGGTCACGATGGGATCTATTGATGAGATGCAATTTTATGTTGCCGCAAATCGGAAACTTAGTTTATCTGGTAGCACTTAAATTTTTTACAATAAAAAGTTTATTTTAAATAATTTTGTAATATTTGCTTTGTAATCTGCATCGGAAACCGAATTTTCGGTTTTGAAAATATCAATTTTTCATCCTATTTTCAATGTTTAGAAAAGATTTAAATTAGGATTTTTTATATTTAACCTTTATCTGTCGAAAAATGGGTCAAAATGACCCGGAGCTATGTTAACGGCTGAAATGGGTCAATTTTTACTTAACTCAATAATTTTTAATGTACCGAATTTCTTTTTAATTAATCTTGTATTGAATTTTTTAAATTTAAATTCAATCTATCCTTTTTATCAAGTATTTATGAAATCTAATTTTATTTTTCTTCCAACAAAAATATTTAAGAATTTTTATCAACGTGTCGAAAGTGACCTTATATTTCAGGCGTTAACCGAATAAAAAATAATAAAAAATTTCGAGTCAAAAATGATTAAATTTCGCATTTAATGTAAGATTTCCAACGGGTCCAATGCAGTTCTGATAATCGTAATTTTTTTGTTGATCATTATTTTGTTAAAATCGTTTTTTTTTCACTTCGTAAAGATCAAATTTTTGGTGAACAGAGCTTTGAGATCAAAAAGATCATAGTTATCGCGTTGATAATTCTGATCCCATTTTTTGAATGAACAACTGATCGCTCAGTCGCTCAGGCCCATAAATTTTAATAGAAAAAATGATACCGAAAAGTCTACATAACTAAAGGTACATATGAGTAAAAATATTTACTCTTTATATTTCGAATTATTTTCTCCAAAATTCATATTTTAAATTTTAATTCTTATGTTTTCTTCTACAGCTTTCGCTACATAAGTTGCTACGAAAAACTAAGGTAAATTCTAAGCAAATGGCAAATAAAAAAAATTTAATTTAGCAATTATAATAATAAAGTTAAGTTATGAATAAGAATTCAATGAAAATCTAAAAAACGAAACATTTATTCACTACAAACTTATAAATGATTTTTTGCATTAAAATTACTTTTGAAATTTGAAAAAAGTTACCTTAATCTTTCAATTTTTTTTTTCTTTTCAAAATTCTCTAAAACCAGTTGCCAATAAGTTTAGATTAATAAAAAAAAAGAATAAAATAAAACAATGGGTCAAACACTTTCTGAGCCTATTACTGATAAAAAAACGAGTAATTGTGAAAATGAAATATTTAAAGTAGGTTCGTCTAGTATGCAAGGATGGAGAATAAGTAAGCTAAATTGAGAATTTATAGTTTTTGATTTAAAATGAAATCATTATTTCAATTTTGAGACATGGAGGACGCCCATACACAACTACTTTCTCTTGATGATGACAAAAACTCTGCTTTTTTTGCCGTGTTTGACGGTCATGGTGGCTCTGGCGTAGCTCAATATGCCGGAAAGCATTTGCATAATATTATACTAAATCATTCGTTGTATAGTAAGATTTACTTTAGAAATTTTTAGAAAAAAATAAAATCTTATTTTTACTTTTTCAGAGGAAGGAAATGTAGCCGAGGCTATCAGACAAGGTTACTTAAAAATAGACTCAGATATGCTTGAAGATGAAGATATGAGAGATGAACAAGCAGGTACAACTGCAATCTGTGTCGTTCTTAAAGACGGAAAAATATACTGCGTAAGCCTGCTTATATAAAATTTACAAAATTTTTGTTGTTGTTTAAATTTTTTCGTTTGAAATTTAAAGGGCAACGCAGGTGATTCAAGAGCAATAGCTTCAGTAAATGGACAAGTTCAACAATTATCATTTGACCATAAACCAAACAATGAATTAGAATCGAAAAGAATTAGAGATGCTGGTGGTTGGGTGACGTTCAATCGAGTAAATGGAAGTCTAGCTTTGTCACGTGCACTTGGTGATTTTGTTTATAAACAAAATAATGAAAAGAATCCAGAAGATCAAATAGTGACTGCAAATCCAGATGTTGAGATTCAAGATTTGACACCAGATCATGAATTTCTAGTTCTGGCATGCGATGGTATTTGGGATGTTTTGACTAATGAAGAAGTTTTAGAGTTTGTTCGTTATAGAATAGCTAGAAATGTTTCTCCGGAAATCGTAAGAAAAACTGCTTAATTATTTCTATACGAAAAAAAAAACATTTTTAAAGTTTGATTTTATCCATTCTTTAAGTTTTTCTTTCTCTAAATATTCAGGGTTTGATAGATTTATATGGATTTAAAGAATCGATCCAATTTTCTTTAATTCTTCGTTATCGAATCGAAATTTTAGGGTTTTTTCAAGGTAAAAATTTCTATTGAATTCGTCTCCCAAAATTTAGTCGTCTCGTGTTTTTTCTGAAAACGAAAATTTCAATGTCAGAGAGTATGGCATCAATTTGTATCTAAAAGTTTAATGAGTTCTAAAACTAAAATATCGGTAATTAAAAAGATCAATCATTTTAAGAAATCAGAAATTCCATAAGAACCCATTTCAAAATCTCATATGAGATTCTCGTTACCATATTCTCATAACTCTTTTTGAGATCTCATGAGATTATGGTCGCCAATAATTTCTCATGAGATCTCATTGAGATTCTTACAGGGGAAGCATCATAAAGTTGTTGAATTTAATAAGAATCAAAGCATTTTTTTCTAATCGTTTACATACAAGCTCAAAATTGTGTCTCTTGAACAAATATGGAATGAAAAGGGTTTAATCAAAATTTATGAAAATATTTAAATCATAAAATTAAAGGTCTAAAAATTTTGGTTTTTGATTTTGTTCCTATAAATATTAAATAACCCATTTTAACCAATTATACTATTTTCCTCTATTGAAATGATCTAATTTCCGAAAAGCCAGTTTCTTATAGTAGGAAACTACTATTCTTAATTAAAATTTATTTAAAAGCAATTTTTATAAATAAAGTTCTATACATGAAAAAAACCCGAGGGTTTTTTAAATTAGATTATTAAAGTAGGAAAAAAAATTATATTTTTTTTTTGAAGATTTGTGAAGAATTAATGCACAGATGTCTAGCACCCGATTGTCGAATGGGAAATCTTGGTTGTGATAACATGACTGTTGTAATTGTATGTTTTCTTAATGGAGAACCTTATGAAAAATTAGCTGAAAAATGTAAATCAAGTCTATTATCTTCACCAGAAGTTAAAATGACGGATAATTCCATAGATGCTATAAAAATCTCTTATGAGACTGATACTCAAGAAATTGAACAATAAAAACTAGATTGCTTATTTTTGTCAAATATACTTAAAATTAGCTGAAATTAATTTTCAAGAGATGTAAAAAAAAATAATTAGACATTTATTTTTTTGTTGAAGAAATTTATTTATGATTCAATTTTAATTTAACTTATGAAAATTATAAAAATTTTCACTTATTTCTATTTTGAAGTCTCAGGAAATTCCAAAAGTAAAAATTCCGTCCAAATTTATTTCAAAAATCAATTTTAATCCTTATTTATTTATAACTTTTTTTTGTGTGTGTTTAAAAAATAGGAAGATATATATAGTTTTTTTTTTTTAATTCAAAAGATTAAATAAAAAAATTTAAATCAAATTTATTTTTTTTTCTTTATTTTTCTACAGGATTCAATTATAATTTTGAAGTTAGTTGCATCCGTAAGACATTTTAAGATAGGAAGATCGTAAGGAAAAAAAAACAGATTTATTAAAAAAAAAAGCATTTTTTTTTTGGCAATTTACGACTCGATGGAAGAAATAAAAAAAAATGAATTTTCAAAATGTTTTCCTCGTAAACTTTATAGATTTCTTGATGTGTTGATGAATATTTTTATTTATTTACTAGGAAGTTTTGGTAATATTATTTTTTTAAAATATATATTTGATAAGAAACCTTTTAAATCATTATAAATTTAAATGAATTACGCAAAAATCGTTTTTCATTTAGTAAGTCCTTTTTTACCCATGCAAAAAGAAAAATAAAACGTTTTGGCACTAAACGACATTATTTTTAAATTTTTCATGATTTTAATTTTTACATTTATCACATAAATTTTTCAAAATTCAAATTGTTTGTCTCAAGATGTCAAAAGACTCAATAAATTTAATTTTCTTAGTTATTAATTTAAAAGAAATGTTAAAAGTCGTTTTAATTTTTAAATATTGATAAAGGATATTATTATAATTTTAAGGCGGCTCCGATAAAATTTAAATGCAAATTTGAAAGAAGGATGCTAAAACTTTTGACCACATTTGTTTTGGTCCGAGCTCAAAATCTAGTGATGTTGGTTAACCAAACGTTTGGTCGACCAAGTCTGCCAATTTTGTTTATAAAAATTTGGTTAACCAAAATTATGGTTAGCCAAAATTGGTTAACCAAAATTAATAACCAATTTTTCGAAAATTATGGTTATCTGAAAAATTTTTTTTTGTTAAATCTATAGAAACATATCTAATTTTTAATTGTTTATATTTATAAAAAAATTAGTTAACCAATTTTGGCTAACCACCTAACCAGCAGTAACCAACATCACTATAAAAATCTTCTTCCACACATCTTGAAACTTTTCGACACAAAAACGACATTTTTTAATAAAAAAATCTACAAATTTTTAAAAAAATAAATATCTCATCAACACAGAAAATCAAGCCTCAAAATAGAATTATTTTTTTTATCAAAAAGATAAATCAAAACTTGTCAGCGTTTATTTTCGATGAAGACCCAGTCGAAAATCCCTATTTAGAAATTTACAGAAATAGAATTTCAAACGATTTTCTTTCCAAAACAAATATTCACAAATTTTGTATTTAATAATTACTAATGCGAAAATTCATTGGGTTGAAAAGATTTTTTTAAAATTAGTATGAATTAATATTAATATGTTTTTTTTTTCTCTTTACTCATTGTCTTTGTGTTTAAAAGTTATTTGTAAAGTAGAGAAACGTGTTTGTGTGGATGAGATATTTCATTGTGGAGAAACAATAAAATATATTTAAACTAAAAGACATAATTAACAAATCGTAACCATAGCTCAAACGATTTTGAAAAATTAACATGAATTACGGTTATCCTAAAAATTTTTGGTTGTCAATCGACATTAAATTTAAGGTCCTCTTGGACCAAATAAACTCAAAATCGGCAAATTAAATTTTTGAAAAATTAAATTGTCAGGAGCGTAGCCTTTAATTACAATTTAAATAATTTCGCTTATGTTAAAGAATGCTAATTATTTGCGTGAAAGATTACTTGGATTCAGTAAAAAGCTTTTTTTTTCTTTTCCGTTTCTTTATTTTATTTTCTTATTTGTGTTTTCATCATTAATAGACTTAACGGAAGTAGCAACTGCCTTAATCTTTTCCTAAGATTGACGTCTGGAACATTACTTAAAGATTCCGGCTTAGTTATTTAATCGAAAAAAAAACATACTTTTATTTTTATTTACACAAAAATGGAATTCAATTTTTCGTAGTTTAATAATTGATGCATATATTTTAAAATTAAAGTTATTGAGATTTCAGCTTGACTCAGAAGTTAATAGTATTCTAAGAAAAAAGTTTGTGCCTGCTTCATATTGCATGCTCTTAAACCTGAAAACTAAAATGTATCAATCACATAATCGCTAATCCCATCCATATTAGCATACCTGAAATTTTGTCCATGCGACAAAATTTAGTTTTCAAGATTAAACACATAATTGATTTCTTAATTTTAATACAGTCAACTCTCGCTAATCCGGACTCCGGTAAGAAAAACTTTTTGAAATTTAAAAAAAAATATTTACCATCTAATTTTACTTTTCCATACAAATACAGTTTGTTTAAATCAAACAAAATTAATTCGAACCACAATTTTTTACTTCCAAAAAGTTCGAATTAACGAACTTGAACGTACCGTAAAACATTGTTTATAACCTCGGGGCTCTACTATTTTTTGATGATCCCCTAACTCTCAGGTATAACTCCATACTTTTTTCAATTTCAAATTCAAAAATTTTAAATTCAAATAAAACAAATTCAATTCAAACAAAGAATTGAATCAAAATTTGTTAAAGCTATGTTTCTAATTCAAAAAAAGGACAAGAAGCACTAAACTTCTACGAGCTTGTAAAATTGATCAAGTTAAGGACCTAATTGATAACACGAAACTAAACAGCGATTATTATGCTTAAACCAAACAAAAGAGCTGATAAATGAGCTTGAACTAGACAAGAAAAGTTTATTTTATGACTTAGCCCAGATAACAGGTATAGGATTTATAAACTTTAGAATGGTAATTGAATGAATTAGAATGATTAATGAGAATAAAAAAGAAAATAGAGATAGCATGGATACTGATGAGATCGCTGAGGTAATTGAAGCTTTGAAACATAGTGGAAATATGAGAAGAGAAATGCTAAAAAAAATATTAGAAATAAAATTTAATAGGTCAAATAGTCAAAATTATTTAATATAAAATCTTATAATTGTAAATTTAAATATACTTTTTATATTTTACTTTAAATTAGCTAATTGAATATTTCATGTTTTTCTAATTTAATTTAAATTTTTTTTTTTAAAGGGATGGAGGTCCACGAATGACCATCTAACACGTATTTCGCCTTAGTTGCCGCTTTTTTCCTAAATAAATAAAATTCAAATTAGCCTCGGGTTAAAAATAAAAAACCAAAAAAAAAATATAAAATTTTTCTTAAAATTTTTTATTTTTTATTCCATTAACCAAGGGTATTTATTTTCAAGTTTTTATATAGCCCCATGAGAGATTAAGTAACACATTAGGCTAAATTACATTTTTTATAAAACGAAATCGATTAAATTTTGGACAACCCCATACAATTTAAAATTCATTCTTTACTTAACCCCTGAGGTAAAACAAATTTTTGATCATATTTTACGTAAAAAACGGTAATCTAACTATCGTGATTTTTGGTAAAATATTGGTTCTTAAGGTAATTTGTCTATAATTTGCGAAAAATCTGGTAAAAAAAATTTCCAAAAATTTTCAATCTATCGTCACGCGTTGTTTCCACTAAATTCGGCACATATTGCAGTTGCGAGCAATTATTCACTAAGCGATATTAAACGTTGGTATAAATATCGTGACAAGTTTACTTTTAAAAAGCTATATACATCCTTGGTTAGACCTCATTTAGAGTATGCGGTACAAGAATGGAAACCACAAGTTCAAAAATAAGCTTGAAAATTATTATTTTAAAAAATGAAAATTAGTTTTAGTGCAACTAAATCTTGAACTCCGTTAGAGTGTGAATTATAGTCAGAGTTAGTGACTCGAGATTTTTATCCTGACTTGAGTCCAAGTAGAAGTCAATTGAACCTTCCTGATTTGAATCGATTTAAAGTCATCAATATTTTTTGCTGTGACTTACGATTAAGAGTCCAAAGTCAAGTCATTTGGCTTAGAAAAAATTTTTTTGCTTATCTTATTTTGACAAGAAAAAATATGCCAAAAACATAAAAATATTCCGTTTTTATAAAAAATAAATAAAAAAATGGAAAAAAAGAACGATCAGTCAAAAAGTTATTACCGTTTTTTACATAAAATATGGTAAAATATCGTGAATTTACCATAATTTACGTAAAATATAGTGAATTCATCGTATCATAGCAGCACTGTAATCCAGCACATTAAACTGAAACAAAAAATTTAAATTATGATTTCTTCTAAATAATAAATTAAATTCAATTTTGTTAGTGGCAGGTCAAAGTGGTTTGATTTCCAGTTTCTAATCAAGTTTTTTAGATCATTTTTCGATTAGAATCTAAATTTCAGCAGATTTGATTGTAAAGAAATACGATACGTTTGGAAGAACATAGCAGCAAGGAAGTACGATAAGAAGTAAAATATCAGGATTTAATAACATCAATATAGCTCGTGTTTAAAATACTATAAATTATTTAACTCATTGGTTTTATCAAACCCTTGGGGCCATTTATTTTAATGTCACGAATTGATATTAATTATTTATGTTATATGATTGGTAAATTATTATTGAAAAGAAAAACATTTATTTTCGATTTAAAGAAAAAGAAAATTTTTCGATTACGGTATTTTTTTGACAGTTTCTTTCCATCGAACCGTTTTTAATTTTTGCTATTTTTTAGGCTTAAAAAAAAGATAAATGACGTAAAAAGCCCATAGTTTCAGTATTAAAATTTTATAAAAGTTTCTCTGATACAAATTCGGTTGTTAAGAGATTAAATTTAAAAATAAATTAAATTTCCTGCAGACTTTTCTAAAGCGTACATTTTTATCTAAATAGTACGTCATTCTAACCCTTTAATTTTTTTTATAGCTTTTCATTATCAAAAGATAAAAAAATGAAAAAAAAATTTTTACTTTCACTCAATATTAAATTGAAAATAATGTCCAAATCTTTTGCTTTTCGCTAGTAACCCTTAACCCAATACAGAAAGTTAAAAATAATTGCAACAAATTTTTCCGTAAAAAATGGCAACAAATTTTTTATTTAAGATCAAATTAAAACGTTACCATGACATTTTGAACAAACCATTTATTATGCATTGGTAAAAAAATCTTAGTGATTATTATGATATATTTAACAGTTAATAAAAAGATGATGTTATGAGACCTGGAAAAGAATTTAAAAATAAAATTTCCTGTTTAAGTCTAGTCTCAGAAATCATATTCATTTGCAAAATCTCATTAAAAATGATTCAATTTGTAAAAAAATTCACTATTAGCTTTTGTTTTTTTTTTTTTGTTAAAGTAAACCATAACTACCTTATCTTTCAAATTGTTATTAGCTAATACTTAGATAAGCTAATTTTTAAGTAAAGTTTCTATAAAAATGGTTTAAAGTCGAAATTCGACAAGAAATTTCAATTTGAAAAAATGAAAAAATTCTGATATTTACCAAACAAGAATCGAAAAAAAAAAGAAGAAAAACAACGATATGAAAAAAAAATATTTATCGATCGTATTCTTCTCTTTTTTTTTAATTTTCTAAAAGTTTCAATGATTATTATTTTATTAAAATTTGACTTATAGAAGACTTACACCAAATAAAAAGAAAAATATATCAAATTTTAACGTTTTAAGACTAAATTTTCAATATTCTTTATCCGAAAATCCCCCGAAAATGACATCAAATGATATTTTTTTTGAGTAAGTTTTTTTTTTTTTAAAGTTGATAACAACGAATATCCAAGTAAATAATTTTTTTAAGTGCTTCTAAAATCGTTTCAACTATTCAGGTAGTAAAAATAAAAATTGTGTTGCTCTGTTTTTTATAAAAATTTAACAAAAAAATTTAAATTCTTAATTAATTCTCGTAAATAAACACCGACAAAACAACAACTAACTACTCATAGAATATCAAAAATGATTGCTTTAGAGAAATGAATTATGATAATTTCAAATAGAAAATAAAAAAAACAGCATTCTTGTTAATGCCAAAAATTTTCTTTATTTTTAAAGAATGAAAAAAAAAATTTCAATATTTCAAAATTTGCTTGGAATAATGAACAATTATTTTTTTTTCCCTATAGATTATTTTTCTTATAGTCTTTTTTTTGTTTGTTTTTTTTTTGTTCATTTTATTCCAAATTATAATTCTAAACTATGGGCCAAACATTGTCGGAACCAGTCACCCAAAAGGAGACAAGTAGATGTGAAAATGAATTTGTTAAAGTAGGAGCTTCTTGCATGCAGGGATGGAGAATAAGTAGAAATATAATATTTTTCCTTCTCAATATTCTCCTATTTAAATTCATTTATATTGAAGATATGGAAGATGCTCATACGCAGCTATTATCTTTAAATAATGATAAAAATTCGGCTTTTTTCGCTGTTTATGATGGTCATGGTGGACCAAAAGTTTCCGAATATGCTGGAATGCATTTACATGAAAAAATAATTAATCACCCTTCCTACAGTAAGTTTTTTTTTTTTAAACTAAAAAATAATTTCGTAGTTAAAATTTAAACTGATCTTTATATCCTAAACATAAACATAAAAAATCAATTTCCTAGAATTTTCCCTTAAGGCTATTAATCTTATTTTTCCAAATTAACTTTTTTCTTTTATAAAAAAAAATAAGAAGAAGGAGATGTGACGGATGCAATTAAGAAAGGTTTTTTATCATTGGATTCAGATATGTTAGATGATGATGAGATGAAGGATGAATTAGCTGGAACGACAGCAATATGTGTTATTTTAAAGGATAGAAAAATATTTTGTGTAAGTTTTTATATATTAATCCTTAGGAAATTTTTCAAAATTGGTTGTCAAGATTAAAAGGGAAATTCATCTGAGAATATTACTTATGAATGTTTTATTAGGTTACTATTTTCTCTAAGTATTTAGCTTTGAGACTTTTTTTTATTCTTTTATCATAAAAAAAAATATTTATAAAATCAAAAGTTGCAATTATAATTCAAGTTATGTTGCCAAGAAAAATAAATACTTACCTAAATAAACGACTTCAAATTATTCTATTACTAAATTGCCTTTCTTTTAGTTAAAAAAAGGAAGATTATCTAAGACAAAATCGATTTTGACAAATAAGTTGAAAAAGGTAGAAATTTTTTTTAAAATATTTTATTTTCCATAAGATTTTTTTCCATTTTCTAAAAATTGCAATTTTTTTTAATTTTTTTTACCCATTTACATGCATTTAGTAGGCCATTTTTTAAACTTTAAACCATAATAACTTTCGAAGGGAGCGTCTCTGCAGCATAAAATATATATATTAGTGATGAGCTCGTCGAGATCTACAAGCTGATATATATTTAATCTTGGTTTGGCGTTAGGAGGTTCTATAATGCAACCCACCTTAGTTTAAGAAAGATCAAAAAATCATTTTATTTTATTTCGATTTAATTTTTTCGGTTTTTTTCCGTTTTCGAAAAAACAAATAAAAAAAATTTTAAAAACAAATTTTTTTTGTCAAGATCGCCGAGAATTAAACATGTAAATATCAAAGAAAGATACCGAGAAGATTTATCACTTTTCAAAAAAAATTAAATATAATAAATGTAACGTCACCCGCAACTATTGACAGTTGATGTTACATTTATATAAGAACCAGTGTTGATCAAAAATCTAAAAATTAGTAAAATTTTGATTAGAGTTATGTTATCATTCAGTATTACTTATTTTCCAGGAAATTTAAAATTACTAGACCTAACAAATTTAACAAACATTAAAAGAATTGTGAAATAATTCAAACATTTTCAATAATTAAGGGTAATGTAGGAGATTCTAGAGCTATAGCATCAGTACGAGGACGAGTTCAACAGCTATCATTTGATCATAAGCCAAATAATGAATTAGAATCAAAAAGAATAATAGCAGCTGGTGGATGGGTTGAATTTAATCGAGTTAATGGAAATTTAGCTTTATCACGTGCATTAGGCGATTTTGTATTTAAAAGAAATGAAGCTAAAAAAGCAGAAGAACAAATAGTAACAGCGTATCCAGATGTTGAAATAAAAGAAATTACATCAGATCATGAATTTATAGTTCTAGCATGCGATGGCATTTGGGATGTTTTAAGTAATGAAGATGTCTTAGAATTTGTGCGCACTAGAATCGCTCAAAAAATACCACCAGAAACTGTAAGACATTTTGGAAAAAACTTTAAAACTCCTCTACAATTTTTAAAAATAATTTTAAGATTTGTGAAGAATTAATGAATCGGTGTTTAGCGCCAGATTGTTTAATGGGTGGTCTAGGTTGTGATAACATGACTGTTGTTATAGTTTGTTTTCTTCATGGAGGTACTTATGAAAAATTAGCTGAAAAATGTAAATTAGCTCCCTTTACTACAAATCAATTTAATAGCCTAAATAATGGTAATAATAAAAATTCATATAATTCCAATAATAATAATAACCTAGCTTATAATTTATCATCAATAAATAGCGCCAACTTGTCTTCCGGTATCCAACTGAAATCTAGTGATTGAAAAAAAATCCTTTAGAAAAATGTCGTATTGAAATTTAAATTACAGCTCTCTAAAGAATAAATGTGATTGTAATATAGTTTTGTTTGAAAATAAGAGAATGTTTTTTTTTGAATATTTTATACTTTTTTTTTTATTATAAAAATTCTAAATAAATTCTTTTTTTCAAATATTAATAAAAATTTACCATAAAAATAGAAAAAAGTATTTTAGTAATCATACTCAGCTCTTTTTTTAATGCGATTCAAGCGAACGATCTTGAAAAAAAACAATTGCATGGTATCGTAATTTGTTGACAAACACTCTAAGATTTTGCTCTAAACATGTCAAAACATTTTTTTTTAATTTAATCCTAGAATATTACTCAGATTCTGTCTTTACATTTAAATTAAATTCAAAAAATGTTTTTTATTCTGGCAAAATATTCGTTTTTATTCTAAAAAAAGTAAACAGTAATGGCAAGTACCAACAAAAAAATGAAAAAATTCATATCACACAGCCTTTTGAAAAACAACTGATGCATTTTTTTGAAGCCGTATATCTCTCGATAAGATTAAAATTGTAAAGTGATTTTAGAACTTTTAGATTCCTCGTATTTTATTTCAGGGTCATGTGGACTATGTGAACACTTGATCATCAAAAAATGTGACATTGAGCATCATGTCGACTTTGTGGTCATTTTGTTCACCAAAAAGCTGTTCACTCAAAATGTGAACATAATTCTTGAAAAAATTATTTGAAAAAAAAATCGTGAACAAAAATTTTTTTTGGTGAACAGAAATTATTTTTCGTGAACATTTTTAAAACTTTTCTTACACAAGATATATACGATTGAACAAAAGTTCAAATTAAAATGAGACAAAAATATTTTCATTAAACCAAAGAATCATTTATCGATTAAGTTTTCTCTCTTATCTAATTTTTTCAAGTGAATTGCGATTTTAATTTCAAAAATTAGACGTGAAAAGGAATTGTAAAAAATTAAATATTAAAATAAAATTTTTTAAATGTAAATTAGAAATTTATCATGTCATTTTTTTTTCACTTTTTTACAAGAGAGGATCTTTCGGCTTCTTTCAGTCAAAAATAGCTTTCTTTCTTCTTATAAGAGTCGAAAATTGTTTATTTCCTTATCGAAAATAACTTTTTTTTTACCCTTTAACTACCAATATCTCAAAATCGCAACACAATATAAAACCATTTTCTGATGTAAATTCATGTGTTGCGATTTTGGGACACCAGTAGTCAAAGTTACAATAATCACTATAAACCTTTAATTTATTTTTAAAACTTGTTATTTTTGGTGATCAAAATTATTATTTGGTTAACAAAAAAAAATTTTCGTGAACAAATTTTTTGAAAAATGTTCACATTTTGAGTGAACAGCTTTTTGGTGAACAAAATGATCACATAGTCGACATGATGCTCAATGTCACATTTTTTGGTGATCAAGTGTTCACATAGTCGACATAACCCTTATTTCATAGAGTGACATGTATTTTGATTTAAATTTCATTCATGCAATCAAGAAAAAAAGGATTAAAATTAAAAAAATTTAATCGATTTTTATCAAAAATTCAAATGCTACAACTTTGGATCAAATTTTAACATAATATATAAACAATCAATACCAAATACTTGTCATTGTATAGATCTTTTAATGAGCTTTATTTTGATATATAAAATATTTTCTTATATTAATGTGAATACAAAATTTCAATAACTTTTAGAAATGTATCATATGATACAACGGGACGATAAGGGTTAATTTCTCACTGAAAATAATTGAGATCAATAAAACGAAAGGGTGTTTTTCGGAACCGAACCTTTCGTTACACCAAGGTTTTAAAATTATAAATAATTCTTTGTAATAAAGCTTATGAAAAAAATCGATTTAAACGGTTTTTTTTTATTAAAAATTGACTTTTTTAGCTCTTTTTCGGTATTTTAAAATTTATGTTCGAGGTATTTCTCTTTCGATCTCTATTTTTCTGATTCGATTCATTTTTGTCACGAGAGGCTCAAATCAATAAAAAATTATCATTATTCTTGTTGACCATACCTCAATTTTAACTAAACTTATTTACTTTCAAAAAACAGGTTGCTACATGTCTTTTGTGCTAAAAATTAGATTTAGACTAGAAATTTCTTTTTTGAGCTTTATAAGCAACACTGATTTTCATATTATTTGAAAAGCTCACTAAAATGTTCAACATAAATTAATGAAAATCGTCAAACTATAGTTGTAAACTAAGTTTATCTTTTAAAACTATACTTCTGACTATGATTAGTCAAATAATTTCAATATGTAATGTTATTACTTAAATATTTAGATTCTAAAAAAACTTGTGCTTTAAGAAATTATTTATCGTTATTTTTGCCTATAATCATGACACAGCAAAATTAGGCCTCAAATAAAATCCATTTAATTTTTCCGTTTAATTTTTCATAAAATAAAACTTGTGGATAATTTTTAATTTTAACAAATTGGATTTCAAAAATTCAAAATGAGCTGCTGTGGTCTTTTTGGATTTCAAAGGTTTCTAGACCATTTATACTTCACTATCTATAAAAAAAAAACAAAAAAAAAAGACCTAGAAAACTCTTTTTGTGACTCACATTCTTAGCAAATAAAGCATCAGCATATTTTCACAAATTTTCATTCTAGATTCATTTAGTTTTGCTTTCAAATTATAGTATGATACACATTTTTTGAAATGTTGCAAACGATAAAACATTTTAGTCGTCTTTTTTTTCCTTTCAAAAAAAAAATTTTTTTGATTCAGCTTTTTTTTTTTCTAATAAAAAAAATTGCTATAAAAAACGAGTTTTTTTTTCTTGAGTTATTTAGAAAGAAAAAGAAAACAGTCTTTAATTCAAAGGCTTTTTTGTTGTTTCCAAAAGATTTGCCACTTTTTTTGTAGCTTAATAAAAAAAAAAAACTACTTACTTCATATGATGATGCAAATTTTTTCTTGAAATATTTTTATAAAAGCTTAAAAAATTTTCTCTCTATTTTTTTTTTGTTATTTAAGAAACTCAGTTAATCCTTCCAAAAAAATGTCACAAGGAGTGTAAGTTTGATATTTTTAGCCTAATGAATTTTTTTCTCCTTTTGTTTAATGAGTGTTATTATTAAGTGCGGATATCGCTGTTGTTGGTTTAGCCGTCATGGGTCAAAATTTGATTTTGAACATGAACGACCATGGCTTTGTTGTTTGTGCTTATAATAGAACAGTCGAAAAAGTCGATAGATTTTTAGCCAACGAGGCTAAAGGTACTAAAATTGTTGGTGCTAGATCAATTCAAGAAATGATTAACAGTTTAAAGTCACCTAGAAGAGTAATGTTAATGGTTCAAGCTGGTAAAGCTGTAGATGATTTCATTGAGCAATTAGTCCCGTTGTTGTCCAACGGTGACATTATTATAGATGGTGGAAATTCAGATTATAAAGACTCTCAAAGACGATACCATTACTTGAAACAAAAAGGTTTATATTATATCGGTACTGGAGTATCTGGTGGTGAAGAAGGTGCTCGTTATGGTCCATCAATAATGCCTGGTGGTTCTTTAGAAGCATGGCCTTTTGTCAAGGACATTTTCCAATCGATCTCAGCTAAAGTTGAAAATGAACCATGTTGTGATTGGGTTGGTACAGATGGTGCAGGTCACTTTGTTAAAATGGTTCATAATGGAATCGAATATGGTGATATGCAACTTATTTGTGAAGCTTATGACATAATGTTAAATAGCTTAGACTTAGACCTAAATGAAATTGGAAATATTTTTACCGAATGGAATAAAACTGAATTGGACTCATTTTTAATTGAAATTACAGCTAATATTTTAAAATACAAAGAAAATGGTGAATTTGTATTGCCAAAGATTAAAGACAGTGCCGGTCAAGTAAGGCTTATTTTGATGTTAAGAAAAAATTTTATTTAAATTAAAATTTTAATTTTGCAGAAAGGTACTGGTAAATGGACAGCTATTGAATCACTAGACTATGGCATTCCAGTAACTTTAATTGGTGAGTCTGTCTTCGCTCGTTGTTTGTCTTCATTAATTGGAGAAAGAGCCAATGCTAGTAAAGTATTACACGGACCAGCCAATACTAAATATGCTGGAGATAAAAAAGAGTTTGTCGAAGCAATTAGAAAAGCTCTATATGCATCAAAAATTATTTCATATGCTCAAGGTTTTATGTTATTGAAAGAAGCTGCCAAAAAGCATAATTGGAATTTGAATTATGGAGGCATAGCTCTAATGTGGAGAGGGTAATTTGAAGCTTTTATTATTAAAAAGTATTTTAATTATTTAATAATTATTAATTTTTAAATTAAAAGAGGGTGTATAATAAGAAGTCAATTTTTGGGTAATATTAAGAGTGCTTTTGACAAAAATCCAAATTTGGAAAATTTATTACTGGATCAATTTTTCACTCAAGAAATTCATAAGTGTCAAGTAAAATTTTTTTTAAATTATTTAAAAAAAGATTTATTTTTTATATTTTTTATTAAAGGATTCATGGAGAAAAGTAGTTTCACAAGGAGTTCTATTAGGTGTACCATTACCATGCTTTAGCACAGCTTTAGCTTTTTATGATGGTTATAGAAGCAAACGCTTACCAGCAAACTTAATTCAAGCTCAAAGAGACTATTTCGGTGCTCATACTTATGAGTTACTATCTAATCCAGGTGTTTATGTTCACACCAATTGGACTGGTCATGGAGGAAATGTATCATCATCTGCTTATACTGCTTAATTTTAGATAAAGTTTTTTTTTTTTAGATTAATGTCGTAATTTGAGTTTATTCTTTTTTTCTAATTTTATTTTTGTTTAAAGAATTTTTTCCGATTATAATAAAATAGCGCTTAAATTCAACTTATAATAAATTTTATTTAAAAAATTAAGTAATTATTCGAAATTAATACTTACTTAACTTCCAGCGCAAATGTTAAATTTTCTTCCAAAAAATTTGTACGTTTCTATTCTCATTTTTTTTTTGCTAAATATGACCACAAAATCTGAAAAAGATGGTCTTTTTTGGGAATGTTATGACGTATGACCTTAATGGTTGGTTCGGAAGAAATCATAGGCAAAGCAAGAAAAGTTTTCGAAATTTTGCAAAACAAAAATCCTACAATCGATTTTAAACTTTACATATTGGAAGGCCAAGTCGCTGATAACACACCAGATACTGAAGAAACAAATAAAACAGAGGAAGATGTAAAAAAAGAATCAAGTATCCCTCGAAATTATTTCTAACATTACAAAAATAATTCTTAAACCAAAAGTCACAGGTTAATGATCAAGGACTCTTTAAATCATTTATTAAGAATCATTGTTAAGAAATAAATTTCGCTACTTTCAATTTTTAGATTACGTTTTAACAAGGGAAAGAAAAGTAAAAATAAACTTGTTGAAACACATTAATAAACCCCATTTACTTGAATTTAATTCAACTAAATTTGGACTCTCTAATTTGGTTTTCCAATAATTTCAAAGCAAAGTTCTTCCGACTTAAAAAAAGTTTAATTAAAAAAAAATTTATTGGAGTAACCCTTTTCAAATTGTGAACGTTGATCTGTCATTTTTTAACCAACCAATAATCATAAAAAGCCAATTAATAGGAAAAATGACGTACCCGATCTTACGCGATGAACGACTATAAAAAACGCTAACCTACTAATCACTTTTCATCTTTTTCACTTTTTAAATAATAAAACAATACTGGCCAGAGTCCATCGGCGACCAAATTAAATATTGGTTGGTAAATATTATGTAATGGTTTGAACAAAAAAAATGAAGGTTGTTTATAAAAGCTCGAAAACAAATTACTAATTACATTTACAAAGTCTAGATATTAAAAAGTAGCATATCGATTTTTTCTAGTAGCTCATTTTCAATGTCGACTTTTTTTTCCATTAGTCTTTTATTTTTGTTAACGTTGATTCTGAAAAAAAAAAAACTTCAAAACAAAGTCTTAAATTAAAATTCTTGTAACTAAATTTCAGAAAATTATTTAAATTGCTAAAAGAGTTTTTTCCCAAATATTTCAATCATTGGAAATAAACGGATAATAAGAATTTTTTTTTGGCAAAATTATTACACCAATTTTTAAGGAACTTATTTTATGTTTTTAATTTCAAATATTTAACTAATTTTTTTTTCCTAATATTTTTGGGAATGATCTTGAAAATAAAAAAAAAAAAAAATTTTTTTCCAATACTTAATGAATTATTAAAAATTATTGATTTAACTGTAAGAAAGAAAAACTTTTTAGTTTAATTTTGTTATTTAGCTAATGTTCCACTGTGTTTACGCCATAAATTTTCATTTTTTAAGATTTAAAAAAAAAATCAATTTTTTCATTTAAAAAAAAAATTAATTTAAAACTTCATCTTTGAGAAATTCTAAGCTAAAATTTGAGACATTTTTATTTTTAATAAAAAATGTCTACTGTAAATGTAAAAGATACGAATCCTATAGTTGAAGCTGAGCCTCAATTACCCAAACTTGAAGGATGTGAGGCTGTAATGCATGGTTAGCTACTTTTATTTATTTTTTTTGAAATATAATTTTTTTAAGATTTTTCTTCTGATACAAAGCTATATGGCCGGTTCGTTACAGAAAAAGAGCAACTGCTGGAAGTGGAGAACTTTATATCAAAACAACTCTGAGAAATCTTTTATTTTACATTGTGTTCTTGGTTATTTTGTGCATCAGTAAGTCTACTTATGGAGAAAGATTATGGAAAAAATCGGAATATTTTTTTTTATGTTCTTTTGATTTTAAATAATCTTTTTCAAACAATTGTCAATTAGTAACAAAGAGGACCTATTAGACTGTAGGAATCTTTTATCTTTTATGTCAAGGAAATATAGTACTTAATATTAGGTTTTTTTTTTAATTAGAAGCATACAAATTAAATAAATCTAAAGCTTCAAGAAATATTAATTTTTTTTAAACTAGAAATTAGGCCAATTTCCGAGTACTGTCAATAAGGTGACGTTTCCAATTATGAAATCTATTTTTTAAATAAAGAATCAAAATAAGTGTTTTTTGTTGTTTGAAATTTTGTGTGCTAGTTTTCATTTAGGAAAATTTTTATTCGATGATTTCAGACTTTCAAACTTTAGACCAGTGGTTAAATTATTTTTTGAAATTTTCCGATAAAAAAAAATTTCTAAATTAAATTTAAATAAACTTAAATTATGAAGTTGTATACGGAATGGTTGGGCTTATCAATTTTCACTTCTCAAACGGAATGCTTTCTCTTTTTGTCGATCAAGAAGTAAATGGAAAGACATTTCGTAATGGATTTGTAACTCACAATGACGTTTGGGATGTAATTCTTTGTTTAATATACATTTATTTATAAATTTTTAAAATTAAAATTTTAATTTTGTTTAGTATCTTACTGGTCCACTTCTAGATGGTTTACATTTTGAAACATGGTATGACCTTAGTAACACAACTGAGAATAACATTGGATTTATATTCTATCAGAATAAAGTAAAAAAAAAAGAAAGTAAAAATAATTCTAATTTAGAAATAAATAATTTATTATTAAAGATACTTGGGCGTCCCCGGTTGCTTCAAGTCAGAGTAAATATTTTAATTTAAATAAAATTAATAAAAAAAAATTGCAAAATTTTTCAAAAATTAATTTAAAAAAAGGTGAAAGATAATTCATGTCCACTTTCAGATCAAGTTAAGCCTATAATATCAAATTGTATTGGTGAATTTAATACAAAATCAGAGAACAAAAGTCCATTTGGAAAAGCACTAATGGGAATTTACGAAAATGACACTACTTATGATGCGTAATTTTTTAAACCAAGCTAAAAAATGATTATTTTAAAATTTTTCTTTCAAGTTGGGTTTATTCTCTTGACCCTCAAGGAACCGGTGGTTATTCTGGTCTAGCCGGAACATATCCACCAAATGGCTTTATGATCAATTTAGGTCTTTACAAAAGCGAGTCATTAGAAATTTTGGAAGACTTAAAAATGAACAAATGGATTGATGAATTCACAAGAGCAATTATTATTGATTTCACAGTTTATAATGGCAATGTTAACTTGTTCAATCAATTGAGATTGGTTATTGAATTTCCTCCAACTGGTGGCATGCTTAATACATGGACAGTCCGTACTTCAAAATTACTTAGATATGTTAGTACTTTTGATTACGTAGTTGCTGCTTGTGAAGGTCTATTTGTTTTATTCATTATCTACTACACGATAGAAGAATTAATGGATGTACGAAATTTTATTTTTATTTAAACAAAAAGAAAATTTTTAACTAATTTTGTTTATTTTTCAGCTTAGATTGAATAAACTCAAATACTTTAAAGATGTTTATAATGTTATGGATTTGTTCATTTTGGGCCTGAGTTATACTACTATCGGTTTTAGCATTTATAGAACTATACAAGTCAATAATCTACTTGATGAATTATTGACTAAAAAATCTGAATTTCAAAATTTTGATACACTAACATTTTGTCAAGAGCTTTTTAACCAAGCAAGTGCCGTAGTAATATTTTTTGCTTGGATTAAGGTAAATTTTTAAAAAGAAAATTTGAATTTTTTTAGCTTGAAAATTATTTTTTTTCTAGATTTTCAAATATATTTCGTTAAATAAAACATTAGATCAATTAAATTCAACACTTAGAAAATCGGCAAAAGATATTATGTATTTTTGTATCATATTTTTCATTATTTTATTTGCGTATGCTGCCTTAGGTTATGTACTTTTTGGTGAAACTCTAGCGGATTATCAGAATTTTTTCAAAACTTTGTAAGTAAAATAATCTGAAAATTTTTTATTAAAAAAAAAATGAATTCTTCTTGAGCAAAATTATTTGAAAAATTTTCTTACATTTCGAATTTTTTTTATTTTTAAATTAGGTTTAATTACAGATTTAATTGATACATTTTTTTTTATCTAAATAATCTAACTTATATAACTTCCTTTAAATGTTCTTTCTAAATTTTTTTTTCTTCGCATAGCTAAAATTTTTTTTGTAAACTTATTAATTGTAAAAAGTATTTTTATTCTAAGAAAGTATAGGTAGTCCACGATTTAGACTATCTGACCCTTATCGCCTTGTTGCGGCTTTTTGATTCAATAAATAATAAATAAATAAAATAAAAACATTTCGAATAAGTAATGCTGAAAAAAATTATTGTTCTGAACATTTAATGGACTATCCTGGTTATTCATATGTTCCAAAAATGAGTATTCTTTCGTTTCAAATTTATTCATGAACTTTCATCCTGAAACTTCATGATTCTCAATGAATATTTTGGAATTTTCATTAATTTTTGTGAATATTTTTGAAAATTCATAAATATTCATGGAATTTAATGAATTTTTTTTCTGAAACTCCTGATAAAATATGAAGATAAATGAAGTAAATTGAAAATTAAAAAAGACATTTAATGAAAATGACCGTTCAAAAGAATTCAGACGAATAAAAATAGCCCTGAAATGTTAATGAATTTTCATTTTTGGAAAATATGAATGACAAGAATAGTAGGTGTTCGAACTTAATTCGAATTTTCAGAAAAAAAATAAGCATTTTATTCGATTCGTTCCGAAAACAAATCTGTATTTAGTTTATGAGTGTCTGTTCGGTAGATATACTGATCTGAAACTGAAAACCAATTTTTTATTATTGTAGATGCCTGTTCGTTGTGTTTATTTTTTTAACAATTATTTTCTTTTAAGGTTTACATTGTTCAGAATTATTCTAGGTGATTTTGATTTTCAATCATTAAGAGCAAACTTTCCATATTTAGGACCAATTTATTTCATGTCATTTGTCTTCATTGGTTTTTTCATTCTTTTGAATATGTTCATGGCTATCATCAATCAATCGTACACTGAAGTCAAAGAGGAAATGGCTGCACAACAACCAGAGTTTATGTTATCTGATTATTTGAAATTGAACTATTCTAGAGTTGTCGAAAAACTTAATCTAAGAAGAGATCGTATTTTGGACATTCAAGAAGTGTTGAAAAGCGATGAAGTCAGTTCAAAAGATGAATTAGAATTTAACCTTTGGAGAAAACAATTGAAAGTAACGAATTCGACAATTAAGAAAAAATTAATTATTTTTTTTCATTTTTTCTTTTGGAATTTTTAGAAAAAAGGTTATGCTGATATGGAGATTGAATCTCTTTTTAGCAGATACGATAAAGACTGTGATAGAAAATTAAACGAAGTCGAAAAAATCAAGCTTGTAAAAGACATAGCCAGAGCTAGAAATAATATTAGTGAAGAGTACAAAAATTTTAAGCAAACAAGAGATACTAAAATAAAAAAAGACGCCTTCGAGTTGGTTTTTAGGAATTTTTTTATTTTAAGATTAGAAGAATTTAGTTTTTTGTATTTTAATTTAGAGTTGGAGATGATGTTATTGAGGAGAATGATGAAAATGAGCCGAGACAAATGACACGAGATGATTTTGATTATGTAGTTGGTCGAATTGATAGAATGGAATTATCAGTGGCTAGTATTATAAGCAAAGTAAACAATGAAATTTTTAGCTTAAGTGATTTTTAAAAGATTTATTTTTTTAATTTTTAATAGATTGATCGTTTATTTGGTCATTTAGAAAATATGGAAATTGAAAAAATGAAAAAGCGTCAAGAAATAGCGAGATTATTAAAAGAACAAACTAATAGTCCTGATATGGATCAAAATATCAATGATTTAATTACAAATTAATAACAAAAAAAAACAATAAATATAATGGAAATTTTTTATTTTCTTCTTTTTATAAACCAAAATTAATTTTGTTTTAATAACTTAAATAATTTTTTTTTGAAAATTTACTTTGTATTAGCTTACGTTCTTAAACTGATAAACAAAATTTTTATTTTTAATCGTTTGAAAAAAAAAAATTGTGAAAAAAGGATCTTTTATTTATCCATTTATGAATCAGGCTAAAATAAATCTCGTATTGAAAGAAGTTTCAAAGGGATTGACCGTAATCAGAGATCTTGACTCGAAAAAATGACTCAAATCAAACCCTAATCGATGGGCGACTTAAAAGACTCAAGTCGAGTCTTTTTAGCCAAAAAAATAAAGTCTGACTTGAGTCGAGTCAGCAGAATCTTAAATGACTCAAAAAAGACTCTTGTATTTACACATTCATTTTAGATTAATTGATTGGTATAAAAAGTTTTCACTAATTTAAAAAAAAATTTTAGAGTCAAATGACTTGACTTTTGAGTGTGACTCGTACCGTATTACTTTGTTTATAAGCGCCCCCTCTTTTTTTAGAAGAAGGGAAAGCAGAAAAAAATTTTACGGTAAGTCAAAGAATATTATGATGACTTTATCTCGAATCAAGTTCAATTGATTTCGAATTTGACTCGAGTCATGATTCCTTTTATCAAGAAAGGAATAAAATTTAAAAAAAATTAGAAAATGAATTAAATGCAAAGAGGTATAAAATATTTTTTTTCAAAAGATATTTTTAAAAGGGGATAGTTTCAAAATGAAATTAATTACAATTTACCTTTCAAAAGGTTATTTTAGCTTTTGCTTGGTCAATGTAAATTATTGTCTCATAATCTTTAATTTAATCATTTACATCGGGATTCATTGGTAGTTGGATCAAAAGACTCTACTGCACCATTAACGCCATACATCTGTTGAATTTAAATTAATTCGGTTTGTTATAATTTAAACCGAATTATTAGCTTGTGAATCAAATTTGATTTTGTTCGAGATAATCATTAAAAGTACCATATTGTACTTAAGTATGGAACTTATTAAGCCTTATTAATTATAGGCAAAACTACTTAAAAAAGAGTAAAAAAATATTTTTTTTTATGAAATAAAACGATTCGATTCGTACTTATAGAAAAATAATTACATAAATCCTAGTATTCAGATAAATTCAATTATTTTATTATAGCTCGAAACTTTAATCATGTCACTTTATTTATTAATTTATTTATCGAAAAGAATTAACTACTGGGTTATGTAGGTGTTTTACTCAATAACACCAAGAGATAATTTGGGAACTCATTTGATTTTTTTTTGACTCGCACAGAATTTGTACTCTCGACCTTCTGTTTGGACGCCCATGACGATACCAACTGAGCTATCCGTCCCCTTTAGACTATATGGTCTAGCCTAACATAAACTTTTCTATTTTCCGAATAAAATTAGATGATATTCTCCATTTTAAAGAAAATTTCCAAAATTTAAACCCAAACCAAATCTTTAAAAAATTCTCTTCAGAGGTGAACTCTTATCAATTTTTATAAAATATATCTTAATAAAAGTTCCATATTTTTAAGATTACATAACTACCGTAAACTTTTGCCTAGAACTTTAATGGAAGGTGATTAAAAAAGCCGATTGGTCTTGTGAAAGTTTACCGTATTAATTTTGGAAAAAAATCTGTAAAATTCTCGAACTGATAGAACTCTAATAAGATAAAACAGAACCATAACCTATCCCGTCCATGTTAAAGTGATTAATGGTAAATGTTCTAAACATGGAATCACGTCTTTAATGCCGCACTAAAGACGACCTTAATCAAACAAGATAATACGGTGCAATTATCGAAAAGAACAAAGTTTATTTTTTGATTTATTTTAATTTTAATTTAGCTCAAAATTTAATATTTACAAATCAAAGCCTTAAATCTTATCTAAGAGCTGTTGAATCTATAAAGATAAAGTACAAATTTTGATTTGATATTATTAACATAAAGTTACGAGAATTAAATACGCTTTGTTACGTAATATTACGTCATGTGACGTTTCGTTGTAGTTAATTGTCCACATTTATATCTTAACAGAATCAAAAAATTGGAAAAATGGACCAAGAGTAATTTTGGACAGTAGGTAAAATTGAGAAGCCAATTTGGGGCTGTTCAATTTTGTAACCAGCTGGTCATATTTTTTTCTTTAAAAAAAATTTAAGTAAATTTTGTGATCAGAAAAAACCAAAACCAAAAAAAAAATTTAAGAATATATTTGTTCTATCCAATTTGCAAATTTGAACAATTTATAAATTTAACTATACAATTTGCAAATTGACAATTTGCATATGCAATTTGAGAATATTGATAAATTGTATAAATTATTTATAAATTTTATAGTTTTAAGTATACAATTTTTAAATTGACTCGAACAATTTGTAAATTGAGTGTTTTTTTTACCAAAAATATAAAAAAAAAAACAATTTTGAAAAAAATTCAATAAAAATTTCGATTTAAACAATTTTTAATTTTCTTTGTTTGTACAGCAATTTTTTGTAGACTTTAAATGACAATGAGAATTACATTTAAGGTTTGATTTTAAACATTTGCACCTTTTATCACCACAAGCACCGTTACAATCACAACTTATCTCTATATCTTTTAGGTCCTGAGTTCTCTTATTCATTTTCCTAGCGGCTTCTCTTAAAGAAATTTTATTCTTAATGGTGACACAATCAAAATTAATAACACCGTGATACATTTCTAGATCACAAGCTCTCAAACAATCGTTTAAAATACCATATTGACATACAATTTCATAAAAATCTTTGTTTACTCTTCCGATTACTCCAGGTAATCTCGGTAAATCACTACTACCACGATCAATTCTAGGTATTAATACGCTTACTTTATCACCTTGTGCGAACTCAAGAGTTCGCTTGTTACGTTTTTTATTATGTTTCTCTTCCATTTTTCGTGCAGCTTTTTCTTGGTTTGATCTAACCTTAGAACGTATTGAGCGTATAACATTATTTTGTTCTACCGGGTCTTGTTCGTTCGGTTCTCTTTACCATTGTCAGACTGCCAAATTTCTGAAAGACCGAAATACGATAAGACATATCTTTCAACACCCTCACTGGCTTCCTCAGCACATTTATGCTCTAGCGCCCAAATTATATGAAATTTAGAAAAATGGTCCATAACATGAGCTATCCACTGGTATATTCGACCCTTTCTGTTAACCGGTCTATGACGCATATCAACCAAATCAATTTGTAATCTTGACATAAAGTCGTTCGAACGTATTGGGTTTAGACGTGGCTGTGAAGTTTGAACATGTTTTAAATTGCATATTGGACAAAATTTTATAAATTGAACAATTACGAACCTAGGTATTCCATAATATCTAAGCGATAGTTGGTGTTCCATTTTGTTAATTCCAATGTGGCCTCTTTGAACTGAGTGTATGTCGTACAAAATTTCGAAATAATCTTCTTTGACTGCAACTGGAAGATTCGTTGTATTGTTGCGCTTTTTGTATTCCCTGTATAATTTGGTTTGATCGTCTATCATTTGTAGATTGAATTTTTGTTTTTTGAAATGAAATTTTTTGCATGGGTCCGGTTTTTCAATCGTTTCTGCTAAATAACTTACGATTAAATCGTATTTTTTTCGGTCGATTATCAACGAGGTTGAGTCTTCCTTGTCGTATTGTTCCTTGATAAATTGTTCAAACGCATTTTTATGTGCCAATTTTCGTTCGTCGTTCAGGTTATCACTCATTTTTTTTCAATTGTCAAAATTGTTTATTCAATTTATAAATTGTTCAGTTATACAATTTGCAATATAATTATGTAAAAAAATATTAAAAAAAAAATTAATGAATTGCATATGCAAATTGTCAATTTGCAAATTGTATAGTTAAATTTATAAATTGTTCAAATTTGCAAATTGGATAGAACATATTGATGAATAATTTTCGGAATTTATAAAAGGCAAAGAAAAAAATTAATACTGAAAACCGAAAATTCAACATGAATTCATTGGAAAAAGAACTTTAAAGTTACAAAATAGCTTGTTATTGAATTTTTTCTATTATTCTCAAATTGAAATACGCAATTACTTGCACACTGAATTTTTTAGAAACCAATCCACGAATATGCACGTAATACCTTTTAACAAAATGCATCACGTACCATCCCCTACATGTTAAAATATCCTTATTTTGAACTCGTGCGCTAAACGACTCATGTGAAACTCGGTTTTTGGTTTAAGGTTATCCAGTAACAAAAATAATAAAAACCTACTAAAGGATATATCTATTTAAGCTTAAGGGAAAGTGATTACATAAAACATTTTATAAAAATAATATGCAATTTATAAAAAATCGTATTCAATTTATAGATTAAAAATAAAATTTATAGTTGTCATATGAAAGGTATAAATTTGTAATTGGTATGCCAAAATTTATAAATTGCGTTTTTTTACATTTTGTATAGAACATTTCCATTTCAAAAAAGTTTTAGAAATTTGAAAAAATTAATTTTTTAAAATTTAATAAGTCTTAAGGGCAAGATTTTTAATAATCTTTTAATTTAATCAATGTTTACTTAAAAAAAAATCAAATCTTTCAAAAATGGAATGAATTTTCTACTTTTTTAATACAAAAATAATACTTCAAAAAATATTTCACCAAAAACCGAAAGTCGAAGTGGTCATTAAATAATTTTTCTGGTCATAAATTTTTTAGAGAAAAAAATATGACCACTTGGTCACAAAATTGAAAAGCCCCGTTAATTTTTTAAAATTCGTGCGTATGATTTTTTTTCAGAATAAAAATGAATAATTTTTTCCATCAATACTTGTTTTTATAATAGGAAAATGGCTTGAACTTATAGTTTTTTCCATTTCTAAACAGAGAGTCTTCACCGAAAATAAACGCTGAAAAAAATTTCCTTACTTATCTGCAATAATAAATGAATCTGTGTAATTTTGGTCTATTTCATATAGTGAACATAGGCAATAATTAAGAGACGGCACTTTTTCTACCAGTTCAGTCTCATATTTTTTTGTTGAGATTAAATTTTTAACTGATTTTTTAAAATTAATTATTGATACGACATCAAAAGATAATCATTCATTATTGAGGCTTGGAAATATTTTTTGTGTTGAAGAGATATTCATATTGTTTTGAAATTTGTGCTTAAAGGTTTTTAACTTGTGTTGAAGAAATTTTTTTAATAAAAAAATGTTTATTTTGTGGCGAAAAGTTTCAAGATGCCGGGAAGAAGATTTTTAAAAATTAGATTTAACTATTATTTCGCTGAAATAATTTAAAACGGGATTACTATGGATCTCATAATATATAATCTTCTGAAAACATCTTGTAAGATCTTAATAAATCCGTTTAAAACAACGCTTTAAAAATCTATATAGTAAATAAAGACTTGTAAAAAACCTGATTACTTATCAATTGTTTCTTTCATTATTCACAAAAATCTTAAAATAAAATTTTATTTTAAAACATCGTAGTTAAGCCTTGGCTTAAATTTTAATCTTTAATTGAGAATTTTCTCAACACAAAAATTTTAAGTATATTCTTTACGGATGACTTTTTTTTGACAAAAGAATGTCTGTAAATCATAATAAAAAATAAAAGCTAAAATATTTCGAACGTGATAGATGGTTTTTAAATATATGTATTTTTTTTAAAATAACTATCGTTAAAAAAATATCCGATTTCAAAATGTCGAATGGAGACTTACAATTAAAAATAAAATTTCATCAGGTTTTTGAAATCGGATTTTTTTTTGTAGCTTAAAAAAATAATCGATATTGATTTATCGATTTTTTAAAGTAAAAATTAAAATAAAAATATTTTTAAGGTAGTAGAAAATTTCTATAAAAATTTTTAGGAAAAGTCGGGTTCAACTCATCAAAATTTTTAAACAAAATTTTATTTATAAACAGAATTCTAAGGGATCAATCAAAAAAAAACATCTTCACTTTAAAGGTTATTCTAGGAGTAAATTAAAATATTAAGATTCAAATTACAGAAGAGCTTAAATGACATAAATGAATGATTGATGTTTTGAACTTTAAAACTTAATTTCAAGTTACATAACTTAAGAAAAACTTCTTTATTTTTAAAAGGTCATGTCTTTCAAATTTTACTTTAGACTTCCGATTTGGAGCATTAATTCTTGCATGTTTGAAAACAAGGCGTTTTTTTCTAATGTTGTTGAGGGAAGAGAGTAATTCAAATAGTATTCAACAAAATTTCAATACTTAATCTTAAATATTTACAAATAAAGCAATAAAGCAAACAAAATAAAAAAAAGAAGTCTAAACATTTAAGGGCTTTTTATAAATTTTTTAATGATTCTTATTTCAACAACAAAAAAATGGTAAATTGTATACCTTTTATCATATTCAGATTTAATAAAGTAGATTTCTTTTGATTCTTTAGAATCGTCGAAACAATTTTTCAATAAGTAAGCTCATCAACATCATCATTATTATTTTATTTTTCGAATAAAATAGATGAGAATTATTGATTTTTTTTCAAAAAAATAATTTTTTTAAAATTATAATCGAATGTAGCTTAATAAATTTAGCAAATAGGAAATCATATGCTTATGTTTCCATTATTATTTAATGCATGTTATAATATATCAAGTAAAAATTCTATAATTATTTTATTCTAGGATCTTTCCTTATTAGAGGTTCTTTTTCTTAATTTTTTTTTGTAAGTTTGTGTAAAATTTCCAAAATTTAATTTGTTTTCTAGGGATTTATGATTATTTCATAATAAATATTTGTGTTTTTTTATGAAATTTATAACTTAATCCACTATTAGTTGGTCATGATTTTTGGTGACCAGATGCCGTTTTCAACCTTACTATTTTATGCTATGTTCTCAGAATGGTCCCATTTATGGTAAATTACAGATAATTTACGTAAAATTATTTTTTGGCGAAAAAACTTTGAAGATAAAAATATGTTGAAAATTATTTTTAGACTAGAACACGATATTTTTTTTAGTAAAAAATAATTTTCAACATCTTTTTATCTTCAAAGTTTTGTCATTAATACCGATATTTACCAAAAATTACGATTTTTAGATTACCGTTTTTTACGTAAAATATGGTGAATTCATCGTATCATAGCAGCACTGTTAATGGAATTTTTTTTTCACCAACTACAGAAATGTTTTTTCATTAAAGCGTAACCAATTTACTTTTTACCTCTTAAAAAAATAAAGAAATTAAATCTCATAATAAATATGAGACTAACCGATCGAAAAAGTTGATGATGACGCATGCTGATTTTATGGAATGGGCCACAATTTTAAATATTTTATTTTTTTAGATTTTCAAATTGGAGAAAATTTTTCATTTAAATGAGCATCCTTTGTATTATAACAAATATTGACTCTAAAAGATATCGTATTTTATATTTACTCAGGCAAAAGTCATTGTGGCGTTCAAAATTTTTATAAACTTCGTATTATATATTTTTTTCTCTTTTACCCAATCATTTTGTCTTTAATTATTTGTGACAAACAAAAAACGTAATTGTGGGCAAAAAGTATGTCACCTCATACGTTTTTAGGATTTTGGTAACCAAAATCTAAGATTACAAAGTCAGAATAGAAACCCTTGTTATCTCTAAAAATTTTTATCTCCCTATTTAATAACTTAAAAGAAACGAGAGAACGTGAAATCATAGAATATTTAAGTATCATAAATCGAATACGTGCTTAATATTTTTGGTCTCAATTTATAACTAACAAAAAACCAACATATTTTGAGTGTATTTATTTCAATACCTTAAAGCTTAATCAACGATAAGATTGAATATTTTGTTTAAAAATACTTTTCAATACAGAAACTTAAATAATCAGACTAATATAATATGAAAAATAAAGAATAATTAAAATTTCAACACCTTTAAAAATTTTTAATTTTCTTTGAGAATTTAACATTTTTAATCTTTCATAAAATGTATTGTTCTAAACAAACTATTTTATGTTTTTTTTTTACTCGTTCGAGGTTTTTTTTTTGTCGGTAGTAACTGCTTTATTTCGTGAATAAAAGCAGTTACTATCAAAAGTTGTTTTTGTTGTTGTTTTTTTGCCAAAACCCAAAATAATATTTACAAGAGTTGTTTATCAGTATTAGGACATTCTTTAAAAAGTTTATTATTTAAAAAATTAAAGAGAAATGACTTTCAACAAAACACTTGTCATTCATCGTCAACATATAATCATAATAAATTTTATTGTTAAATACGTAATTTTAAGTTCTTCTATAAAATTTAAGGTAGAGAGTCTTTTTCTGGAGCAATATATATAATTTCAAAAGGTGAGCTTGAATTAAAGAGATGATGATTTAAAAAAAATTATAGTTATTCTAATTTTTTCTTTTTTAAATTTTAATTAAATATTTTACAAACTTAATTATTATTTTAAAAAAAATTTTTAGTTTAACTCAAATTAAAATATCGAGCTATGAAAAGCTCGTAATAAGTCATGATTAGTCATTTTGTAAATAAAATGCAACTTAATCTAAGCAGACGTGTAAAGGCTTTACATCTCACTTTTTTTTTCTATAAAAAATATGAAACAATTTTTCTTTCCGAAAAAAAAAAATTGAAAACAAAAAAAAAGAATTTGAATTTCAAATAGTTTTTAGGATTTTTATTTTAATCCGAACAAATATTATAAAAAAACCAATTGTATTCGTAGAATACTATAATTTGCTCACGTAAAGTAAAGAACTAAAGCAAAAAAATTTTCGAAATGGAAAAAAATAATTTGTCAAACAAAATATTATTTATTCGTAAATTTTCATCGTAAATCGAATATTATTAAATTTTTCTTTTTGTTTAGATAAAATTTTCTGATGGATGATTATAAATTTTTATTTAAAGTTGTTTTAATTGGCGAAGCCGGTGTGGGTAAATCAATACTTTTTATCCTAAAATAAAATGTATTCAACTCAGAACTTTTATTGTAATTTTGTTGAATCATAATTTTAAAAGACATTAGGTCGAATTCGGTGACTGTGATGTTTATTTCTATTCACAGATTTCAATTCAGCATTTTAAGTGCTATTTTTTACCGAATTAATTTTTTCTTAAGTTAAAATTGCTACAATTTGTAACATTTTTGCTACATCTAACAAAACAGAAAAAAAATTTCCTCCATTGGAACTTTTTTTCCAGAACTGACTTTACGCTGAGTTAGTTTGGTTTAACAAGTACCGTTTTCTAATTAAAATAGTATTATAATGTTTATACTAGAAAGACTTTTTTAAGCTGTGTTCAAATTCATCATCATATACTTTTTTTTCAGATCAAAATAAACTTAACCTTATCAATTTTCTAGCGTTAGACTAATAAAGAAGCAAATAAATTTTTCATATTTTGGTGCAGCAAAGTTGTTACATTTTGTAGCAAATTAAAGCTAAAGGAAAAATATAAAAATAAAAGAGTTATAGAATATTGAACGAATTGAAATGAGTGAATCGAAATAAACTTCACAGCCCCTCGGATTCGAATAGGTGACCCGAATAAGTTCAGTGAATATTTTCTAATAATACGGAAAATCGTACAAAGATATTCATTGTTCTATTTTTAATTTAGATAGGATACTGTTTAAACAGATCAACACATAACAGAAACAAAACCATCACAGCACATAAACATTTTAAAACATGTTTTGGAATGATTATGTGTTGTTTTTGTTTCGGTTTTGTGCTGATTTGTTTCGAAACCGATTGCACGCTGTTTAAATATTGTTCATGTTTTCGTTAACTTTGTTTTGGATTGTACTGTAAACTAATATGAGCTATTTTTGACTAATTATATCCTATTTTGAAATAAAAGAGAAAATCTTACAATTAAATTTTCATTGTATGAATCCATATAATGTCAAGATCAAAAATTTCTATTGACTTAGTTAGACATTTTATAAATCCATTAAAAAAACAAAGAAGTTTTGAACTAAATATAAATTAGTATCTTTACAAAAATTATTCATATTTTACCCTATTTTTTTTAAAGGAAAAACATGTCTAGTCCGACGATTCTGTCAAGGTGTATTTCCAATAGGACAAGCAGCGACGATCGGTGTTGATTTTTTGATTAAAAATTTAGAAATCAATGGAGACAAAATAAAAGTAAGACTTAAAAATTAGAAAATAAAATTTTTAATCTTATCTATTTTTTTTTCAAGTTACAAATTTGGGACACAGGTAAAAATTAAAATTTTATATAATTTTAGTTTAGATAAGTTTAATTTAAAATGAATCATTAAAAGCTGGACAGGAGCGTTTTCGTACAATTACACAATCTTATTATAGAAGTGCTAATGCAATTATAATTGTTTATGATGTTAGTAATCAACCATCATTTGATCGCTTACCAGAATGGCTTAGAGAATTAAAGCAACACATAAATGAAAAAGTCGTAGTCATTTTAGTAGGTAAGAAATTTAATATTTATTTGAAATGAAAATTAAATTTCTGAATTTTCAATACTTTTTTTTAAGGAAATAAATGTGATTTAACAGAAGGTCGAGAAATTCCATATCATATAGGAGAAATGTTCGCACAAAGGCATAATATGAAATTCATTGAAACATCAGCTAAAGAAAGCGCAAATGTTGAGCAAATATTTCAAGAATTGTCAACGACTCTGCTCAAGCAAGCAAATCAAATTTTTGAAACTAATCGAAAAGATACAAAAACTTTGAAAAATGATATCCAGTCCAATAAAATTTATAATTGTTGTTAAATTTAACTCATTTATTATTATTTTAACGAGAATTGAGAAGATTTTTTTTCCATTTGAAAAATTCGCTCTTTTTTGTAATAATGTAGTTTTATACAAAATTGTAAATATTTTTATATTTAATAAAAAATAAACTCAAAAGCATTGTATATTAATTTTGGCATCCTTTAGTAGTAGTAGAGAAACTGCAGCATGATACCAAGCGAGCGCGTCCGAGAAGCCCTGTAGCAGTTTTGAAATAAGTATCAAGTTTGTCTTGAACTCATTCACATTTTTCGACAAAATAATTTCGTTGAGAAGGGAATTCCATTCGTTAACTATCTTGTGGTTGAAAAATTCGTGAAGTTGGTTGCGACATCTAACGATTTCTCTTCTGAGTCTTTCTCTGTGAGCCCATTGTTGTTGAATACTAATCGTTGTGTTGTGCAAGTCAGATCCTGATTAAAACTTAAAAATTGAATTGATTCCCCATGAGTTCTGCGTAGTTTAAGAGATGCCAGATTTAATAAATCGCAGCGCTTCTCATGAGTGTGTTCTGATCTTGCTTTGTATAAGCGTTCTAAGAAGATACTGTGAATTCAATATGTGGCGGAATATAAAATAATTTTTCCAAGTTTAAAGGTACGCTTTAATAAGCCTAAGATATTGTTTGCTTTTGATGCTGAATAATTGACTTGGTTTAATTTAGATTTTAAGGTCATCTGAGATCATTACGCCTAAATCTCTTTCGCATTTGGTGTCGACAATTTGTAATTTATTTTCTGAATCGTAGTCTTGTAAAGTGTATTTCGTTTTTGGGTTATTCTTGGCAACGTGAATGATTTTACACTTTGGGATGTTGAGGCGCATCAGCCAAATATTTGTTCCGTGATTTTATTAATGGTGTCCCGAATCTCCGAATTTAATCTAAACGCCCAAAGTTTAAATAGCTTTAAATAAAAGTTAGATTTTTGGATGGAAGCAAATGTTAGTAGCGACTGCTATTAGCCCTTTAGGGCTCTACTTAGACTTCTGTTCAAGGAAATTTTGCAAAAGTTTTTGAGAGAGTCAGGAAGGTTGTTGATGTATATTATAAATAAAGTTTGACCTAAGACAGAAGCTTGCTGAACACCACTATCTACTCTCATCAAATCAGATAATTAGATGTCGCATCACCGAGTACGACCCGCTGCTTCCTTCCTGTTAAGAAGGTTTTAATCCAATTGTGAAGATTGCCTCTAATACGATATGCTGAAAGTTTATGAATTAATCTTCTATGTGGAACTTTGTCAAAGGCTTTGGCGATATCAAGGAAGAATATCTAGAGGGTTAAGCTTGGAGAAGGTATCATACCAAAATCCAATGTTTCTAACAAGTTGGTCACTAACAAGATTTTTTGTGGAAGAATCGATATTGTTTATTGACAATTAGTTTATTAAGAAACGCTTTTAATTGAACTTTAACTATTTCCTCCAAAATTTTACCTGGCACCGATGTGAGCGATATTGGGCGATAGTTTGAAGCATGTGTCCTGTTACCTTTCTTAAAAAATGGAGTGACGTTAGCTTAAAGACAGTCTTTAGGTAGTTTACCAGTGTCCAGCGACCATAGGTAAATTAATATTAAAGGTCTTGCGGTGCTCTTAGCACAATGTTTTAGGACACAAGGGTGAACTCCATCGTTTATTGGGGTTAAAGTCGGATAGTTGTTTTGAGACTGTACTTTATGTGATCGTAAATGGGTCTTTTGTTACTAGAGAATTTGATCATTCGGCTTTGAAAAGATTTATATATCAACAATATTTTATATATTGATCCTTGAATTTTTACCTTATTTATTTTCATCTTTAAAAACAATTCCTCATTAGAGGATTTTATGCCATTTATATTTCACAATAAGTTATCAGTTGAATTAAAATAAGATTTAAAACAGAAATTAATTGTTTTTATAAATTAATAATTTACGGCTAAACTATTAATCAAAAACCTTTCATGAAAGGTCATAAAAGGCAAGGATAAATTGAATTGTGAGGATTCCCACGAATTCGCAGAAATTCTTTAGAGTTCCTTTGTAAAGAAAATATTAGATAACTTTAAACATCCCTCGTTAGGGCTCGTCTGGATTATGCAGTTAGCTCCTGGTCTCCTTACTTTGAGAAAGACTGTGGAAAAATTTTTATAGAGGGCTGATTGGATTTCTGTGGTGAAAATTTTTTTGTTGTGAGTAAAAGATTTTTCACTGTTACTACAGACCTTTACTGAAATCCTCATTTTCCTTTTAAAAAATTGAATCATGTTTGTTTATAAAGTTTGGATCAGTCAAAAGATATTTTTAGAAGGATGAAAAACTTAAAGAGGAAAAACTATTCTAAATCATGGATTAAAAAAAAACGAGTACCTTAGTACCATATTTATAAGCGTCCCCTAAACCCATCCTTTTTAGAAGAAGGGAAAGGAGAAAAAATTAAATTTTGTTATAACTAAGACCAAATTCATTTTTCTTTAGTATGATTTCACGCTTGAATAGAGCGATTTTTAGTCGTTTATAAGCAAGGTTTTACGGTAAGATTTTTCCGAAATTAGTTATTATCTATGTTGAACCCCAAAATTGGGGTTTATTTTTGAATGACAACTGTATATAATTCCATTTCATTGAAAATAATGGCATTTTTAATAGTGATGCGGCGATTTCAAGATTTTTCAAATCGACCGATTTCGATTTTTTGTATGGTAATTCCGATTAATCGTCGATTAAAATCGAGAATATAAAAAAATCTTAAATGTTTTTTTATCACAAAATCAGAAAATTCTTGTATATTTAAACCATAACAATTTTTCAATCGTAAGATTTGAGCTAGAAAGCTCTCCAAACCTTTGATTTATTTAAGTAAATTGCTTTTTAAAATACGACTGACATTTTTGTAAGGAAATTCTAGTAATCTTCAAAGTATATATAAGAGTAGAGTAGGCAAGTTTTCAAAAAAACGGAGCCTAAAGAAATTTGAATATTACAATTAAATTTTAATTTTACAAAAGAGCTAAAAATAGCGGTAAAAATTTTTCTTTTTTGAATTTTTTCGACTCGCGAATGCCACTTCTTTTTTAAAACATGCTAGTAGTTATGATAATTATTTTTATTAGAAAATTTTTTATTTTTTGAGCGCCAATTTCTGAAAAAAACTTATTTTTTTGTTTTTATAAAAATAATTTGTATCTCTAAATTAATCGCGATTTCGGACAGTGAAATCGATCGATTTCGATTTTTAAGTCAGCGCTCGATTAATCGCGATTAATCGAAATCACCGCATCACTAATTTTTATTTAATTAAAAATAAAAAATGAAATCCTTTTCCGTTATAAAAAAATGGGAATTTCGTTTTATCAGGTAATATCAAACCATCAAATTTTTTTAAAAAAGTTTATTAAAAAAAGCATTTTTAATTAAAAAAAAACCATATATACAATTAGTTACAATAAAAAAAATTCCGAATTTTATTGCATAAAATAGATTGTACATTGTTGCTTTAGATCCAAATTTATTTTTTTTTGTTGTTTTGTTTTTAATGTTCTCACACATTTTTCAAAGTTTATTTGTCAGAAAATAACGTCCATAAAAATTAGCGTTTTACTGACCAAAAAAAGCTTTGATTCCTTTAATCATATATATGTACAAAGTGCAATTGAAGTATTTTAAAATCTCTAAAATAACGCTTTAAAAAGATTAATTGAAAATCAAAATTTCGACTGATAACCAACTTTCTAAGAAGATTATCTTATCATTTATTTTCACAAATTTTAAAGTCGTATCAAGAAATGCAGTAATCTATTCTTATAAAATTTTTCGCATGTTTTTGTCAAATTTAAAATAGGAAATTTAAGACAAGCTTAGCTTGTCTGAAAAATTTAGATTAATACTACATCTTATTCTTGAGGTTGAATGAAAACAAATAAGAATTTATTTCCAAATATTTAAATAGTTTGAATAATTGCTAAACCGTGAATGTAAATCTGTTTTTTTCAAAGGTAAAAAATTTATTTATTCGAATAAATAAATTTTTATAATTTTTTAGTAATAAATTTTGACTAATTTTCAAATTTTTTGAATCGAATAAATTTTAAAGATTTGATATTTTTTAATTTATATTCATCACTAAAAGTCAGAAAACTTGACTTTAGCGCCTCAAAAATAATTAAATTATTGAGATGTTTTAAAATGAACCTAAAGACACACAAAGCCTTAAAATCCAAATCTATTCAATTTTTAAAAGATTTTCGGGTCCAGAAAACAACTTTTTTGTGACAATATAGCCAAGTTTTCGGGCGTTTATTCAACGTTAAAAACAAATATATACGGCAGTATTCTTTTTTACCATTTAAAAATTCAGTCGAAATTCGATTAGCAACCCTTTTTAAAATTAATTTTTTGTTGAGTTTTAAAATTTTTCTCAATTGACTTTTTTTTCTAACTTTAAAGTAATATATTTTAAATGATCAAAAGATCGATTTTTTTAAACTCTGCCTTGTGTTTTAAATAATTTTAAAATAATCACTGCTTCAAAAAAAATGAATTAAATAAATAATCTAAAAAGCCGAACTAAGTTGATGACCATAAATATTATTTTGGGCATGAAAAACCACTTCATTATTAAAATTTTGACCCTGCCTATATTCCGAACTGGCATATGCTGCGTTATATATACCTATATTTCGATCTTCATAATTATTAATCTTATTATTATTAGTTTGATTTAGATTATTTCTAGGAATCTTGTTAGCCAATTTGATTTTTTTATCTTCAATATTCGAATTGACTTTTTTCGAATTTTGACTAGACTTATCTGATTTCTTAAATTTATGATGTGGATTTTTTTCCTTTGTAAACGGTGTTGAAATATCACTAGAGCTCTCTGATGATGATGTATTCGGAACTTGTAGAATATAACCAGGTCTAGCTATAGTCGTACAATTTAAATCCGAATCGTATAATTGCTCACTTTGAAGACCAAAGTTACTTATATTTGCTAATTTATCAATTTTATTCTCATTTTTATTAAGATTTAATTTATCTTTAAAAATTCCACAACATATTAAATTGACAAAATCGGACCATGTAAGACTAAATACTGTTCTGAATCTATACTTATTATCATATAGACTCATATCAAAATGAGAATTATTAGCAAATATTTTAGGATTAGCTTTGAGTATACTCAATTTTCTCTTTAATAAGCCTAATTTAATAGTATTTTGTATAATTATAATTGTAAACATAAAGATATTAGTTCCTAGTAGAATACCACAAATTACAAAAGCTATTATTAAATTTGAATAATGTCTACATTGTGATACATGTTCACAATTATGTTGGGCTAATTTGGCTGCTTTTTTGTTCAAGTTTTCTTGAATGTTTTGATTTGATTGATTAAAAAACTCATTTATTTTTGAGTTGTTATAAATAATTGATGTTGTGTCAACAATTGATACTGTCGTTGACCGAATTGCAGGAGTTACTAGACCATTTAGAAAATTTTTTTTTGCGCTTTTTCGCGTGGAACCATTTCGTTGACATTCATAATCATTTTTGGACATGACAGGTAGGCTAAAACTTACACATTGTTTTTCAAAAGCGACTGTTTCTGTTACATCCATGTAAATAATTAGACATATCAAATAGCTAGCTGTGTCTTTGCGTAATAAATTAACTAATTTGAATTTGGTTTGATTCGAATCTATGAATTTGGAACTATAAACTCTTAAAGTTTTATCCTTTCTATTATTTATTTTTTCTTCAGAACTTTGAAATGTTTGAATTGATCCGGAATTTGGCTCCAGATATTCTCTAACTACGACTTGATAGCCGAATATTTTTGTATCCACCTCTTTGTTTTTTGTTTTAAGTCTGGAGTTGGGTTGAATTTTCCAATTTAGACGAACATTACTGCATTCTTGTGAGACTAGTATTAGTTTTAAATTTAAACTTGTGTCTGGTATTTCGTCTAGTTTAGTTGCTATTATATTTAGATCGTTTATTAAGAGATTGTTGATTTCTCGGGTTGCATGTAAAATTTTAACACAAAAAAGGATTTTTACCAAAAAAACTAAAGAATTTAGATTCATTTTTCTAAAAAATATAAATTGATTTTTTTTTAAATATTTGCTTTGATATTTTATAAATATTTCTTAATAAAACCTAAGTTCAGTTATTATGTCAGTTAAATGTTACTTTAAAGAATTAAATTCTCGTACACTTGAAGAAAACGCCTTTTTCAAATACGATCGTAAATTAAAAATTTTGTGTTTTTTAAAGAAATAATTAAGGGCTCAAATTCTTTTAATTCTTTGAATGTTTGCTGTTTATAGATCAACTCTTTTAACTCAAAATCGGTCTCTTAAATAGGATGACACCTTCAAATGGCTAAAATTTTTTTTTCAACTTAATGAAAATTCTATCGACATTAACAATTTAGAAATTAATTTCATAAAATTTAATAAATGATCTTTGATAGCTTTGAAATCCTAGAAATCTACATTGAAAAAACCTAAACCTTTTATTATTAAAATCTTAATATTAATTTCACTAATTAAAAAATTTTTTCAAACAATGGTCTACCAAACCGAGCATTCATTAGCGTTCACAATAAATTCTAAATTTTTATTTAAAAAAAAGTTATTTCCTATTTACACAAAAAATTTTTAAAAATTTCGTTATTCTTTCGATCTGTTGTGTAATTAGAAAGGATTTTCAAAATTTTTATCTTAAAAAATCTTTATGAAAATTCTACGAAAAATAATTAAATCCAGAATGTAATACTTCTTAAGTAATTTTACTATTGATTCCAAAAATACCTAAATCAAGTCACAGTTAGAATTTATTATTAATTTTTTTGACTGTATACCCTTGCGGACGTTTCGTGCACCAAAATCTGATTTTTTTTTGACCAATCGAAAAACTGGTTACAAAATAAAAAATTCAGATTTTGTTGCATTTAACATCTCGCAAGAGTTTACGGTAAATGAAATTTAATTTGCTTCAATTTGATTTTTTGCTTTAGAATGTTTTAAAATATAAAAAGATATTTTTTTAAAGCAATCTAAATAAAAATTATAAGTTACAGTCAATCCTTGATATAAAGAAAAGAGCCTGTTCCAAAAAATACGAAATTCGTCAAGACGTAATTTTATATAATATAACGTATTTTGATTTTCGTTATAACGAGTCGTTCGCTAAATCATGTTTCGTTATAGCAAGGATCGATTTTTAGTAATTTTTAAAAGCCATCACAATGGTGAGAGCTTTTGAAATGACAGGACTTTATTTGAAATCAAATCAAGTTGCAATAAACACTAATTCTAGTAATTTCTATTTTAAGTTAGTGAAAAATAAATAAACAATTTTTCGAAATGAATTAATTTTTAATAATGGGATTTATGAAAATAATATCAATGCTAAAGAAAAGTACTTCTTAATAAGCTTAAGGTTTTTAGAATGAAATCCAATTTTTATTTTTAAAGAAATATCGAAATTTATGAGTTAATATTTGAAATAAAAAAAAATAAAATTTTCAATTCAAAAAGTAAGACTCGACAAGAGATAGCTTTAGATCTTATTAAAGTGATGAAAAGACGATAACAAAAAAAACTTAAAAAAATTAAACTTTTGAATTTTAAAAAAATGAACAATTAACTTAAATTTAAAAAGGGTTTTTATTTGGTTCTAAACTATTTACTTGTGGACAATACACTAAATAAAACAAAATAGTTTTCTTCTCTTTGAATTCAACTATTCGTGGCAAAATTCGAAATTTTCAAAAATACAACAAAATACCAAAAATTAAAAACAAATAAAGGTTTTTCTTTTTGCTAATGAGTTTTTTTTTTTTTACTAGTTTCTATTCTAATACAATTTCTAAAAAACATCACAAAACAACTTGTCCAATTAAGATTAAATAATCATTATAACTAATTTAACATGCTCACCTCCCTCCTCCCCCTTTTAAAAGATCATTAGTTTTTTTTGAAGAATAAAATGGTTCATTATAATTTTGACCATTAAGATTTCAACCCAAATCATTAATACTTTCTTTTTTTTTTTAAATATTTTTTTAAGATGTTTAAACAAATTTGTTTAAAGATTTTGTTTGTTTATAAAAGTCCACCTAAAAGGGCTTGGAGATTAATTTTAGTATTCTCTAAGCTCGACTTTTACGAAAAACTTGTATAAAAAAAAATAGAAGGAAGTATCAATAAATTGTACAGGCTATTTCTTATATGTTGGTAAACAAATCGAATACGCTTCAATTTATTTACTTTGAGGTGTGCTATCATGTATGTTTATTTGCATTTTGTTGATTTAATCTTAAATTTATTTTTTAATTTCAAACTTATAAACTTGAATGTTTACATGAAAAATTATCAAACTTTTATCGTCGACGATGATTGTCTTTTTTTGACCAATTCATAATGTTGAAAAAAGAAATGTTTATTTACTTTTGGTCATAGAAAGTGCTTAAAATTCTGATCCAGAGCATGGATGATTTAGTGGCGAATAAATAAACCTGAAATGTTATCTGAGGTAGTTGATCTCTCTTTAAAAAAAGAAGACTCAATATAATTAATAAATTATCTAAGTGCTCATTTGCTCATTAAGCCCGAGTTACAAAAAAAAATAAAAAATAAGGCGATCTAAATATTTGCTAAATTTTCTTAAAGTAAACTTTTATGGCTTTGAATTTATACCAATACAATTTTTGAGTGAATGCTTATATTACGGCTTATAAGTCACTCTCTACCAAGAACCACTTTTACAAAAAAATTTTAATTTTATATTAAAGATAAATATATTTGGGTCTTCCCTGTTTTGTCACCAGCTGATCACAAATTTTGTGACCAAGTTGTTCAGTACCGGTTTTGTGACCAATCTGGTCATAAAAACATACCGACCATATGACCAGTATTTTTGTGACCAGTTTTATGGTCACATAAAAAGATTCCTGATCACAAAGAAAAATTTATGGTCACATAAATTTTAAAATTGCTTTAAAAATATTATGAATATTTTTAAGAAATTCTTCCTTTAATACATACGCCATTAAAAAATTATCGTATTCATTTGCTAAATTATGAAGCAACATCAAACAAAATTTTTGTTAAACTTAAAAACTTTTGATAATACACTAAACATAGTTTCAAAAAGGATTTAAAAAGTTTATTTGAATTTTAATTGTATTTTCCCTTACTTATCCGATGATTGATGCTGCATTAATTCGAATTAAAAAAAAAATTTTAAATTCTGTCATATAATTTCTGGTCACTTAATTTTTTTCCTGGTCACCAATTTTATTTCTGGTCACAAAAATACTGGTCATAAATTTTTATGACTAGAGTGATCACAAAACCGGTACTGAATAACTTGGTCACAAAATTTGTGACCAACAGCTGGTCACAAAACAGGGAAGACCCATTTATTTAAGAACGCTAATTTGAAAAATAACATTTTGGCAAAAGATCTTTGTAAAAAACTTTTAAACTTATTATGAAATATTACATTGAATATCATAGCATTTAATGGCAATTTGAAGTTATAATTCGCTATTAGCCAATTCAAATTTTAAAATAGAATAATTTATTTTTCATAAAGTCTCATTTAAGAAAAGTAAATTTTAAATTGATTCACATAATATACCACTTCCTAGAACCAACGATTAAAAAATGCCTTAAACGATTTAATAATAAGAAGCAAAAACAAAAATAATTTCAATTTTTGAAAGATTTTCAATCAAAATTTTGAAATTAGAGCTCATTTTTAATAAAAGAGGTTAAGCATTAACAGATGATTAGGGGAAAGTAGCGGTGAAAGATAACCTAAACCAAAAATTGAATAGCTCAAAAAAGGTTTTATATTCATCTTTTAGATAACCGAATTTAATTTTATTTTTAAATAAAATTCACAATTAGTCTTTTTTATTGAGTTAGATTTAACTTTAAATTCCCTTTACAGCAGTTTATCTCAGTCTTTTTTTCGGTTTCGAAATTTGATAGAGCCTCAAAATAATGAAGGAAGCCTATAATTTACTGAACCACTTCTTAATTAAAATTTATTTTGCCTCAGCCAATCGAAAAATATAGCAAGCATTAAATGAATATAAATTCGTTTTAGATAAGCTGAAATGATTGATCGTCTAAATAAATTTAGCTAATATGATTTGAGAGCCTTTATAATTTGCATTATTTCAGCGAATTTCTTATGTTTAAATTTTTCTTAAAGAAAGGCACTAAGTCTTCAAGCAGCTGTCATAATTTTTAATTTTTTCTAGAAATATTTTTAAATTATTAAACCTTCGAGTAGTTTTATTTAAAAAATTAAAAGTTTTTCTTGAAAGAAAAATGTCGGGAAAAATTTTAGTATATTTTTTAACGCATATCAAACACACCACTATAATCTTTTTAAACCAAAACTTACATTATATTAATCTAAAAAAAGATCACTACGGTGTACAATAGGATGTGCGTACTAGTTGATCAAAATTTTTTGCCTCAAAGAGAATTTTTCGTTAATATTAAGACGAAGAAAATTTAGTGAGAAACAAATAGATTTTTTATTTATTTATATTGAATAGACAAATTGAAACCAAAGATTTTAAATCCATTAATCGATCGATGAACGCGTATCAAACGTCTATCTTTTCACTTTTAGTCCTTTATTATAGGGCGTCGTCTTTTTTTTTATTTCAATGAATGAAATACTTTAAAACAAAAAATATCTACGGAAAACATTTATTAATACTGTGGCTTTTTTTTTTTATTAAGGATAAAGATCACTTTATTTCAAATGAAAAATAAAACGTTTCGTATGGGATTAAATTAAAAAATACTTGATATAAATAGAAATTGAACGTTAAATGAAGGTCTTTCAAATCTAAATTAATTGTATAGTCTTCTAGAAAGCATCTGAACAAAAGTTTGAAGCAAATGAATAATTTAAAAAATTTTAAAATTGAAAAGAGCCATTTTTCAAAAATATAATTATCTCTTCTAGATCTAAAATTGGATTTTAGAAAAAAATCTGGCAAATTTCAGTATTTTGCATCTTGATTTTTAATAAATATTCGATAATAATACAAATCTGAAATATATTTAAAAAAATGATTTTGATAATTGTAAGAATTTTGTTGAGTTTGTTGGTTCTATGATATTTTAGTTTTTAACTTTATCCATCGACTTACTACTCTTCTGTCTAGCCTAGCCTTTATGACCTTCGATTCTGTGACACTTTGATTTTGTGACAAATAAAATTAAGATTCTAATGATAGATATATTCTTTGTTTAATTTTGTGACAGTTCGTTATTTTGGCGTAATAATAACTTTTCCCAAAAATCAAGGAAAAAATGTTTATTACGTAAAATTTTGTTATACAGATACAGTACAATCCAAAAAAAAGTTAACGATCTGTTTAAGTACTGTTTAAACAGAGCATAGACAAAACCAACACAACACATGATTATTTTAAAACATGTTTTGGAATGATTTCAATTTAAAAAGATATAAACATGTTTTAAAATGTTTATGTACTGTGTTGTTTTTGTTTCGGTGTTCTGCTGATCTGTTTCGAAACAGTTTGCACACTGTGTAAACATTGTTCATATTTTCGTTAGCTTTGTTTTGGAACTGATCCTTGCTATCTAAAATTAAAAAAAAATCCTTATAATATGAGACAAAATTGGTCTCTACCATTTTAAAAACTTTCCCTTATTTTAACGACTAAAAATAAAACGGAAAAATAATATCAAATTGACGTTTTCTAAAATTATAACTTTTTAAATTTATTACATCTAAAATTTTAACTTTCTTAAAAAATAACATCCAATAATTAAACTAAATTAAAATTAGAAAACCAAATCAAAAGCAAATATAATAAGATAAAAGTCCATTAATTTAGAAGAGTTAATCAATAATCATTTTTTTCTGATTGAATGATTCGGTATAATATCATTTTAGGACTTTTTATAAACAGGTTTCTTCATTTTAGGATTTAAAAAAAAAGGTTTTTAATATTTTAAGACTTTTTATTTATATTTTGAAACTTGATTGTTGATAAAAATACTCTTAAATTTCGTTATTTAATTTGTTACATTTACTAATGTTTTGCTATGAATCTATCATTTCGACTAAATTTTGTGTAAATTGTCTAACCACTGAATTAAAAAAAATGGCAATCTGCACGTATGTTTTCAAATAAATTAATGCTAGAGTAAAGACAATTAAATTAAGTTGTATGAGTTGTTAATAAATATATATAATGTTAAGTTTTTGAATGTTTTTTATGGATTAAGCAGCCTCAAGTATAAATTTGACTATTCAAGTTATTTGTCCTCATTCAAAAATTAAAAAAATATATTTTTTAATATAACTAACTTATATTGCACTTTTGTATTGTCTAACTTGTTAACATTTTGGTCAAAAAAAATTTTAGCATTATGGTTCACCCGTTGTCCACTTTATTTTAAAAACATAAAATTTTTTCAAGTCCTTAATTTTAAAGGCATTTACAAAAATCCTATTTTTACATTATTTAAAAAGTCATAAAAAAATAAAATCCTAAAATAATATTCTTTTAAAAGACCCAAAATAATAAAGTCCTTTTATTTATAAAATCTAGGAATCCCAAAAAAAAATAAGTCCTAAATATATTAAAGTCCTAAAATTATACTAATTTATTTATCTTTATGATACTTGGACTGGCTCTTTTTGCTTTTGTGATCAACCGATCTTTGAGAGCATTCATGATTATAAACTGTTTGACCAAGCAAGCACTGGTAAAAAATAAAAGCCACCTAAATAGTTTCACCAAGTATGCCAAATTTCTACAGTTAGAATTTTAGAATTGGTAAAAACATAACAAAATAATGCTCATTTAAACACTGAGTAAATTCTGCTATTATTTAAACTATTCTTGCTAATTATTTTTTTCATTTCAATCCGCAAAGAAAATTTTGAAGTTAATTTTGGTTGTCATCAGAGTCGGTCAATTGTCAAAAAAAACTAAAGAAAAAATTGACTTTTACTTTCTTAAATAATTTTTTTAAAAGTAAAAGCCTGTCTTTTACTTGACTTTTCCTTTTTACCAAAGTCAAGTGTGACTTTAACTTTATAGAATTAGGTTTTAAAAGTTCAAATTCTGATTTGACTTTATATATAAAAATTGGAACAAAGTGAATTAGTTTTTATTTTTCAAATTCAAATTTATTCAAAGTAAGGTGTCCCAAGTCATTAATATTAGTTTCTTTAAATTTTAATTCTCAATTGAAAAGCGATTACAAAAATTTTCTGAAAACAAAAATTTAAATATATAATATCTAGCGAAGATGGTTTCGATTTTTTAGACAAATATTTTAATTGAAGTAATTTTGTAAAAAAAACTTTTATTTTCGTCATTTTTCATTAAAAATTTAGTTTTTCTGAAACTTTAATGATCCCTATTTTGCTAATTATGAATCAAATTGTTCAAAATAAAAACCAAATTTTTTAAAGAAACGTTTACTCTATACTATAGTTCAATAATATTTTATGAATGTTTTTATCAGAATAGACATGAGTTATTTAGGCTCAAAAAAGCAATATTTTAACTAACTTTTATGATTTGGTGCATCTTAAAGTTTTAAATTTCTACTATCAGCTGCTCTCAACTATTGTTCATTCCATAGATTGACACTCCATCAAGATATTGAACAAAGTTCATGCGTTGCCAATTATACCCCCCACCTCGTGGTGACTATCAATCCCAATAACCAACTAGTCATTTTTAAGCTTTTTTTATGCTTTTAATATCGTATACAGTAGGTTTCATAAATTTAGCCTGTAGCCTGAATAAAGCCTGTTTTTTATTTTAATTGTCTAATTTTTTAATTCATTACTGTCGTTAATTTTTTCAAAGAAGAAATTAAATTGTTACAGATATCTTTCGACCTCTTTCTCATCTTTTAAATTATCTAAAAATTTTAGTCGTTTTAGGTCTTTTTACTTTTTTCAGACCATTTTTTTTTCTTTTTTCGGAATTTTTCGGTAATCTTAGCTAGGTAAGGTGTAATGATAGGCAAATTGTCTTATTTTTTGGCAAGCTTGGTCTTAAATTAAAGATAAATAAGTTTTTCATCAAATTAGGATTATTTTTTGATATTACTATGGTAGAAATTTAACTGAGTATTTCTCAAAAAATTTTAATCAAACTTTTTTTTTGATGTGTCTTTTAGTTGGTTATTTCGGTCATCAAAATAATATAATTCAGCAAGTTTTTTTTAATTTTTATTTTTGCCAAAGTCGGAAAAATGTCAAGTAGGAAAACAATCGAAGAAAATCCAAAAAAAATTACTCTTAACATTTTCAGAGCCAAATAATGGTCATTAAATTTTTTTTTAGACTTGAAAGCAATAATTTATCCGATACTAAAAAAATATTTTCGCACGAATTTGATGAAAAAGTTAATTATCTTTAATTTGAGACCAAGCTTGCCAAAAAATAAGACAATTTGCCTATCATTACACCTTAACTAGCTAAGATTACCGAAAAATTCCGAAAAAAGACAAAAAATGGTCTGAAAAAAGTAAAAAGACCTAAAACTACTACCCTGGTCGTTCACATGTTCCAAAAATGAATTTTCATAAACGTTCATGAAAGTTCTTGTTCATCCGAATTCATCTGAACGTTCAGAAATGTTCAAATCCTTTCAAATATTTTCAAATCTTTTCGGACCTTTTCAAATCCTTTCGGACCCTTTAAAATCTTTTCAGACCTTTTCATAAATTTTCAGAACCTTTCATAAGTTTTCCTGACCATTTCAAAAATTTTTAAATCAATTTTAAAATCATTTAAAATTATTTTTAAAATTAAAAATATATTTCCTTTAAAATATATTTATTTTTTATATCACTCAAAAAGGCTAATTTCTCTCTAAATTTTTATGAACTAGCCGATTTAAATGATAAATGCAAAAAATATTTCAAAATTCCATATAATTTTTTTTTAATAAAACTGGAGAAACAAAATTAAGAAATTCAATTAGTCAGAGAAAAAATTATTAGGAATCAAGTCCCTCTTGAAATGGAACTGATGAAATTTAAAAAAAAAAAACATCAATTTTTAAAATTTTTTATGAAAAATCCTGAGATAATAAAACATATTTTAATAAAAAAAATTTATTGTTTTTTGAGGTCTGAAAATAAAAGTTAGAGAAATTATTAAATTTTAATCATTGAAATAACCGGCTAGTTCAAAAAAATTTAGAGAAAGATTAGCCTTTTTGAGTGATATAAAAAAAAATATATTTTAAAGGAAAAAATTTTTTTTTAATTTTAAAATAATTTTTAAAGGATTTTAAAATTGATTTAAAGATTTTTGAAATGGTCAGGAAAACTTATGAAAGGTTCTGAAAATTTATGAAAAGGTCTGAAAATATTTGAAAGGATTTGAACATTTCTGAACGTTCAGATGAATTCGGATGAACACGAACGTTCATGAAAGGATTCGAACGTTCATTTTTGGAACATGTGAACGACTAGGGTAGTACTAAAATTTTTTAAAAATAGATGTCTCACGATTGTATACTGTGTAGAAAAATTTCAATATTGCAAATTATAATTTCGAAAATTCTTTTTGAAATAAATTAACATAATTTGAAATAAAATAATTTATGGTAATAAACAAAAAAAATAAAATTTTTTGTTTTCGATGTTCTTCTTGTAAACCTATATGCCTTAGCATCTTAAGGAAAATATATATAGAATGCATTTTTTTGTTTCTCATTATTTCTCATTAATTTTGTTGTTGAAACAAAAAATTATCTTATTTTTTTTTTCTTTTTGTGTTTATTTTTTTATTTTCCAGATTTTAATAGCTTAAATTAAATAAAAAAAAAATGAGATAAATTAAAAGCGATTTCACTTAGTCACAGGAAATATGATTTTTAAAAACAAAAAAAAAACATTCGATTTTGATTAATTTTTTTGAATTGCGAAATTTTTAATGCCCTAACCTTGGTCTTTTCTTAATTTAAAAAAAATTTATTTTTTAATTTTTCAAGATTAAATTTCTAGCTCGATTAAATTAGTTTCAATGGTAACCCACAAAAAAAAAGAGGAAATAAAGAATAAAATTTGAAATATTTTTTTGTTATATTTAGATTAAATATAAATAAAGAAATTTGCTGAGGTTTCGCTTAAAGATAATGTCAAGATCAAGATACCAATTGGTAAATTTAAAAATTATTTATAAATTTTAATTGATTTTATTAAAAATATGAGCCATTTTAGCTTCCAACTAATGATACTAGTCCGGCATTGGAAGTAAATTTAACTACTGGACCAGTTTCAGCACAAAATGAAATTCTTACTGAAATTAATCTTGCTGAAAATCATGAAAATTCTAGTATTGCTCAAACAGAAACGGTGAATGTTAATTTGATTCAAGTTCCTCAAACAGATTCGAATTTACCACCATTATCTGAATTACCATCTTATACAGAAGCATTGAGAATTAAAGCTACTGAAGCACAAACAAATGAATTACCACCGGGTTATTTTTCAGGATCGAATCCAAATGATACTCGATTCCCAATTGTTGAAAACATCGATGTAATTATAACATTTTTTTTCTAAATTCTTAAAATTTTAATACTTTGGTTTTTGCAAATTTTAAAAAAGAAAATCATTTTTATCTTAAAAAAAAATATTTTGCGGATCAAAGAGAGCTGTGGAAATATTTTAATTCCATAAAATCAATCTAAAAAAAAAGTTATGTTAATGCTTTTTTTTTATTAAAATGGTTTCAGTCATTTCTCACTCTAATCCGAAGAATAGAAACTTTTTTGAAAGAAAATCTTTCTTTTTTATAGTTACAGTACATTTCTTAAATAAGTTGAAAGTCTGTTTAAGACTTTGTTTAGAAGCGTCTTAAATGATTTAAAATAGTCCAAGAGCAATTCTTAAGATTTTTTTTTAAGACGTTAATAGAACAATTTTCGCTTAGACAAAAAATGATTTAGTTTTCTCTTGTTAATATTTCACAAATTTGCTTTTCACGAATTTTTTTTTAAATAGCTCATAAAATTTTTAAGAGCATCTTAAGATATACTTAAAAACATATATTTAAGAAATGTATTGTAATTACGGTCTAGTAGCTTTTTTTCATTTTGGTAAATTCATTCAAATTTTCGAAATTCTCCTGGACTTACTGAAATTTTGGTGAAATCATCAAAAATTTTAATCGCAATAATGAAGTTCTAGCAGATTTGAAAAAAGCCTAGATGTTACAAAACTGTTTAACACATCGTTCTAGAGCAATCACATAAAAAAATTATTTTGCTCGGATTTTGTTATTAACCGGTTTAAGTAGCTTCGAAAAATTGGAAAAATTTCGGCTTATAATAACTGATTCAAAAAGCAAACTTATTTCAAGAGTGAATTGTAAAAAAAATGAATTTAAAATAGCAAATTTTTGTGGTGGCTTATCAATATTAATGTTTAATTATTTATTTAATTAAAATTTAGTTGAGAGCATATACGGAAGCTGATTTAGCCAGTTTTGAACAAGATATAGGAAGTGAATGTATGTTTTTAAGCGCATTTATGATTGCTTTTTTCTTTAATTGGGTTGGTTTTTTTGCCTCGATATGTTTAATTCCTAATGCTGCTGGAAAATATGGTGCTCTAAGTGGTTTTGGTTTATCAATGGCCAAATGGGTCACAATAGTAAGAGTAAGTATTCACAAACTGATTTTTTACAACTTTTATAAACATTTTTTTTTTTATCAAGTATCAAGATTGGATGGTAAATATGAATGATTTTCAACAAAAATTGTTCGTTTGGTTGTTTATATTTTTAGGTATATTTTTTAAAAAAACTTAAAATTGCTACTACTGTATAAATTAGATTATTTTTTTCATCAAAGGATTCTACTTATTTTTCCGTGGATTAATAAATTACATGACACTTAAGTATAGACCACGTGGTGAATATCCAATTGAGCGTAGAAATAGATGGTATTCCATAATGGACTAGATTTACATATTTTAGCTATTTTGTTTTTCCAACTGGTGAGAGTTTTGTAAAAAAAGAAAAGATTATTTAAAATTACTAGCACATAAATAAAGCAAATATAGTTTTTATTTTTGGATGAAAATATTTATTTTATAAAAAATATTCCATTTGAATACTTTTTTTTTTTTAAATTTACAAAAAATAAAGCCAAAGGACTTATAAAGAGGATTTTTTTTAATATTGAATAATCACTTCATTCTAGTTCTTAAGCCTTTGTTGTACAATTTTTTTTTCATTTTTTTTCCATTGATAAACGTTTTAATATTATATAAAATAAAAAATTCAAATTAAATATTTTGTGGAACTTAAAAGAGTTCATTTTTATTTTGCTTGAGCTAAATGGATTAGTATTATAATCAGCTGCTTAAATATTTTTATAGTTTAAAAAAATATTAAAAGCTATTTGCAAAGAATTAGACCAATAGATATTTTAAATTTACAATTTTAAAAAATATTAGGCTTTTTTTAAATGTTTTAATGACAATAAAATTAGGCCATAATTCCCAAGCTTATTTTAGCACTTTTCCTTTTTTAAAAACAGTTAGATTTTTTGCTAGTTTTTAAAGAATATTTTTGAAAAGTATCAGTAAAATAATAATCAATATCACATTTAGAGCTTGAATCATGAACAATAAAAATATTTAATCTAAAAAATTAGTGTTTATTTTGACACAGAATGAACAAGGAATCGAATTTTCAAAAAGCGTAATCTTTCATTTGTCCCGGATAGTGTAATGGACCCTATATAACCCGTAGTAAAATCATTTTATTTTTCAGTTTTTAAATTTTTAAACAAAAAATTGGTGACCTGTATTGTCCGGCGAGCACCAAAAGACATTTTAAAAACGTCCTCGATATAGCCGCCCGAGACTCAAAAAACGGAGCGTACTACGCCCGTAATTACGGTCGTATTTTAAATTGTAAATTTTGTAAAAAAAAAATCGCAAATTTCGGTTTAATTATTGTAAAATTACGCCGTAAATTTCGGTGTATTATTGTAAAATTTTTTATTAAATATTATTTTTTAAAAATTTATTATTTTGTTTAAAAATGATAATTTCTAATATTTATTTATTTGTTATTTTACTTTATTACATGTTATTTTAAAAATTTTCAAATTCTCAATTTTGTAAATTTTCTGTAAATTTGGATATAATTATTGTAAAACTACGCCGTAATTTTGGTAAAATTTATGTAAAAACTACACCGTAAATTTCTGTGTATATTTTGTAAAACTACGGCGGCGTAATTTCTTGAAAACTACGTAGTTGATTTTTTAATTTTTACGACGTATTCTATGGACCGTTTTTACGCCCAATCTACGGTTAAAACTACGCCGTTATTACGCTTTTTTTTTGAAGCGTAGTTTAGGCGTAATATGGGCATAAAATAGGGGGTAATTTGGGCGTACTACAGCGTTTTCTACGCACCGTTTCTACGGCCTAATACGCCCCCGTAGTTTACAACTCGGGCCGTACATAATTTTAGTAAAAATTCGATTATCATTGCATTTTTTTATTTAAAGTTTGTGTCAATCATTATGACTCACCTCTAGGGCAATTACTATTTTTTAAAATTGACTATTTGTCTTAGATTTAAATATTCCGAAAACTTCTAAGAACCAAGTTTTCGAACTTTCGACATTCATAAAAAAAACATATACATGCATAGATATTCTAACCTATTAAAAGCCTTAATAGTATTATTTAAAAATTTTTATCTTATTTGAAAAATGTCATTCCTGTTTTAATAGTTTTTTTAAGAAGTTAAACTATTGATGGGCGATCTTTTTTTTTAATTAAAACCTATTTGGTCAAAATTCGATGCTCTTTCTATTTCTGTTTTTTTTAATTTAAACTCTCAAGTTATCTTTTTTTAGATAAATTTGACCTGATTAAAAAAGATAATTACTTTAAATTGCTACTTTTTGTTTGGTTTTTTGAATAAAAACACTCATCATACACTGAATTCCCATTTTATGAATGCGTTATACAAAACTGGTCTTTTACATGTTCCCAAAATGAACGTTCACGATCGTACAAGTTAGTTTTAATTGTTCTCTAAAATAAATTTGGTCGTAGAATATTATGGCTCGGGTCAGTTTTGAGTCTATATAGGGAGGATATGTTGAATGATATGTATTTAAAAAAAAACTATATTGCAATTTATTTTTCCTTTTTAATTGTTTTTTTTCAAATTGCATTTTTCATATTAAAGTATTGCAAATAAAGTAATATCGCATTTTTTAAATTTAAAAAAACCTTTTTGAAAAAAAAAAGTTGTGTGGTTCATTTTTTTTCTTTGATCACAAAAATAAAACATTGATCACAGATTTTTTTTCTGATTTTTTTAAAGATCACATAATTTATGATCAGTCGTTTTTTCAACATCATAGATCACAAATCCACAAGATGACAAAGATCACATATTTGGTGAACATGAAGATCACATAACCTGAATTGTACTTAAATTTTTGTTTAACATTTATAGGAATTGGTAGATTGATTTTTTTATAAAAAAATTTATAATTTTAGACCCTAAAATTTTACTATATGGAACTGGCTTGGTTTTTCTATCAAAATTTACCGTTTTTTAGATATGTAAATCAACGTTCAAATAAACTTTTGGAAATATTTCTTCTTCTTAAATCTATTGTAACTCTTACCGGTCGTGTAAGTCTTAGTTTGATACGAGTACTATACCTAAACAAAACAAAAATATAACTAACAGTCATTAGATATCTGGATCAATAATTTAAGCTTTTCGTTAAGCTAACTTGAAAATGTTTTTTCGAAGACTTAAATATTTTTTTTAAACAGAAATTTTTTTTTTAAAGCCAATCCGTGATAATTTCTCTGTTAAATCTCTTTTTATTATTAAAATTATCTTAAACATTTTTATACCTTTTCCATATGCCAAAAATTAATGTTCTTACCATTTTAAGCGATTTCCTGCACATTCTTCTACATAAGAAATTTAATTTTTTTTTGCTCATATCAAAAATCATCATTTATTATGATTCAATTAGTTAAACCAGCTAAAATTAACAAAAACCTCAAGTCTTCGATCTTCATTTAACCTATTTAAATTTAACGAGCGTGAGCCGAAAGCCTAATAATTTAGTAAAATATAGTCCAATATTAAAAAAGCGAGCTTGAATGTGACATTTTAATTCTTAATGATAAATTTATGCTAGAATTTTTTTATAAATTTTTTTGTTACCATGACACTATCCTTAAGAACATATTTCGTCTAGTGCATAAATTAAGCAATAAAATTTTTTTCTTCAATTTTTTTTTCTAACAATTTTTCGTTGAAATTTTTTTACAGGTTAAATTTTCAGTCAGATAATATTTTTCTAAATTGTTTTTTTTCATAGATGTCTAAAAAAGATAAAAATTCGAGAAATTTATCACTTAGTTCGAGTGATAGTGACGATGATAAAAAAAGTAGTCTCTTAAAAAATAGTAAAAATACGAAAAATTCACGTTCTTCGACACCATCCACTGACAGGTCTAGTGAACGCTCAAAAAAAGATGAACGAAATAACTTTCCTCGGCCTAGTAGTCGTCAAAAAAAATCCTCCAGTGATTCATCTTCAGATGAAAAGCACAAAAGTAAATCTAATTCACATAGAAGTTCAAGTACATTGAGTAAAAAAAGTCAAATAAAATCTGAAGAATCAGACACTGATTCGGATTCAACCATAAAAAAAGGCTCTACAAAAAACGATACAAAATTCGATAGACCGAGAAGTTCTCGAGCTGGTGAAAAGAAAAAACCAATTTTAAGATCATCATCATCATCCTCAAGGTCAAGATCTAATTCTCCTTCAATTAAGAAAAAAAATTCCGATAGCGAAGATGACTCGACAACTTTGGGTTCATCTATACTAAAAGTAAAAATCGATAGCAAACCACCAATAGATAAAAAAAGCCGTAGAAAAACATCGAGTCGTTTATCAAATTTTGAAAAGCCAAATAATAGTGACAGTGATTCAGATTTTGAACATTCAAATAGTCATAGTCTTAGATCTAAAAATTCAAAGAATCTAAATGATACATTTGAAAAAGACTCTCAAGATTCAAGTAATGACATGACCGATGTAAGTTCTTTACCAAGTCCAAGAGAAACACGAGAGCATAGAATTAGAAATAAAGTTGATAAATCTGATGAAGAGGCATCAATTTATCGAGGTAGGACAGCGTTCTACAGTGCCTTAAATCAAAAAAGTCAAACTCGACCAAATTCAGTCAATTTTAATTTTGCAAATAATTATACGAGATCTACAGATTTTAATGAAAAGACGTATGGTCGAGAATTGATGCGCATAGAGGCTCAACAAAGAAGAATGTTTAGTGTTTTATTAAAAGAAAATGAGGGAAAAAATAAAATAATAGAGCGACCAATTAGGATTACATCATCAGCCATAAATAGACAAAGAGAACAGCAACGAATTGAAAAAGAAAATCATATGATTTTAAAGCGTTTGTTATCCGTAAAATCGTCAAAAGAAGTTCGTAAAGAAAGTCAATTAAGAGACTATGAAAAAAATATGGGTGTATCAGATCTAAATATATCACGTAGTTCATCCAAAAGTACTTTATCTACAAAAAGAAGTCAAAAGTCTTCGGCGTGTAATAGTCGAATTTCAAGTGCTAAATCGACTAGAGGGGACTTGCCATTTGAATATTCAACAAGAGCATTAAGTTTGTCGCGTCGACCTGAATGGAATGATAGATGGTGATTTAACAAGACTACACAAAAAAAATTCGAATTTTTATCAAATAATTTTAATTAAGTTTTTTTATATTTTTTTTTGATGAAATTTTAAAAATTGGAATGGGAAATTATATTTGTTTTTGGAAGGATTTTTATACAAATTTGCAAATGGCAAGTTTTTAAAAAAAAGAGGCATTTGAGAGTCAAAAAAAATCTAAAAAGAAAAATTTAACCGCTATTTTTAGCCGTTTTGTAATATTTAAAAAATTGTTTTAGATTTTATTTTTGATTCTTTAATGCTCCGTTTTTTTTTAAACTTGTCAAATTAAATTTAAAATTTTTTAAGCACCTTTTTTTCTAATTTTGAATTACATTATGTTTTACAAAACAACAAAATTTATTTCAAATAAAAAATTTTCAATTTAAAAAATTAAACATTCGGTTTATTTTTATATTATAACCTATATATTTTCAGAAAGAGCGCACCAACCAAGTGACAAGAAACAACTCACTCAGAACAGTTTAATATCCGTGGGAAATTAAATGAAACATTAAATTATAAAATTAAAACGCTACATTGTAAAAGTATTTTAGTTTCATAGAAGATCACTGGGACATTAAATGAAGTCTCAGATAATACTCCAAGGTACATTGAACGAAGAAATAAGGTAGAATATTGTGAGTGTCACGTTTTTTTTTATAGCTTAAAAATTAATAGAGATTTATAATTTTAATTCCCGCATTTTCGCAATTTTTCTTCGCATTTTCAGACCCTAGAAGAAATTTCTATTGTTTAAAACTTGCTCTTGAGCTCTCCTAAGATTTCTTTAAAAACATTTCAACTTATTTTAGAAATGTAGTTTATTGAAGACATAAAAAAGAATTAAATCACCCTCGAAAAAATATATTTTTCCCTTTAAAATAATTATTTTTCAAAAATTTTTTCTCCGGAGGGCAGAGTTTGGAAATCAAAAAGAGTGAATCGAGTCTTAAAGACTCAAGCCTGACTCAGTCTTTTGAGTGTGAAAAAAAACTTGAATTCGACTGGGTGCAATAAATATTTTTTAATTCAATTAATTTCTTATTTTTGCTTAATTTTAATTTGGAAATAAATTCGGACCTCTGAAAAAACAACACCCACCAATTTTCTTAAAAACAACACCTGTGCGTTTTTCATTGATCTTAATAATTTTATCAAAAACTAACTTTCATACAGTAGGTTTCATAAATTTAGAATAAAGCTTATTTTTAATTTTATTGTCTAATTTATAAATTCATTACTGCCGTTCATTTTTTAAAGATGAAATCAAATTTATGAAACCTACTGTATAAGGTAGAGGAGGACTAGAGCTACAAAAGAATATATTTGTTTCAAACCTTGGAAGTCTTTTTGATGTAGATTTTTAATATTTTGTAAAACTCAACAAAGACATCTCTTAGTAATAAAATCCTTAATAATTATTTCTTTGAGAATAATTTCATCGCAATAAATTCACTTAGTAATAGTTTAAATTATACCCTTGAATTCTAGTGCCAAGGAGAGACCAAAAACAAAAAATAATATCATATAAATTTATAGAATAAATTTATTAATTGTTACCTTTTCGCTTATAGCCCAAATGGTCAAAAGACTTAAGAGATAAAAATTTCTAAATAAAAAATCTTCTCTAATTCGATTAAATAGTAAACTATAAAGTTAAAAAATTAATATTTAGATTATAAAAGAAACAAATTTTTATAGAATCTTAAGTCTATATTAGTTTCATCTCGACAAAGTTTACCATATTGTTCGCCATCTAAAAGAAGCTTTTTAGCAACAATTAAACTACAGCCCATAGATTTACTCAAACCATACGGAGTTAAATATTCATTTTGTTCAATTAATTCACTTATCTTACTCATATTTTGTTCATTCATTTGATTATTTTGTATTTCAAGCACATGTAAATTCAAGTCCTTGTAGACATTGTACTTTAAATCCAAATTTATTTTGTTCAATTGTTTACAAGCGTTTAATAAGTCTTCGGCTGATATTAAACCAGCAATACCTCGAGCTCTATTTAGTTTACAATAAATATCAGCAAGTGTCATAATACCACCATTTTGTGAAATTATTTTCGTAAAATTATTACTTATTTCCAAAGCTAAAGCTTTATGATATTGTGATCCGCTTGATTCCTTAGTAACTGGATTATCAATTAGACCCATATTTAAAAAATAACCCTTTAATTTTTTAATATCTTCTGTTTCTTCATTTTCATTGGTACTAGCTACTGTTGCTTTGCTTATTTTACTAATAAGAGAATTGGATAAATTAACCATTTCTTTTGCTTGACTCATCAAAACGCCCAAATCTTTAAAAGATTCATTTATTTGTTGATCTTGTTGATCTAATTTGTCCTGTTTTTGACGTTGAATACCACTTATTCCAATATTTTGAATTTTAGTATTAAGTGAATTTTGTTGATCTAAACTCATAGTCCATTTTTTTCGGGTCAATTGATTATTTAACATTTGATAAAATTCATTATGACCACCATATTCGAATTCAAAATAGACAAATGATTGTGGATATGCTCCATAGACGTCTACTAAATTGGATAATTCAAATGGCTTATCTAGATTTAATAATATTCTTGGATAGATTTGACGGCTTAGTTTTGAGGAAGTTGAAGAACTGGGTGGCCTATTTTGAACTTGTTTTAATTCAGCATTTTTAATTTGATTTAAACTTATTTCGAGAATACAATTTTTATCGTTATGATCATTCCATAAAAGACGATGACTCGTTAATTGTAATCTTCCTTTTTGAAAACCAGTTTTTTCTTCTAAATTATAAATTGTGATGGCTTGTTGATCGTAAATTAAGTCTTCATTTGGAAAAAGTTTTCCATTTGACCACTTTACAGTGTTCATTCTAAACTAGAAAATTTTTAATTTATTAGGCAACAAGCCAAATTACTTATTTTAAATTCTTGTAAAGGGATGCATTTACTAAAACTCAAGTCAACTAAAACATTATATACAATGCGTGCATATCTTCACACGTTTTTTACGGGGGTATTGTTGAAAAACTTAGATTTGCCCTATGATTCAGTGATTTTCTTACATCATTCAAGAAAGGGTTACAAATCGTTAGAAAAAAAATGAAAATCGTTATTCAATAAGTTAGATCGAAATTAAAAGCGTTGTACCCTACACGCTTGCTGTCGAGAGCTGGTCTAAATGCGAGAGTAGGAAAAAACCTTTTAACTAATAAAAATCTTGTAAAACTTTTAATAAATAAAATTTATTTGAAAATGCATTACTAAAAAAGTATATTTCTCTTATTTTTTTATTAGTTTTATTTTCTTTGGCTATTTTAGATGATTTAGACTTTGAATTTTCTACTCGCTTTGTCTTAGGTACTTTCGACTTTTTTTAAACTTTTAATAGGTTTTTCTATTTCAAGTGCTTTAGGAACCTAACGTGGTTTACCTCTTTTCTTCATTTGGGTTTCTAGTTTCTCAATTACTTATGAATCGATTTCAAACTTTTTTGTGTGTGAAAATTATCATTTAATCTGCTCCTTAAGGGCTCCACTAAACGAATTTTCCTTAATATTCAGGAATCATACCCAAAGTAACTAAGAAAATTTTGGCCAACAAAAAAAATTAAAATAAAAAAAATTAAATTTGGCGCTTTTTAAACCAAAAAATTCTTAGTCACTTTGGGTATGATACCGGAACATCAAGGAAAATTCGGTTATTGGACGCATCCATGAGCAGAGTGAACGACAATTGCCACATGAAATTAATTTCCAATTTTTTTGCATGTTACTATACGTAATGAGCGCACTGCTTTTTATCGTTCGCTTCCAATTAGAGCAGATCTCGACAGCAAGCGTTTACGGTATTAAGGGTTTAATTACCCTTGTTATTTTTACGCTACTTATAGTAATCTTAACTTTCGGAAATATAAAATGCTTCCTCCTGACATTAATTTCACGAATCAAAATTTTGTTTAAAGAAATTTTTTCGGTAAGTATCAATATTTTAGGTCTTTCGAAAAATATTGATTAGAATGATTTTATGATTTGATTTGGTTATTTAAAATTTTTATTTTTGGGTCATTAAACAGTTCACAAAATTTCTCTAAAAAGTCTATTTAACAGATAATGTTTGCACGCATTTTAATAAAATGTAAAAAGAGTTATAAAGCTTTCTTTATTGTAAAAATATAATTTTTTAAGGATGCTTTTGAAAATTTAAAGGCAAAAAAAAGATTTAAATAAAGCTCTAGTTTAAGAGAGCCTTTAAATTTTAAAATAAAAAATGCTTATATAAATTGATATATTTAAATTCACAAAAAAAAGCATTTTCCAAATTGTATGTTCAAAGACGAGACCTGTTAATTGAAAAAAAAAGAGCTATTCAAAAGAATAAATTCGATTTATCGAAAGAAAAAAAAAAGTGTACTGAGACTATTATTTTTTAAAATTTGAGTATTTAAGTTCTGTTTTTCGGTTTCAATTCGGCACAATCGAAGAGATAAATTTGATTTTTCTTATTCGGATTATTGTACTCATGACCCTTAAGAAGAAAAATTTTAATTAAAAATTTAACAAAAATTTTTTTTTTAATATTAAATTTTGTATTTACCTTATGCCAATCATAACTTAGAGCATATGCAAATATTTTGCCTCTGGCATCAACAGCACAACAAGTAATTGGTTGATCTCCTGGTAAATCAGGCGTTTTAAGTTTAGTTCTAGCATCTTTATCCCAGAAACTAAATTTACCATCACTACCCACTGTTGCTAAGGTCATATGAATCGGATGGAATGCAATATCATTAACAGCATAAATATCTTGGGGTTGACTATTGGTGGACGGTTGACTTCTATGACATTTAAATGTAAAATTATCTTTAGGATTTAGTGTTTCAACGTATTGTATAGCCACACGGCCTTCTATTGAACCAAGAGCAAAGCCAGCTGGATTTTTATTCTTATCCAAAAATATACTAACACATCTGTGTTGATATTTTAAAGGACTTTCAATTGTTTTAACTTCAGTTGGTTTATTATCTAAACTATAAACTTTAATAAATCGTCCAGCACCACTTACTATCGCCATAGGTCCATGTACATCTGCACAATAACATCTTTCTGGAAGTTGAATAACTCCAAGCGGAGTGGGAGATCTTAAATCCCAAAATTTAAGCGTCTTATCCCAACTACCAGTCATAACACATGAGTAATTAGGACGAACTATATGATGAATGGTTTTTATCGGTGCATCATGTTGAGCTATTTGAACAAATTGATCGGCTTGTAAATCCCACATTTTGGCTGTTTTATCACACGAAGCAGTGAATACTTTAGTACCGTCTTGACTCCAACAAGCGCTTAAAACAGGAGCATCGTGAGTTTTAATCGCTTTGGGTACTGATTTTCCACTTTCTTCTATTTCCCAACAACGTATGTCATTTGCCCATGATGTTCCAATTAAAAAAGTTTGCGGTATTGATTCAGGGCTAAATTTTAAGCAGCTAATACTGTCCTCAGGAGGTTGAGTTACTTCAATTCCTTGCATTTTTTAATTTAATTCTAATTTTTATGTTTCTCCTAAGTTAAGTAGATGACTTTAAAATTTTGAATTTCAAAATCAAATGCAATAAATTAATAAAGAAAATTTTGATTTTAATTGAAATTGAAATTATTCTTTTCTAAGTTAACTTAATGAGTTGAGTAAATTGTTGGAAAAGAAGGAGGGGGTAATTTCTATTAGGCACATTAAAATATTCTTTGATATATTTCTGTAGTTTTTAAGAAAATTTTTTGGAACATCGCTTAAGACCCTATTTCCTTGATAATCTTCAAATAAAATTTTTCTACCGTAATTTTTGTTTAGCTAATTAAAAAAATAGGATAAACATTGATAGTTCGGGTTTTAACGCACCAAAATTAAAAAAAAATAAATTAAAAATTCCGAGATTAACTGGTTAGAGGCGATCTCGAATATTTTAAAAACAAAAACAAGGGTACTTTTTACCCGAAAATATTGGGAGGGGAAAAAGTAACATTGTATTAGTGAATTATTTTGTATTATTATTAGAAATAAAAAAAAAAAATATTTTTTTGCAGTTTATGGGGCTTCGACCTCTTCTTAGGTGTGTTTTTATTACAATTTTCGCTTCATAGCTCTTTCCACAATTTAAACATTCTGTCTTGTTTTTTTCAGTTTCAGTTCAGAGTTAAATTCTTTTTTTTATTAATCACTTCACTTACATGATTATTTAATTCTGATTTATGTTGCATAATACTTCAAGTTCATTTCTTATTCTTCAACCCGGAACACCGTTAAAACTATATCTTGTACAAGTCGTTACATTTTTTAAGCCAAGTTCTGTGAAAACTTTGTGAATAATTTCACGTTCGCCTACACTTAAATCAGTTAAAAATATATAAAATTCAATTTGTTATTTGGTTGCAAATATCTTAATTGATTCAATAAATACAAAAGGATCTGCTTTACTTAAATTTGCAACACTATATAATCTAGACTAAACTGAACTAGTTACTTTTTAGCATAACATATTGAGAAAAATATATAGGACAGAGGAAAATTTTATAAGATTGCAAATTTTTTTTTTATTATGCGCCTCTAAGTTGTCATCCTCTAAGATTTCAAACTTTTCAACATTTTCATTCAAGTTTACTTGAGTAAAAATATCAATCAAATCATCAACATCATTGTCAATAAAACCACAACTTGAAATTAATTTTAAAATTGCACAAAATTTACCACTCTCAACAATCACTTTATATTATGGAGTGGTTCAAGAGATTGACGAAATCTCGCTTTTTAACCATAAAAAAAGGCATTTTCGTGTACCACGTTCGCAAAGTCGATATAAACAGATTTTTTCTCTTCATAAATGTCGTAAATGTCTTCAAAGTGGTGTTTAATGCGTACATATAGTTACTCGTCTATTTCGATTACTTGGTCATTTTTTTAATTCTAAAAAATTTTAAAGTGTTATACAAGGAATTTTTCAAAAAAAATTTTTTCTAGACACAAAGCAAAAATGAGCTAAAATTTAGTTATTAGAACATTCAGAATAATTTTCAATTTAATTTCTATTTCAAGGTTCTTCTGTTTTTGAATTTTTTTTTTGATTTAGTTTGTCCTCGCTATATAGTTTAACTAGGAAAAATACTAAAAACATATTCAAAACTGCTTTAAATATTTTCTTTAATTTTTTTCTTCAAGATTTGTGGAAAGAACTTTTGTTCGTTTGTTTGAAATGTTCAACTTAAAGAAAAGAAACGCTCACGGTAACGGTACGCCTTTATTTCAAAGCAAGTTTGTTTATAAACTCAAATTTTTCTTGATATTTGAGTAAAAAATACGATTTACGACAAATTTAGGAAATTCAATTTCAAATAAGAATAAAATCAATGCATGTTCGTCTAGACTTAGTAATAGAAATCGGAATGTAATCGACAGAAAACGTCAAAAAATTTAAAGGCAGGAGGATTTTATAAGTGTATTAAAAATATTTGAAATACAAGTAGCGCAGAGTAAAATTGACAATCTGTCTCAACGGGAAATAAGTAAAACTTAAAGGGTTACTTTAGCATTAAGTTTTAGATTAATAGCTTTAAAATATAGATTTTTTAATTTTCGCATTTTTAGACATTTGATTTTATCATAGTGTTATAAAGCACGTAACGACTTCTCGCTCCTCTCAATAATTATGTATCTGGAATTTTAAAAATGTGAAACAAACAATTTAAAAGAACTAAAGGGATTTAAATTAATACTTATAAAATATTATACAGAATCAAATATTTTTTATCTGTGTTAATTTTACCTTTGGGTTTATTTAATATTTTTTTTGTTGAAAAGAATAATTTGTTCTAGGTACACAATATCAACTAATCACAAAAAAAAATGAATTACTCTAATTGTCTTTTAAGGAATCATTAACAAAAAAAAAGCAACTTCAATTTACATAAAGGTAGAATCATAAATTGAATGAATCTTTCTTTTCATTTTTTTAATTACTTGAAAAAAAGTTTTTCTTTTTTTTTTTTTCTTTTTGATGAATCATATAAGCAACTTCCACTGGGTCATTAGAAATTCAATTAGAAAATAAAATAAAACAGAGAATAAACTCGTTTTATTTTGTTATTCTTTTTTTTGTTCATAATTTACAATTTAGTTGTTTATTTATTTTTTTCTTTTCTAAGTTGTTCTTTTTTTTCTTGGCAAAAAAAAAAAAATTTTTTTTTTCAAGAGGTTTTTTCAATTTATTTTTTCAATTTAAAGAAAACTTTTTTTTACTTAAATGACTCAAAAAATAACGAATTCCTAAATAAATAATAAAAATGCCAAAATCAATTATTAAGGTCTATTTTAACAATGGATGCACAACTCTTAAATTTAATGATTGTACATCCGCTGAAGTATACTTGCTTTTAAAAAATTTTTAAAAAAATTATCTAAGTAAATTAATCTACTTAAGGATATTATCAAGGTGGTTATTAAGGGTCGATTATCTCTTAATGAACTTCGATTTAAACAATGCTTTAGACTAAGATCTACAAGATTTAATTTATCATTTAAAGACTTTGATCCTTCTGGTCAAAATGATTCGTCTGATTCGAATAATGGTCTAGTCAATAAAATAGAAGAATTTTTCTGGCTTAAAAATAATACGCTTATAAAAGACTGGCTAAAAATGATAGGACATTTGGATGATGAAAGTAATGCGACTGATTTTTGGAAGTAAGAAAATACAATTTAAAAAAAAATTTTACAAATGAAAAAATTATTAATTTAACTAATAAGATTACAATTGAGAATAAGATATTTGCCTAGTGATTTAAATGAAATACAATTCAAGGATCCTGTTACGCTAAGCTATTACTATGAACAAATAAAAAACGATTTTAATCTTTATGTAGCTAATGGCATAAATGATCAAGAATTAGTTCCAATTTTATTAGACTTAGGATGCTTAGAAATGAGGTTTGTTATATATTTATAAAAATATTCTCATGAAAAAATCTAATTTATGTAAAGACGGTCTTTCCAAAATATGAATCCGAATGTTTTAGACAAGAAAATAAATTTTGAATATCTTGAAAAAGATGTCGGACTCAAGCGTTTCTTTCCAGATATAGTACTTCAGCAAAAAGTATTTTATTTTACGTTTTAATTCTAGTCGTTTTTTGTCTATTTTTTTTTTTGTGAATAGGCGAAAAATTTGAAAAAAATGATTATTAAGGGTTTGAAAACATATGAGAATTGGAATGAAGCTGATTGTATGATTAAGTTTTTGGAGAAATTAACTTCTATTTGGAAATATGCAGAAGAATCGTATCAATGTCATCTTGGGGTAAGCATGTTAAAATTTTTAATTTATGGATCATTAAAATGCTTCATGCAAAAAAGAAATTTCAAAATTTACTTGATGAAACTCGATTCTAAAAAATTTAAAAAATTTTAGGTATATTTTGACTTTCAAGCCAAAACGTCTGAAGGAGAATGTATAGAAAAATGAATTAAGTTTCAATTACTTTTGAACTGAATAATATAAAATTGTAATTAAAAAATATCAAAAAGTCTAAAAAATTTTTCGCAACTAAATAAGTGACTGAATGTAGCTTGGGTATTAAGTTGCTTTTGATCACGTGCAAGACTTGCATAAATACCGAGTTTTTGCAGGTTCCTTTTTTAAATTGTTACACTTACATTACTGACTTTTTATTTATAGAATTAAATTTTTATTAGTGTAGGGGTTCGAAGGTTTTGAAAGTTCGAAATTTTAATGGGAAAAATTATATGAATAAAAAAAAAAATTTTATCCGAAAATTTTTTCCTTGAAAATTTTTGTAAAAGTTTGATGTTAAATTCTGGAAATTATAAAGAAAATAATATTTTTTTATTTTTCATTATTAAAAAAGAGAAGCTCATTGGTAATCAAAAAAAATTTTAAATCAAATTTAAATTTTAAATCAAATTCAATATTTCAGAAATAAACACTTCATTTATCAGTTTTCAAAAAAAATTTTTTCCAAAATTACTTTTTAAATCCAAAAAGTACAAATTTGAAATTTCGAGTTTTAATTCTAGAGGAAATAGTACACAAGGCATTTACGATTCTAAAAACTTTTCTAAAATTATTTTTTGTCAATTTTAGACTACTTGGAGCATTCCAATATTGGTTACTTTAAATTATGATACCGGTATTTCGTGCAAAATGAATAATTCTAAAGAGGTAAACTATATTATAATTTGAAAATCTTTAAAAAAAATTTTTTTCAAACAAACTTTATTTTTCAGACTTTTCAAAATGCAAAATATGGTGATATATTGCAAATAAATACTGAATTGGATGAAAATCAAACGGACGGATTACTAAAACTTAAAATATCAGAAGCAAAAGAGGTTCCAAAATAGCTTGTATGCATTTTATATAAGACGTCCCCCTTCTTAAAACTTGTTTTAAAATACAACTCACAAATAGTTCCAGCATAAAAATCCCTAAGATTACCTAAAGAAATTATAAGATTTTAAGAAATTAATTCACTAAATTTTGATTTTAATTTAAGCTCTTGGTTTTTAAATTTACAAATTTGAGAGAAGCTGAAAATATGGCGTCATTGATTGACGGTTTTTGCTGTTTACAGAAAAAAGAAACTAGTTTGTGGCTAAACGAATCCAAAAATAGAAGTTCAAATTTGTCTCAAAATAGCGAAAATCGTAAAAGCTCAGAAAAAAGTTTTACCGATGAATCTACTGAAACAAATAAAAGATCATCTAAGACCAAAAGTAGGAAAAAAATATTTTTTTAAAATTTTATTTAAAAATTAAATTTACAATCTTTTTAAAAGATAAAAATTTTGCACAGATCCTTTCTGACAGTGGCGAATTGGCCACATCGGAATCTTCAATTGAAAACTCAAATTTAAATGACGGAAAAAATGAAAATTTTAAGCAATATATTAGTGATTTGAGTAAATCGAATCAAATTCAACGTGAAAGTTTAGTATTTCATGAAAAATTAGGTAGTGGTCAATTCGGAGATGTCTTCAGAGGGACTTATAAAAAAACGGTAGTTATTTTCTTAAGAAATAGTTTAGATTTTAAGCTAATTATGTTTGTAATGCTAGGCCTCTCATTTAATAGATGTTGCAATTAAAATTTTAAAAAATAAAGAGGACAATGTCGAAACTAATTCAAGTGAAAAAAATATGATTTTGAAGAGATTTTTTCGAGAAGCGAGTAAATTATAAATTCACCTAAACGACAGATTTAATAATACATATTTTTTAATCTTTTTAATTAAAAAGAAATAATGCAAAATTTTGACCATCCTCATATAATTAAACTTGTTGGTGTATGTATAGATGACACACTTTCAATTGTAATGGAACTTGCTAAATTTGGTCAATTAAGAACTTACCTCCAAAATAACATAAATCAAATCGAAACTACGATTCTACTTTTATATTGTTTACAACTAAACGGTGCTATGGAATATCTTGAAAGTAAAAAATTTGTTCATAGGTAAGCTCATATTCAATCTTTTATTCTATGAAAATAAGTTTTTAAATGCTTGAAATAAATCGAAGATCAAAAAAATTTGTTTTCTTTGTTCAATAAGTTCGAGTTTCTATTCATTGCCTTAAAACATACCTTAAAATCTTGCTTAGTAGAAAAACCTTTCTATTTGAAGAAAAACGGTTTACTGCACTTCTATCGAATTTGCGAAGTAGCCGTATGGCGAACGTATCGTATTGTATGCCGGACGGACGGACTCGACCGTACTACCGTACTGTACTATCGGACCGTACCGAACGGACTCAAAATTTATTTTCTTTTTTGTCAAATTTTTTTTTCCTTTTTTTCAAAAAATTTTAAATTTTCGAAAATTTTCCAAAAAAAAAATTTGAAAAAAAAATTTTTTTACGATACGGTTCGTTCGGCATACGATACGATACGTTCGTGTATTTTAAGAATGACGGTTACAATGTTATATTTGAAAGTTGAGTTAAAAGTTAAAAATAAAATAAGAAAAACTACGTTTATTATATAAATTTCAGTCTTCCATTTAATTGGCATCTGTCAAACTTTCATCACTTAAGATTACGTAATTGTTTGTTACATAATCAACTTTTAATCTAATTATGTTGATAATATTCAAACTCTTCTAAGCTTGGTAGACTATCATTCCAGTTTCTGACATGGTAAAGTCAAATTGGAAAGGTATAGAAAAAAGGTTCAATTTGAAAAATGGTATCTTCTATAAAAAGTAAAAAAATTGTTATAAGAATTAAAGCTTTACGGTAAGATTAGTAGACAGAGGTTTACGATTTTTGTATTGATAATAGATCAAAATATCTTCTGTTTTGGCAACTTGATTTTTTGTGGAAATTTTTTTTTCTACGTGATATTTCTTAATTTTATAATGAAATATTTTGTCCATTAGAGTTTGAATGTTGTTTTTAATTATTTGATATTTGGTAGATTTTCCCTAGTTTTTTTGAAATTTTGAAAAAATAATTTATACGGTAATACGGTACAGTCAGATAAGATAGGCTACGGTGAGGATTGACACTAAACCGATACAATTAATGAATTTAATTGGAAAGAATTAAACCTTATATGAGAAAAAATTTTATGTATTTAGAATAATTTTCAATAATAAAATGTAGAATTTAAATTTTGAATTAGATTGCAGACCTTATGGTAATTTCGGCAACCATATTAAAATGAAAAAAATCGAAAGGATTTTTTAGTTAAATATTGTGAATGATGCTTTTTATTTTCGTTATGTCGGCCATAATTTGACGAAAAACACTTTATATTTTCTTAGGCTAATTATCTTGAATTTTTATTAAGAGACATAGCAGCTAGAAATATATTAGTGTTTAATCATGAGTGCATTAAGCTAGCAGATTTTGGTCTTTCAAGAGAGATTGACGAGAATGTTTATTTAGGTAATATAAAAAAAATAAACTTCTATAAAAAGATTTAATCTAATTATTCGATCAAGCCTCAAAATGCAAACTTCCTATAAAATGGATGGCACCGGAATCAATCAATTTTCGAAAATTTACGTCTTTGAGTGATGTTTGGATGTTCGGTAGATAGTTTTTTTCATTAAAAACTTTTTTCTAAATAAAAAATTTATTTAAAAGGTATTTGTATATGGGAAATAATGTCATTTGGTGAAAAACCATTTCAAGGTATTAAAAATCCTGATGTTATAAAATTAATTGAAGAAAAACAAAGACTAGATAAACCTGAAAAATGTCCAAATGAACTTTATAAATTAATGTTGCAGTGCTGGGAATATGACAGTTCAAAACGCCCAAATTTTTCTCAATTAAAAAATTCAATCGAGTAATTTAATAAAATTAAATTTATTTTATTTAAATATTTTGGTTATATATTTTTTTAAAGCTTTATTTACACTCAATATAAAGATAAAAAAGTACCAATTTCATTATCGAATGCATCATCGTTAAAATCTGATCATAGTTTAAGCTCTTTTTCAAATGGTTCAACTTCATCTAGTTTATTAAGTGTCACTATGACAATATGTAGAAATCGAAGTCCTAATGTAAATTTCGAATCTAAAACAGATCAATCTTGTACACCGATTGGTAAAAATTTAACACCACCTCCGAAACCCAGTCGTTTTAATATGAGCAAAATTGGATCTTCACCAGTGCGCAATGAACAGAAAAGATATTTTCAACCTTTTAGTCCTAATGAAACATCTACCACAACTTCTTTATTGACAGTAAATTCTTAATTTATTTATTTTGCAAAAATTATTCAACTTTCGTGAACTGAAGGAAAATATTTCAGAAATTATTTTTTGGATAGAAATTGTAATTTTTAAACTATAAAATAAAACGTATATTGGAATAAATCCCGTAATATCAAGAACAGTCCTGTAAGAGCAGAGTTCAGAAACGGTTTTGCTCTAAATGGCTTAATTCTATCGAAACCATGATATAAAATTGTTTAATTTTAATTTTAGAATAAAAGAATGATTACATCTTTATTCTAAGAGTAGAGAATTAACTCTAATATAAAAAATTAAAAATTTTTTGACACTCGGTTTTAAATTTTTCCATTTACGTCGCGAGAGCAGTGGCGTATCTACGTGAGGCGAACTAGGGCGGGTCGCCGTACATAAAAATTTAAGGTGAGGCGCCGCCTCATATAGAAAATAATAAATTTGTAATAAATTTTTCAATTAGAAAATTTTATTCCTTTTTGGCCTGTTATGTGACCAGTTGATCAGATATTATGTGACCAGGTACTTTATGTTAATTTGGTGACCAGTTGTTTTTTTTTTCAACCTAATATGTGACCTAGGAAAAAATTAAATTTAGCCTAGTCACCTAAATAAATATTTGGCCACGAAAAATTCAAATTAGTCACATAATTTTGTATTAACTGATTTGATTGATATCAATATGCAATTATCTGACTAAATTAATTTCGATACTAAAATGCGGAATTTTTTATTCTTAGGTTAATTCAAAATTTTAATTTTTTTGAGAATATTTTTTTTAATTTTGGAATTAATGATTTTCAGTGAGATATTTTAACTAATTATATTTGAACATTTTTGAATAAAAAGTCCAAAAAGATTAACTTAATTATAAGGATTAATTCATTCCGATTCAGCAATTTTTTTTTAATTCCGCATCCGCAACTTTAAAAGAAAATTTTTTTTAAATTCTCGACAAATCTTTTATATATTGTTGATTTTTTTTAAATAAAACTGATCACATAAATTTTATAATTGGTCACGTAAATAAAAAACATAAAAAAAATTTTTTTAATTTTTTTTACTGGTCACATATTAGGTGGCCAGTGAATATGTGACCAGTCTAAAAAAACAACTCAAATCGATATAAAGTATCGGGTCACATAACAGGTGAATACCAAAACTTTAGGCCCTTCAATATTGAAGACATGGCCCTTTAACCTGAAAATATAACCTTCAAAATTGAAGGCATGGCTCTTTAACCTGAAAATATTATATTCAAAATTGAAGGCATGACCCTATAAACTTAATACACGGTCTTCAGCATTGAAGGGATGGCCCTTTAATGTAAAAATATTACCTTGAGTATTAACGCTAAATTTAAATGTAAATTTTGATTGGTTAAAAATTTTTTATTTATTTGTAATTCGAACTTTTTTTTATGTATCTCAATCTTGCTTAAACAATAAATAATGAATAGATCATTTTATAACAAACAATTAGTAATTTCTTCATAAAAAAAAACAAATCGGTTTTTATAAAAAAAAAAGGAAAGGTTTTTTTCTTTTTTTTATTAATTTGTCAATTATTTTTTCGAGATTTTGCAATGTTATCGAATCATTTTGTTGGCTTTTGGAGTCAATCAGAATTTTTCAGTCAAAAACCGAACGGTCTTGTCTGGTTAATGAGCTCGTCGCTTCGTTCCTCGCAATAAAACCGCCTCAAATAGTTAAACGCAGACTTGTACTCCAAGCCCTAATAATAATCTTTCTTTATCATCGTCCTCTTTAGTCATTGCAAAACAGTTTTACAATTTTATTTTAAGTAAATTCGAGTCATTATGGGCGGTGTATCTGAGAATAAATTAGTTGAATAATAAATCATCGAACTTTTATTTTAACTTTACCTTTTAATTTTCAATTAATAATTATTTTTAATAAATTGCTTTGAGTGTCTAAGGGGTAGGCTAAGGTACAATTTTTTAGGCATTCAAATGTAAAAATGGACGCTAAAAAACGTAAAGATGTAATTTTTTCTAAAAAATTCATTTTAAACCCGAATTTTTGGTGCATCCTCCTTCCAATCTTTTAACTTTAAAACTTGGTGAACATTAAAAATACCGAGGATTTCGATCTTCTCCTGGAAGGGGGGGGGGATCTGGGTCAGTCCTATACGACCGTATATCTTGTTAAATTCTCTCTACGCCACTGCACGAGAGTATCTCGGCTTCTTTTTATCTAGGCATGTGCGTTTATAGAGTTAGATCTTTTGTGATTAAATTTGGTTGGTTTCAGTAGCTGGGTTTTTATTGGATTCTTAAAAATGCTCAATTGTCTCTATTGAATAAGTTTGAGTCTCATTATATTTCATGTTAAATTCTAATTTTCTCAAAGCCTATTGGCAGTTATTTGATTGCTGTGTTCGTTCTTAGACTCCTCTCGATACAGTTGTTGGATCTAAGCATAAAAAGGGAGCTTCTTTTCAAGAAAGTTCACTTTGAACCGCTCAATTATTTACTACCTAGTTTCCTTGATTTTCGTCAATATTATCTTAATCAAAATCAGAGTATTATATATTATATTATTTTAAGGGTTAAGAATTATTTTTCTTACGATGAATAGAAATTAATAATATGGAACGAAAAACTAACTCTGATTACTTCTGTACCATTTTAATCCTACCTGTTACTAATTCCAATTTTTAAGAGAGTCTGTAGTTAATTGGTGTAACATAATTTAATTCTTTGATGCAATGGAACGAGTTGAAAATTTGGTTTGTTTAACCAGCTGAAGAGTTTTTAAAGAATCATTAAATAAGAACTAGTTCAGCTCCATTTATTTCTTACTTCTTTTTTTTAGCATACGTATTTCGACCAGGATAATCTAAAAATATTTTCGACGTTTCGTCCATAATAAAAACTGCTGTTCTGTCACGGTTAATATTTTCTAAGCATTCCATCGATATATTTAAAAATTAAGCTAATTTGAAGTAAAAAGGGTAAATCGCGTCCAGCTAAAGTAACTCTTCGCAAAGTTTATTGTTCCGTCGAACACTTTCACTGAATTCAATACTGATTTGATTTTCTGTGGAATTCCAAAGCTTTTATTCTTAAATCTATAACAGTAAAACATATTTTTGCTTTACGTTATTCATTGATTAATGTTTTTGAATTTTCTTTAGAGTTAAAGCGGACATTTTGTTAGAATAAAAAAAAAATGTTTTCCTCTCCTCTTACTTCGAAATCAAATTCGAAATCTTCGTTCCAATAATTGCCCATTAATTTTTGAAATAAAATTATTTTAATCTCACCTCGATTCAGGTTACTTTTATCACGTCACGAATTTTATCAACGTGATAAAATTGCTTTTTAGGTTGAAAAAATTATAATGAATATAGCCCTCGTGATAAATTTACTTTTTGGATTTAAAAATTTATAATGTTTTTAATTCATAAAAAAAAAAAAATGATTAAAGATTAAATAAATTAATTTATTCTGACACAGAGCTTGAGTCAATATCAGAATTTGAACTTGAACTTGAACTGAATTCTAAAATTTTTTGTTACTTTTTGAAAGTCAAATAATTCCATTAAATATTTAATAAAACTATCAATAACAATCTCATTATTCTCTAACATTTTTATAATTTATCAATAACGTTCCACTAATGATGTTTAAATTTTTCCTTCGCAGGAGATTCTCATTATGTAAATATCTAAAAAGCTTAATACTTATATCCACTTCTTCTTCTTTAAATTTATTAATTACTTTGCAAATATAGGGGTGTGCTTTAGATAAGTGACGATTTAGCTTGTTGTTATATCCTTCTAAATTGTTATTAGTTCGCGGAAATCCGGGAGTTTTGTAATGATTCCACATCTCATGTGGAAAATTACCTTCATAATAAGTTTTAACGAAGTAGTCTATAAAGCGCTCAAGTTTTGTAATATTAGGCATTTTCAAATAAATAATCTGAATAATTCAGCGGAACTAAAGTAAGAGCACATGCAACCTTTATTTTTTATTTCCTTAAAAACATCTTTAAATGCATTGATAGCTCCTAATTTGAAATCCGTCATTGTATAACTTGGATTTAGTCTTAGATGTGTGCAGTTTTTTTTTAATTAAAAATAATAATGAAACGTGATAAAAGTCCTTTCAGTTTTTTTTTATATTTTTGATTTTACGATTCTTACAAAATTCCCTTTTAGTTTATTTGTATTATAGTGATAAATTTCCGTGACAAAAGTAATCGCTACCCTCACCTCTATTTTTTACCTGATTCAAACTTTTTAACGATTGAACGTGATGAAAAAATATTTTTTTTAACAACATAGTGTCGCTTCGCTCAATTTTTCTGAGCCACTCAAAATACTCAGAGAATTTTTTTTTTGATTTATCATGGTTCGAGTTAATTTTGTTCGATTTTAAGAACTATCTTATGAGTATAATTATATAGCCAACATTTTTCTTTTAATTTAAAGTTTGCTAATCGCAGATCGATTTAAAGAGATATGACTGAAAAGGGTAAAAATTTATCATATTTTGTGGAAATTCGTAATATTTTTTAGCAATTCAAAAATTAAAAGAACGTGAAAGAATAAATAAATATTAAATAATTGGGAAATTTTTTTCATAAAAAATTCTTAAGAAAAATCTTTTTTTTTATGAAAAGCTAGAACTCTGGCCAAGTTTGGAATAAATTTTTTCTAATTTCTTCAAAATCTTAAAAGTGAATTTCATTTCAATGAAAAAGTCAGAAATCTATATACTGAGCCTTCGGCTCAGAATTATAAAATGTTTTTAATATTTTAAATCCATTCAGGTTAGGCGGTTTGTCTCCATACATTTAAATCAAATTTCAATTTTATTATTCAAACGATTCAATTTTTTTTTAACATAATTAGAAAATGGAAATAACAACTAGTAAGACTACGCGAGCGAATGAATCGCCCCTTAAAGATTTATATTTCAAAAAGGTATTTTTTTGGAACTTAAATAAAATGATTTTGTTTTTAAAGAATTTAAATTTTTTTTTTTCGATAAAAGGATGGGAACGGGTTGAATTCCGAGTTGTCACAAACAACAAAAGATTTATTTTTAAGAGATCTAACACTAAAATTCATTCAAAATATTTCGATATTTGTAAAGCTTTTAAATGGTGATGATAGACGTAATGTAGACGGTCAACTCAAAGAAATAATTCAATCTTTGGAAAAATTAATCGAAGCAATAAACAATATAGAGATTTTTAAATTATCCCAGACTATAAATGATCAAGTTGATGAATTGGAAAAATGTTTGAACACAATGATTTATGAACTCAAGATGAATAGAACGGAAAGAGTAATTAGCTCAGCTTTGGAAATGGCACGTAATGCCAACGAATTATTTTTAGCAATAACAAGACAAAACATAAGCTCTTGAATAAAACTTAAAATATTTTTTCAATTGTTTTTATGTAATTTTTCTTAAATCTTAAAAGATAAATCGATTTTTTTTCAAAAACCTTAAAATTTATTTTTGACAAGAAATCAAAAGAGTTTTAATTTTTATTTCAATAAGTTTTTGTATTTACTCTTCTAATTCAATTTTAACTTAGTTTTATCGAATATTAAAAATAATTGTATTTTTTTAATCAAATTTTTATTTATATCTTATTTAAGCCCCCATTTATCAAAGCTGATTCTTGATGGGTTTTTAAACAATAATGTCTATTTAATTTAAAAAAGAAAACACGAACCTTTTATTTTTCCCTCTCAGGAACATATGATTAAAATTTCCTTAACACTTCGAGAAAAAAAATTTTTAATGATTAAAATAAAAAATAAATACTCCTTTAAGTTCATTCATAAAGGTTAATGAATATGTATTTATAATAGTTGATACGAATTTTTTTTAATTTATTTAATTTTGCCCATTGAGGATTCAGCTTGCGTTTTAGATTGATGCCTTTTTATGAAGAGCTTGCTTCCAACTACCTTTTTTTCGAGTTTGAATCAGAAATATTGACTCTAGACAATAGAGACTTCATGTTTAAATTTTTTTTATCAAATTTTTTAATTATCTTAAAAAATTTTTCCAATTTTCTTTAACTATATTTATCACTTATTTTATTGTTAAAATTTTAATTTTAAATAAGATGCTTTAAAAAAATTCATTTAAAGATGTTAAATCATTTTGTTAACAAAATTAATTTTGTTTTCTTAATCTTTTCAAATAGGCCAAAAAGAGGGGAGGATGAAAAGATGGTACAGTGGACTCACACTTATATCACTATATTGTCATTAAACAGGTTAAAATACAGTGGTTTTACGTAATCTTACATAAGATTCGGTAAAATATCGTAAAAATCATTTCGGTCAAAAAAACGTCCTTTTTTTGGCTTTTTTTAGGAAATCTCAATAATTTCCTGAAATTATTTTCTTACCAATTCTTACATTTTTTACCAAATATTACAAAATTTTACGTAAGATTTTATGCAAATAATGTAATATTCGGTAAAAAAATGTAAGATAATGTAAAATTGAGTATTTTTTTGTAAACTAATTTTTAAATTTTTAAGAAAATTTGCAAACTCATCATTTCCAAATTTTGTAAGTAAGAAAATGTAATCTTACGTAAGTTTACGTAAGCTTACGTAAGATTACGTAAAACTACGTAATTTTACATCATTTTAGGTAAGAACCAAGTAAAATAAAACCACTGTAATAATATTGATTAAATACGCAAGGTCAAGATTATTATAAAAAATTAATACTGTTGATTTTATATTTTAAACAACTTACTTTGTGAATTCCAAAGATATAAAATAGTTAAAAATACAAACTGTTAAGCAGGTTATAGCATTAATAATGATATAATAAATAATGATTCATTATTTATAAAATTTTTCATTTTTATCACAATGCACCATTAAAGACAAATGGGGAGATATAAGTGTGAGTCCACTGTATATCAATTTCAAAAAAAAATTATTACTTTTATTGTATAAGTAATTTGTCGAAAAAATTAAGGCAAATGATGGACTTTAAGTTTTTTTTATATTAGTGCCGTTCTAGCAAGCAAGTATCTATGGAATTGATGTTGCCAAATTTGGATTATGAATTTTCGAAAAAATTGTTGTTTCATTTTCTTGTTCTAGCTTCAAAATTCATATTCTCTGCTTAAGAGTTATTTTTCTAGAAAAAGCTGATTAACATTTTTTTTCGCCTTTCATTGAGGATTTTTCAGAAAAAAATTTATACTTTTATACTTTTTATTTCTTTTGTCTTCGTTTTAACTTTAGACGGTTATGTGACCTGGGGGGTATCTTTGGTTAATTTGTTAAGAGTTTTAGTACAGAGAAAAAAATCATGAAGTAAAAAACCGAGGTCATCGGCCAATCAGATTAAGGCCGTCGACGTCGGTTTAACTTGCCACGCTTACTCGATCAAAATATTCGAAAATGAAAGAATATATTTTTTTTAAATTACCAAAATTTATAAGCTAAAAATGAAGGTCCCCCTCTTTTTGTAATAGACAATAGACTACTAATGGGTCGAAAAATACATGTAAAAGTATTGCAAATATTGCAAATAGACCAAAAAGGAGCATGCTTTTTTACCTCAGGAATAAATAAGTTTGATAATAAGTAAAAAATATCGTTGGAAATTTTAGTTCAAAAGTCCGAATATTATTCATAATGGATTATTTGCTCTCATTAAAATTGAAAAATTTTTTAAAAATGATTGGCGCTTAAGAATTAATTGCATTACCTTAGACTTAAATAAACAACGGAAAATTTGAAAATTTGGTTTTATTTGGGCAGTATACATGTGTTTTGATTTATCGTAATTGAAAAGAAAAAAAATTTTAGTTGACTCAAGTCATAACATAGCCAAATTTTATGATTCTATTAAAAATTTTGTTTTAAAATAGAATTGAATAGATGTGTACAGTGTAGGTCGTTGACTGAATATATCCTCTAAGGTATCTTAGGCTAATATGAATAATTTTTATTTTCTTATTTACGTCATATAAATATTTCAAAATTAAACGAGGAATCATCATTAACTAAATACATATTAATTCTTTGTTTAGTTTTAAATATTTTCATACTATTTAAGAGAATGAATAAGTTGTTATACTTCATTTAGAAGTGAAAAAGATTTCCTTTTTCCTCAACTAAAGCCAAAAACAAATTGCGAAATTTTTAATCACTACAATAAGAACGTGGACAAAATTTGAAAAATTAACCGATTAAACTTTAAGAGGGATAATTTGATTAGTGATTTTTATTTTAAGAAATCACGAAATATTTTTTTAGAAATTATCGCCCATGTCTTATTTTGTTTAATTTGACTAAGATCAAAAATTTTTATTTGCTTAAAAATTTGAACAAGCTTAAAAAGAGTCGAAATTTTCTTTTTTTTTCCTTTCTAAGATTGGATTATAAAATGAGATGGAAAGTTTTGTTAATTAATGTTTACTCTAAGAATTGACAGCATCCAAAGACTCCAATTCTATAAATTTAATTTAACCAAACTCCTTTTTTTAATATAAATAACGACACGAAAAGTCATCAAAAATCACTAGTTTAATTCTTTAATGCAAAATTTTTCGAACTAGACTTTTTTATTAAATTTTATAAAATATAAAGAAATTTTTTTTCTATTGAAAAGTTAAAGTTTAATAGAGTCGATCTTAGAGTAAACACAAAAAAAATCTAAGAATACTTAAAATTAGTTGTTTTTTTGTTGATAAATTTGAATATAAATAGACTTCAAAAAGCACTTTACAAAAGCAAAATGTTTTTTTATTCAAATTTAAAAGATGAATTTTTAAACTTAGTATTTTGGAGTCCTTTTGATGTCTAAAAAAACATGATATTCAAAACATAACGAAAAAATAATAAATTTTTAGAATTTATTAATATGAATCATTTGATTTCGTAAGCGAATTGTTAATATTTACCAAGTTCCAGAATACTTATTGCTCAAATTTTTTTTTTCTAGGTTTGATATCTTTATTAGAACTTATTTTTAGTTTTCACACTATCCTGTAGATTAGAATTTTACTTCTGAATGTTTAGTTATAATTTAGGATAGGAATTCGAGCCGAAACCACATAGTCTCTCTAACGTGTTTTGAACATGCGTGTCACATGTTCTATTTTTTGAAAATGAAACTAAGTGAATTTTTCTAAATAAGTTAAGAAATATTTTTAGTTAATTACAGTACAAATTAAAACTAACTTGTACGTTTCTTTTCCTTTCCTCTTCCTCAACTCTTCCTCGACTCTTCCTTTCCTCTTCCTCGACTCTTCTTCGACTCTTCCTCTTCT